>CM053605.1:27815820-27836257 GCA_028646535.1 Procyon lotor
AGTGAGTGCCTAGTTGAGAGGAAAATTCAGTCTGGTAGGGGTCAGCTCTGGGTGCTTACTGCTTATTATGTTCAAGCAGTGGAGGGGTCTCTTTTGTTGAGATCAGGGGCCGGCAGCTTGCCTTTCAAATGCGGTCAGGAATGGAAGAAGAGTCAGCGTCTGGAGAATCTGAAAGTTTGCTAAGCAAGTCCTCCCTTCTTAACATTCTTTTTTTTTTTTTAAAGATTTTATTTATTTGACAGAGAGAAACACAGCGAGAGAGGGAACACAAGCAGAGGGGATGGTAGCGGGAGAAGCAGGCTTCCCGCTGAGCGGGGAGCCCGATGCGGGGCTCGATCCTACGACCCTGGGATCATGACCTGAGCCGAAGGCAGACGCTTAACGACTGAGCCACCCAGGCGCCCCCCCAAGTCCTCCCTTCTTAAAGGAATTTAATGGGTCTTTAGCCCTTCCAGACCTCTTCCGGTTCTAGTGATTATCAGTTCTCGGTTCTTCCAGGTATTCTTGGCCTTGTGGATCATCAGTTCTTGGCACGAGCAGCATGCGTGGATTTTAGCGCTATCTAGTCTCTCCTGGCCCTTGACTGCTTTCCTGATTCATTACGTCACGGCTGGAAAAGAGTGATTTCATCCGCGGCCTGCTGGGCTAACCCGGCCCCTCCCGAACTCTGACGCCTTGGAGGGCGGGGCTTGGCCCAGCGAAGGCCGGCGGAGAGCTATCCCCCAGAGCTGCGGCCCAACCAGACGCGGGGAAGCCCCCCGCCTCTAGCAGGTCCCGGAGGCAGGGGCGCGGGGAGCCAGGCTCGGGCCGCTGGCGGTTGCGCTGAGGGGAGAGCGCCATGAGGGCGGACTCAGGGCTTCGCCTGGAGGCCCTCCCGGTGAGCGGTGAGGGGCGCTTCGGCCACGGGAAGTGGCGGAGGCGGAGGGTGCTGCCCTAACGCCTCAGTTGCCCCTGGGGCGGGGCCGATGCCCAGGGCTGGGGGTCGCAGAGGGAGAGCCCTGCTCGTGTCTGTGTGTCTGCCCCTTTCGTGCTCACAGGCTTGCACCAGAGCGGGCTCTGCAAGTTCATTCGAGGCCGGGACCCGAACTCCGGGAGCCAGGCCAGGACCCGGGCGTGAAGTTGCCGGGAGCCTAAGTGTCCGTGTTGCTATGACGACGCCTCTCTCCTTTGCCTTCCTGGCCCCTGGGTGTTCCGGGACTGCCAGCTAGGTCTTTCCTACGGACTCTTCCCGGAAGGCGTTTAGCCACCCAGCAAAGAGATCGCGGTTTCCGAGTGGAGGCTTTTAATCAAGGTGTTTTCCCACCTCCCTCGAACATATCACTGCAGCCACTTGGGAAACCATGAGTAGAACCGTGGTTGCTGCCCGACGCCCGCTGGAGTCTCTCTTCCCAAGCATGGCACCCCCCATTCTGACGTCCCCCATTCCGCAGGGTTAGACCGCAAAGCGCTGGCAACTCTCTGAGCTGGCGCTCGCCCGCCTCCTGCAGAGAAAGGGCGGAGCGCCGCGGCGGCCAGTGCCGCGCAGTCAGATGACGCACAGCGCCTGCGCGCGGCCGGCCCCGGCAGGAGCCAGCAGGGGGCGGGCTGCGGCTCGCGGGAATCCTGGCTTTAGACGGAATGGGAAAGAAGCAGGTGGTAAGCGAGCCTTAGTTACATTTGAGTTATTAGGATTTTGTGTTCAGTTGAGCCATCCAACTTTTGAGGCCTCAAAGGTTGGCCTTGTGGCTGGGTAACATGTCATTTTTGCGGGACTTTTGAAATGGGGAGTGTCGTGTGAACCGAATCCTTGGAAGGAACTCGATCCGAAGCATCTTTGCGATAGTTCTTAGACTATTGTTCTTTTCCAGTTGTAATTTTAATGACCGGATAGTGTTAAGACAGCCTGCTTTGTCCTAATCTCGTGGCATTTGCATTAATACACTGAACGAATGGATTGCTAAATAGGGACGATCATAGACCACACTAAGAGTATCTACAATGTAACCCTTTTGAGTCAATGTCCTCTGCAAGCAGCATGAGACACTTGAAACATTAAACTGATTTCGAGGCATTTCTGTTAGTATTTTATTTTGAAAGATTTAAGAATGCTTCTCAACTGTAATCTCTCTGAACTGCAAACACAACTTTTCTTTTCATATAAAGTATCATTTATAAGGTGTGTTTTTAAAAATTTTCTCTGCCCTAAAATGCATTTCTTATGTTGTATTCACAGTGATTTTCTTGTTTTGTTTTAAGTATGTTACTGTGTGGTTTAAAACCTCCATTGGCTTTTCATTGAATTAAAACAAAATCTGGACATCTTCCTTTTGACTTCAAGAGCCTAATTAATCTGTCCCCTGCCTACCCTTGGTAATTGTGCCACAGCCTTACTGGCCTTTTATCTGAAACCTTTTTTCTCTCCTAAAAGGCTTCGTATTGCTCCCCTTTGTCTCCTTTTCTCTCTTTTTTTATTCAGGTCTCAGCTCAAATATCTCTGAGATACTTTCCCGAACCAAAGAAGCACTCCACATCGTGTGTGTGTGTGTGTGTGTGTGTGTGTGTGTGTGTGTGTGTGTTTATAATCTTCTAATACTTAATCTTTACAATGGAAGTACCATAAAAGCAGAGATTTCTCTGTTTTGTTCAGTACTATATCTGTAGTCCGTAGAACAAAGCCTGGCCTCTGGATAGAAAGGAGTGTAGGAAGGAAGAAATTTATATGAAATTTAGAAATGATAAAACAAATTTAGAATTGCCCATCTGATTCTCATTAGTACTTCCTAGGTTTCATTTGATGAGCAGGGTTATCAAAATATTTGTTGTACATGAAGTAAAGATGTTCTGAGACTTTTACTTACAAGCAATTTTCTTCTCCCCATAGCGTCCTCCACGAGCCCTTCCACCTGTGCCAAGGTAAAAATAAGTTACAGTAATTTTATCATTGAGTTATAAAAGTGCAAAATTAATAAAGTGAAAAAATTGACTAGTACCATTGCAAAATTATAATAATTCAGACAAGACTTCTTGAAGATTTTAGGAAAAGGCTTCCTAAAAGTTTAAGGGTAAAAAAATCCTTGAATATTAGGATAATGGATGTAATTAAATGTTTCAAAGCCTGAATGTCAACATGGTAAGATAATGGATCCATTCTGAATGTTTTAATGTCTTGTTTATCAGACTTTTGATCCTCTTTTGTTTGCTAGAATAGTTTCCTCAAGAGTGTAAGCTGATTTTAATCAGTGATAAAATAAGAATTCTTAATCTGCTTAATCCACTTTGTGAATAGACAGTAGGAAATATGTATATGTAAGTTCAGAAAATATTAGGATTATTTTGTTAGCAGCTTTATTAGCTTTTTACTTAAAAAGAATAAGCTAGTTTATAAACCAGCTGTGTGAAAGCTTATTTTATTTTAAATTTATAATGACTTAAGTCAGTTTTCAGTCTGACAATATAATAGATTTCTAATTAATATTTTCTTTTTTTTGTCTTTGTCCTAATTAAATTTGGTCGGTGTCATGTAAAGTGCTAATCAAGGTAAGTTAGTTCACTCTTAATGTAAAACTTTTAAAATTTGGAATTCAAAAGTTAACTTTATCCCTTAATGTTTTTCTTAAAGTTGAATCTGAATGGTATAATTTATAATGCAATATTCTTTTATCAGAATAATCTTATATGACTTCTATTTTTTAAATGAGGGTTGATGTATAACATAAGTTGTATGATTTATATTTGATTCATTCTTTTTTTTTTTTAAAGATTTTATTTATTTAACAGAGAGGAACACAGCAAGAGAGGGAACACAAGTAGAGGGAATGGTAGCAGGAGAAGCAGGCTTCCCGCTGAGCAGGGAGCCCGATGGGGGCTCGATCCCAGGACCCTGGGATCATGACCTGAGCTGAAGGCAGACGCCCAATGACTGAGCCACCGAGGCGCCCCTTGATTCATTCTTGAGTGGAGTCACCCAGAACATAACCACTGGCTAGTTTATAGTTCTGTAATAGAGACAACATTTTCTTCTGTCTCATTTAATCAGGATAGACTGGGTTATGCTATACTAGCCTCCAAATCTCTGACTTAATATCATATAGGGTTATTTCTGGCTAATGTAAAGTTCACTGTGGCAGCAATCCAGGGCAACTGTCTTTCACCTCTCTTCACTAATGGTGTAGTGATTCAGGCTACTTTCATTCTGTGCTTCTGCCATGTTAACATGCTTCAACAAAGGAAGAGAAAGCTGGAAAGTTACTCACTGGCTCTTTCAATGTTTTGGCAGATGGGCTCTGCTCACAGTATATGGCCCAAACCAGTCACAGGCCACATCTAAGTGCAAGGGGGCTGAATAATGTAGGGGATCAGATGAATCTTTTGTGAGTCCACTTTTCTGTTATTAGAAATGTCACAGTTTCTAATATTACTACTAACCAACATTGAGCTACTGGCACCTCGCCGTAGGCCTTCTTTGACTTTGTCAGTTTCTTCCTTTTTTTTTTTGGGTAGTCTCCACACCCAACATGGGGCTTGAACTCTGGACCCTGAGATCAAGAGTCGCATGCTCTACCAACTAGGCCAGCCAGGCACCCCCCAAATTTGTCATTTTCTTGTCTTCTTCCCCTAATGTGTAGAAGTTGGCCGTACCTAGGGAAAAGAGGGAAAGGTCTTCCCTACTAAAAGTTCCTTTTGATTGTTCTTTACATTGAATTTTAGACAGACTTTTCTGTTGTTTTTTTCTGTTTTATAGGTGATATTCCACTTAGTCGTCCTAAGAAAAAGAAACCCAAAACAAAAAACATACTAGGTAAGAAGTTACTCTTTTTTGTGTGGGATCACAAGTCTTTCCAGGACCTCAGGAATAACAGACATCACAGATTCGGGAGAGGCAAGGCCCCAGCGGTCCCAAATCCCTGCTGTGTTGAGGGTAGAATCAAGGTCAGTTTAAAGCAATGGGATTCCCGGTGGTAGTGAGGAATAAGGCAGTGGGCAGCCTGAAGGTTGTCTAGGATTCATGGAATAAAGGATTATGCCACTTAAACTCTTACTTACAACATTCATGGACTCTTTGAGGTCTTTTATCCCTAGACAATATAAATTGTCTTAGGCTATGATTGGTTCCAGACCTTTGAATGGGATCCTGGACACAAGGTCCTTGGATCCCTCATTTCAGTCAGAGAATTTCTTTGTTAGAGCAAGAGTCTGAAGTCAGGGCCATATCATCCATGTATTAGAGGTTCTATAATGAGCAAGTTCTGTGAACTTCTTTCTCTTAGTTATCCACTAATAATCCTGGATTTTCCGTCAGTAACTTAAACTCAGCATGTTCAGAATTCATCATTACCTTCAACAGTAAATCAATTTTTACCTCTCACAGATTTCTGTTAATGGAATTCTCCACTCTCCTAATCACTCAGGCTTGAAACCTCAGTCAGTTCTAATTCGTCCTTTCACTCTATCTGCTGCCTCTTATAAGTCTTAAGATGTGAAAATATCTGGATGTAGTGATATAGTAAAAAGAAATTTTGAGTATTGATTTGATATACCAAGTACTGAATTTATTATAATTTATAATGTGATGTAAGTGTGGGTTAAGACCAATTCTTATAGGTCAAGAGTTAACAAAGGACATTTAATCATCACTTAGAAACCATTCCAGTTCTCTTTTTTTCATCTTTTTAAGGCTCAGTGATCTCTGTTCAAGTTGTTCTGTGTTTTCCCACTCTGCTTTTCTGTAGGTAATCCTTCTTTGGAAGGCCTTGTTCAGTCTGCTGTTCACAGGCCATCTGAGGGCAGTGAACCACCAATTAAAGAATCCACAGAGCATCCAGAAGAAGCTCCTGTTCAAAGGAGACAGAAGAAGACAAGGCTACCACTTGGTATGTGAAGAAACCAAGGTTAGGTTGTGACAGTAGCTGTGATTTGGGGGTATGATTAAAAGTTTCTTTGTTCCCATTTTTCCCTACCCATATCCCTTTTTTTTTTTCTTTATTAAAATTTTTACCATTGGCTGGGGCGCCTGGGTGGCTCAGTGGGTTAAAGCCTCTGCCTTCGGCTCAGGTCATGATCTCAGGATCCTGGGATTGAGCCCCGGATCGGGCTCTCTGCTCAGCAGGGAGCCTGCTTCCCCCTCTCTCTCTGCCTACTTGTGATCTCTCTCTCTTTCTCTGTGTCAAATAAATAAATAAAATCTTAAAATTTTTTTTTTTTTTTTTACTATTAGAGTAACTGCAGTAGTTTAAGTCAAGAACACTGTCGAGGGTCTCTTTTGGTCATATGTCCATATATTATGAGGGAAGGGATACAAATTCAGGTTTAAAACAAAGTTCAGATCTTGGTATGTATAAAAATTTAGTATATGATAAAATGGACATTTCAGGTCAGTGGGGTAAGGATAGATTCAGTATTAACAATAATAGAGTGAAAGAAGAGTCATCATTCATTGAGTCTTACATTGTCCCAGGCACTATTCACAAGGTAAACAAAATACTATGAATGGGCAATGGTTTTTTCAGCATATAAAATTCGAAAGTGTTAATTAGTGTTGAGAAAGGAGTACATTCGTATACTGCTGATAGGAGCATAAATTGGTATAGCCTGTTGAGCTTTTAGGAATAGAAGTAACAACAAAAGCTACCATAATTAAAGGATGTTAACTGCAACGTTATTTATAAGAGTAGAAACTGGTAATAACCAATAATAGCTAACAAAGTGATACTGGCTAAATAAATCATGTTTTATCTATTTAATAGAAACCAAGCACCTGTTAAAAGGATCGTTAAGATGAAATAGTGACATAGAAAACCTTAAGTAACGTACTGTTGAGTCATCATCCACACATGTAGTAGTATATATCAAAGAATCCTCTTATTTTTTAAAAAGGATCCTATTTTTATAAAATATGTTGTATTAATTTCCCAGGGTTGCCATAAGAAATTATCATAAACAGAATAACTTAAAACAACAGAAATTTATTGTCTTTCAGGAAAGAAGTCTGAAATTGTGTGCGCAGGGCCACGTTCCCTTTGAAGGGAAAGAATCCATCCTTGCCTTTTCTAGCTTCTGGTGCTTGTTGGCAATCCTTGCATTTTTTTGGCTTGTGGCAGTATAACTCCATTTTGTACTTCTGTCTTCACATCTTTCCATGTGCTTCTGTGTCCATATCTTGCTCTTTTTTTTTTTTTTAAAGATTTATTTATTTGAGAGAGAGTGCACATGCACATGCAGGGGGAGGGGCAGAGGGAGAAGAAGAGAGAGTCTTAAGCAGACTATTGAGCATGGAGCCTGATGTGGGGCTCGATCCTGTGATTCTGAGATCACGACCTGAGCCAAAACCAAAACCAACCAATGCTTACCCAACTGTGCTTCCCAGGTGCCCCCATATTTTGCTCTTCTTATAGGGATAGGAGTCATTGGATTTCTGGCCCATCCTAATCCAACATGATCTCACCGTAAATTGATTATAGCTTCAAAGACCCTCTTTCCAAATGAGGTCTCATTCACAGAGACTGGGGGGTTAGGACTTGAACATACCCTTCAGGGGGACACAATTCTATCCAGAACACATGTATATACATGCATATATATAGTAAAAACAATGGAAGGATATGACAAAGTGTTGACAGTGTTAGATTTTTTGGGAGGAAGAATTGGGGATGATTTTTTTTTTAAGACTTATTTACTTGACAGAGAGAGAGCACAAGCAGGGGGGAGCAACAGAGGGAGAAGCAGGCCCCCCACTAAGCAGGGAGCTTGATGCGGGGCAAATCCCAGGACCCTGGGATCATGATGTGAGCCGAAGGTTTAACTGACTGAGCACTCAGGTGCTCCCAGGGATCATTTTTATTATCTTCCTTTCTTCATTTATATTTTATTAATTTTTCAAATATTGAGCTTTATGACTTTTATAGTAATTAGAAGAAAAACAGTGGGTTTCATTAGAGTAAAATAAAGGGAAAGAATAAAGATTGGAACATTAGCTCTTTCCTACTAATATCAGCCCCTGATGAATAATTTGTTACAAAATAATTTCCCTGACCAATTACTTATTCTCTTAGAAAACAGTGAGTCCTGATTGGATGAAAGAATTATGGGAAGAGAGGGCAGAAACTGGAAAGTCCATAGAATGGAGCTCAGTTTTTAGAGGCGAGTTGAAGTAGGATACTACAGTCCTGGGCAGAAGAGAGGAAAAAGAGAAATTGATGCCCAGATAGTTTTATGATTTATTTCTATGATTTATTTCATTATTGGCAGTAAATATAGTTGAATTAAAGCTATCATCTTAGTTAATTCAGTTAGGGTACAAATGTGAAAATCAAGATGGATACTGTACCTAGTTTCACAATTTATGAAAATGTATTTACAGAAATGAGTTGACCATTTTTAGAAAATTCAGGAACCAACTAAGTTCTGGGCCAAAGAGCACCTGTCATGGTCATTTCAGAATGCACCCACCTGTGCAGGTATAGCTTTATAGATTTCTGGGTTTTTAGTTTTATTTTTGTTTTGTTTTGTTCTGGATGACTATAGTAGGCTCTACTTGTATTTCCAGTTTGAGCTGTAAGTATTTTATTAAAATAGAATTCTGAGGGCTTTGAGGACATTCCGGGAAGCCATTGCCAGTATTTTCAGAGGGGAGGAATTAGCTAGCATCTGAGAAGGCTCCATTGACTAACTTAAACTTGATACCCTGTGCACAGGAAGGACTTAACATACAGGACTGAAACCACTCTCATTAGAAAGGCCTGCTTGCAAGGTTGCCTCTTCACTGGCTTCTGGGACTTGGTTGGTATATAGTTCCTACACTGATATAAAACTTCCCTAAATTATAAGGGTGGTTTACTGTGCATTTGTGTACACAATATGATTTATGCTGAATACCTGCTTTGCTTCTGGGAGTCTGGAACTTTGGTGTGTGCAGGCAAGGGGTGCTGATGTGATCAGGTGCCGGTAAAAGATTTGGGTGCTGAGTTTGTAATGAGCGTCCCTGGTAGAGAAAGTGTCACACATGTCAGCTTGTTGCTGGAGGAATTAGCGCATCCAGTGTGACTCCACTGATAGAGGACTCTTGGAAGTTTATACCTGGTTTCCTCTGGATTTGGCTCCACGTGCCTTTTCCTTTTGCTGATTTTGCTTTATGTCATTTCCCTCTAATAAATTGTAACTGACTGTAAGGACTTGTGAGTGTAATGACTTTGAGACCCATGAGTCCTTTGGGTGAATCACTGAACTGTGGGTAATCTGGTGGCTCTCCCAACACTCTGGGTATTGGATTACTTAATTTTTTCCATATATTTTGGCATTACAATTTCAATTTTTTTGGTGTTTAGAGGTATAAAATTATAAAAATCAGTAAAATAGTGAAACAATTTTGGCCTACTTAAAATTTTCCAAGTTGTCTTATAAGTTTTATATATTACTTTTCTTTTTACTTGATAGTAATTTGAAAATTTAGTCTACTTCATTTTCAGAATTGGAGGCTTCCTTAACCCAAAAGAAGACATCTAGTTCGTCTTTATTACGAAATGAAAATGGTATTGATGTGGAGCCAGCTGAGGAGACAATTATTCAAAAACCTCGAAGGAAGACAAAGTAAGAATTTATTTGTCCTTCTAAATATTCTTCAGGGATACTTTGTTACTTAATTCAGAGGTACGTTTTGATTAAGTCTTATTAAACACTGTAAGATAAGTGGGATTACAGAAATAGCAGTTAAACCAACTAATGATAAATTTGAGAAGAGTAAACAACCAAAGAAGTAAAATACTTACTTAAATTAAAGACCCTAGGAGCTATCTCTAAGAAAGGAGGAACATCAATAGAAAATATTATATACGTAGCAAAAATTAAATATAAAAGACATTGAAATTTGAAGGTAATATTAATAAAGTAGGCTATTGTGATATATTTTCTCATATTAATAGATTTCAGGTTATGATTATTTCAGCAATAAATAATATATATATTTATATATAAATACATATTAAGATATATATAAAAATTTATATGAAATAAATAAAAATGTGTATTTTAGTATAGAAAATTAAGTCGTGGATTAAATAGAATGGCATACTTTATTTTATTTATTTATTTATTTATTTATTTAAAGATTTTATTTGACAGAGAGAAACACAGCGAGAGAGGGAACACAAGCAGAGGGAGTGGTAGCGGGAGAAGCAGGCTTCCTGCCGAGCAGGGAGCCTGATGCGGGGCTCGATCCCAGGACCCCGGGATCATGACTTGAGCCGAAGGCAGACGCCTAACGACTGAGCCACCCAGGCACCGCTAGAATGGCATACTTTAAAGAAATACACTGGGAGTTATATAACACTGTTGTTTGTATTTAGAAATAACCCTATAAATTGTGATCAATATTTATATAGAATCCTATCATTTTAAGTTTGGAAAGAACCTTATAAATCTAATTCACTCACTTCAATTTCCAGATGAGAAAACTGAGGCCCACATAAATGTGTGTGACTTGCTGCACCTAACAGTTAAGAATAGATCCATTTAAGTAAAAACCAAATATCTCGACTCCCAAGTCCAGGGCTTTTTACAGGTACTTCTGTATGTGGGTCTGTAAAAATTCAACAATAATCCATTTCTCTTACATTCTTCCTGATTATAGGAAAACCCAGCCAGCAGAATTAAAGTATGCCAATGAACTAGGCGTCGAAGATGAAGACATAATTACTGATGAGCAACGTGGCCCGGAACAGCAGTCTGTATTCACTGCACCCACTGGAATTAGCCAGCCTGTAGGCAAAGTGTTTGTGGAAAAAAGCCGTAAGTCATACTGGTTTTGGAACATGAGCTTTTTGGGATTTACACAAAGGTATCCTTTGATTTAGGAATTACATTTCTGGAGATCCAAATAAGGGAAATAAAGATATGGACAAAAATTTATACACAAAGTTAATCATCCTATTATTCTTGAGAGAAAAAAACTGGAAACAACGTAAATATAAAATAGAAGGGGTATGATTTCAGTCAGGTATAGTATATCTATATAATAAAATGTGCACCATTAAAAATAAGGTTTAGGGAGAATTTTTCATTTCATGGAAAGGTTTAATGAAAAACAAATACATATGTAGTTTGATCTCAACTGTAGAAAATGTGTAGGACAAAAGACTAGAAGGAAATATGCCAAAATTTTAATGCTGGTTATTACTGGGTTATGGGATTGTGGGTGATTTAGAAAATCTCCCCCCAATCCCCTTAATCCATTCCTTTATTCTTATACTTTGCCATTTTTCTGCAGTTGGTGGTAGTGGTCGAGGTGGGGCAGGTAATGATATAAATTTCGTAATTAAAAATAAATGAGAGAAGGTACATGGAGGTATTACCATATTAAATAAGAAATACAACCTGATACCTCCAGATTCTTTTGGAAAGTAGTTCTGACATTGTATAGTGTGCATGGATCATAAGACTGCATTTGCAGTGTTTAAGAAAAACATACAGAAAGCATGATTATGACCATATATATCCAGTGGATATGCTATGAGTGTGCTGCCTAAAGAACTCAAATGAGCCATAAACATTAGTTCTAAAAATTTACAATTTAGATTTTATCTATACCATTTTAGAATTTCTATTCTGTAAGATGTCATCTAAGGGATCTTCAAGTTCTTGGCCAATGAGAAACTTCTGATCCCGGGAGGCTGACTTTGCCAGGGTCTCACAGTTGGTTAATGCGGAACTGGGACTTAAGTGGAGTTTTCATGGCTTCTGGTCAAGTGCTTTGACTAGTATACTATGTTGCTATTTAATTTACTTCTGTTTTTAAGCCATATCACTTAATCCTCATTTTTAAGCAATATCTATATTTTATAGTTTGTTTTCTAAGCAGCATCATTCAGTCTTCATTTTTACTCTTGTTTGCCTTAGCACAGCAACTTCCCTACTAGAGTAACTGACCGTCAAAGACACCTGTTGTCTGCCCCAAAGTTTTTTTCTTAGGGAAAACTAGGTGTTACACCTCTGTCTTTCATCCTCCAAAATACTTGACAGCCAGATTTCGCAAAGGTAGTTGAAATGGAACCTTCCCTGCTTCCTGAGGTCCATTTGTAGATTCGTAGATCTGCAAGGAGCCTCATGACCAGTACAAGGAGAAAGCTCTGTGCACACGGGGTGGCAGTGCTGACACCTGGACTGATACTTATCACAGGAGTCTTCTCAAGCTTATTAAACAACCTTTTCCTTCTCTCTCATCACAGAATGTCATGCCACACACACTGGCATCTTTTCCTAAGAAAGCTGAAGGTTTTCAAACATTGACTTAGCTTTGTCGTATTGACATTTAAACTTTAACAAACTTCCAAAGTCTCAAAATTAGACTTTTGTAGATTATGTCATATTAAAGGTTTCTAGACTTTGTTCTGAGTGAGAAATTCCTTACTGTATTTCATTAAATATAAATGATTTTTTTTTTTTTTTAAAGATTTTATTTATTTGACAGAGAGAAACACAGCGAGAGAGGGAACACAAGCAGAGGGAATGGTAGCGGGAGAAGCAGGCTTCCTGCAGAGCAGAGAGCCCGACGCGGGGCTCGATCCCAGACCCCTGGGATCTGACCTGGGCCGAAGGCAGACGCTTAACGACTGAGCCACCCAGGCACCCCAATATAAATGATTTCTAAAACTGTTACTTTAACATCTGTTTTGGGATGAGAGGAAAGTATATGGACTTTGTTTATTTTCCCTAAAGATAAAAAGGTAATATGAGAAAAGAGCCTTCTCAAATAGGTATTGGATCAGGGAGAATTTTTAGAGGGAAGATAGCAAAATCTCAGCCCCAGGGTTCTAACGGTGTGAAATGAGATAAAAAGACAGCTGGGGTTCTCTGTTGCTAATTGTTAATAATTGTGTAATGTGTACTTAGGGCGATTCCAGGCTGCTGATCGTTCAGAGTTGATAAAGACTACAGAAAATATAGAGGTGTCGATGGACATGAAGCTCTCCTGGACGACCAGAGATGTTGCACTCTCGGTCCACCGGGCCTTCAGGTGGCTGCTTTTGTTGGACTTAAAACAAATGTTCCATCATTTTTTTTTAAAGTGTTGATAGCCCAATATTGTTAAAAAACTGACATTTTTTAATAAGTATGTTTTTAAACACATTTAATTGTAGTTAAATCATCTGCCTGTCAGTATAATAGCAAGAAAAGTCTTGTTTTTACTTTTTTGAAATGTTGAGTTTTATTCTTACATTTGAAGAGATTTAAAAAATATTTTAGCTTTTTACTTTAGTAATTCACATGTTAATAATTAAACCCTTTTCTATTCAGGATGATTGGTCTCTTTTCTCATGGCTTCTTGGCCGGTTGTGCTGTGTGGAACATTGTTTTCATATATGTTCTAGCAGGAGATCAGCTTTCTAACCTCTCCAACCTTCTGCAACAGTACAGGACCCTAGCATATCCATTCCAGAGTCTTCTCTACTTGCTTTTATCTCTAAGTACAATTTCAACTTTTGACAGGTAAGACCGTTGTGACTGTACATCTCTCTAACTTTTCTTCAGGTGGAAATGTTGAGCAAAATATGTACTGACTATGACAGTTTTCAAAATAGAATTATAATATATTAATATTATTTTGACTTTATTTTAAAATCACTCTGTTTCTTTTTGTTGGGGGCGGAGGAGGTGGGAATATTCAGTGAAAGCATCCTCAAAATCTAATCCCATTCCCATGAAGTCTAAAATTTCACCCAAATATAATCAACGAAAACAGCGCCAAATATCATCTTCTAAATCATCTGAATCAGGTATAGGTGAGAATCTGGGTATTGTATGAGTTTTCTAGGGCTTCTGTAATGAAATACAGTTGACCCTTGAACATTACGTGGGTTAGGTGTGCCGACCTCCTGCAAGTAAAAAATTCATGTATAACTTTTGACTCCCTCAGAACTGAATAGCCTACTGTTGGCTAGTAGCCTTACCAATAACATAAATAGTTAATTACCACATATTTTCTATATTGTATGTATTATATACTGTATTCTTCTAAAAAGGTAAGCTAGGAGGTACCTGGGTGGCTTAGTTGTTTAAGTGGCTGGCTCTTGATTTCAGCTCAGGTTATGATCTCAGGATTCTGGGATTGAGCTCCATGTTGGGCTTGAGGATTGATTCTCTTTCCTCTTCTGCCCCTCGTCACACTGGTGTGTGCACAGTGCCTGTATGCTCTCTCTCTCTCTCTCTCAAATAAATAAGTCTTTAAAAAAAATAAAATAAAAAATTAAGCTAGAAAAAAAACCAAAAATTATTAAGAAAATCATAAGAGAAAATACATTTACAGTACTGCACTATATTTATTGAAAAAATCTGCGTAGAAGTGGACCTACACATTTCAAACCTTTGAGTTTTAAGGGTCAACTGTACTCCAGACTGGGTGTCTTAAAGCAACAGGAATTTATTCTCTCTCAGTCTAGAGGCTAGAAGTCTGAAATTAAGGTGTCGGCCAGGTTGGTTCCTTTCTGGAGTGCTGGTGGGAGAGTCTCTTCCATGCTTTTTCCTGAACTTCCAGTGGTTGCTAGCAATCCTTGGCATTCCTTGGCTTGTGGGTGCATCACTCCAACCTCTGTCTTTGTTGTCATATGGTGGTATTCCCTGTGTGTCTCTTCTCTTCTTCTGAGGACACCAGTTGTATTGAATTAGGGTCTCTTCAAATGACGTCATCCTAACTCGATACAGAGACCCTGTTTCCAAATAAGGTCACATTCACAGGTACCAGGGGTTAGAAGTTCAACATGTCTTTGGGAACACAATTCAGCCTGTTAAGAAAAATGGCAACTTGTAGCCTGATGATATGGGTGATAGAAAGAAGTAGAATCTAAAGAAATTTTGCAGATCAAATTTAATTTGTTTCTTTAGAGTGTCTTACTCCAAAAGAATGTTGACTAAATGTTAATCTAGTTAAATGTTTTATGCGGCATTTGTAAATAAGATGTTCTTTTATGTGTATTTAGTATAAACTGTAGCTAGTTAAAGCTTAGTAATAGACAATGTATGTGATGGTATTAGAATAGAGAAGGAAAAAACAGTAATCAAGGGAGTACAGTTTTGTGAGAAGTTTGCCAATTCACTGTGAAAAGAGGCTTTTGTATTTTCTAGGATCGACTTTGCTAAAACATCAGTAGCGATCCGAAATTTTCTTGCCCTGGATCCAACAGCTTTAGCATCATTCTGTGAGTAAATACTTTCATTTGATAATTGTGTAATACTTGAACTACACAGTAATTTTGAACTAGGAAAAGTTTAATTTTACTTTTAGAACAATTTATATTATTAGTATTTATAAACATTACTTAGAGATATTCAGTGGAATTTGCAATTAAAAAACATTATAGGCATAATTTTGATAGAATTGTTTTTCAATAGAGGTTGATCTAGTTAACTGTTGAAAGTTGAATTTGTTTTATATTTCTTAATGTTTTGGTTTCATATTTTGTACTGGATACCAAACAGATTCAGCTGACATGGCATTTCAGTTACAAATACTATTTTGTATCTTTTTTGATAATTTAGGATACATTTTGTTCTAAATTATGAGAATAGGAAGAAAACTAGTTTTAAGACCTTGAGTAAGTCATTTAATTTCTTAAGATCTTCTAGCTTCTTGTAATTGCTAATGGTGAAATAGTGAGCATCTCAAAATACACTGTACCTATATTCTTTAAAAATAAAAGAAGGCTAGCTAGCTTACTGTAATTGATCAAATGAATTTCTTTTAAGTTGTCATCCCCTAAAGTATAGATTAATTTTGACCTTACAGTAATCTATAAATTCAAAATGAACTGGGTTGTTAAAAATACATTATTAGTAATTTCATTTGTCTTTTTCTCAGTGTACTTTACTGCTCTTATATTATCTCTGAGTCAGCAAATGACAAGTGACAGAATCCATCTTTACACACCTTCTTCTGTTAATGGTAGCCTCTGGTAAGATTCATAGTAGCGTTAGCAATTGTTGATGGTAATTACAGCAACAGTGGGAGTAATGGTACTATTCTTATCCTTCACTCTTTTACATTTTCTCATTTATAAATAATATTTATAAATAATATTGAATAAAATATATTATAAATAATATAAATAATAATACTGCTTTTCTTTCCAAAATTATGGCAAGAAAATACCCATTACATTGATCAGTGGATAATTATTGTTATTTATACCTGCCTTTTTAATGAAATGTATTCTTTTTATAAAAAACTATTTTAGATCTATTAAGTTATGGTTATAAGATCAGTCATACGTAATGAACTGGAGAAGCCCTATACCCCCACTCCCATTCAGAAGGTCTGATATCCTGTAGTGGTGGGAGTGGGGTAACTGGAACAGAGTCTGAAAACCAAGCAATGCTAGAAAGAGTGATCTAGGGAGACCCAGCCTACACAGATCAGTGGCCAGCCATGAAGCTCACAGGTAAGTTGAGAGTCCAATTCACAAAACTCAGAGGGGCAGTCTTTTTTGAGAGAGTGGCTAGGGGCGTGAGTAGCATCACAATAGTTGGAAAGGAAACTTAGAAAAATTGTGTAGAGTTTAGTGACCTTTGAACCTTTGTTCCCATGGTGTGTGTGTGTGTGTGTGTGTATAGTTATTTTATAGGGAATTTATATGGGATATATTTATTTCATGCTTCATTTGTTATTTCTCTAGGCAAGGGCTGCTATTTTTTTAAACTTCATTAAATAGATATATTTGGGTATATGAACCCAAATGAAAATATTTCTAATGAACATTTCTATACCTTTAGGGCAGCAGGTGTTGAGGAACAGGTTCTCCAGCCATGGATTGTGGTGAATCTGGTGGTGGCCCTTCTGGTTGGACTGTCTTGGCTTTTTTTGTCTTATAGGCCAGGCATGGATCTTAGTGAAGGTATTAAAAAATAGTGGGGTGCCTGGGTGGCTCAGTTGATTGAACATGTCTGACTCTTGATTTCAGCTTGGGTCGTGATCATCTCAGTGGTTGGGTCATGATCTTGGGGTTGTGGGATGGGCCCGCGCTCAGTGGGGAGTCTGCTTCTCCCCCTCTGTACTCTCCCAACTCTCGTGTGCACGCTTGCACTCTCTCTCTCAACTAAATCTTTTAAAAAAAAATAAAGAATAAAGAAAAAATATGAGAATATCATGAAATCTGTTGATTTATAAATGTTCTTTTAATGGATGTAGCTTATGATATTTTGATAATAAAGATGTATTTAAAATAAAATAAGTGACAATAAAGTAGTGAAACAATGCCAAGAGAAACAGAGAGAGTGTCTAGGAGGGCCAGAGCCTCAAAGTGCTTATCGAAAGTCTCCTGTCACCCTTGTGCATATTTCAGAGGTATTCCTTTTCTTGGAATCCTCTAAGTATTTTATAGAGTCTTTGCTCTTCATTTCTCCTCGTTTCCTTCTGATCAAAGTACCTTAGTTTGAAATAAATCATGCTTCATCTACGTAGCCTTTGTCTGACACATATTCATTCCTACCTCCTCCTCTACCTGGCACAAATTCTTCACCCTTCATTGTCTAATGAAGTATTTAGTAATCCTAGCTTTAGTGTGCCCAGTGTAAAGTGAGATTTACTAATCTCTAGTCCCTAGACTCCTTTTGGAACACAGGAGAGGAATCAAATTAGCAAACTGACAGTCCTTGAGCACACGGCTTTAGAACTGCTTAGTATTTGGAGTGTTAGCTTATTTCCTTGGCAGATGTTCCACAGTTTCACCCTTGAATCTCTGTGATGTTTCCTGGACTTTGGTTATGATTTTATTCTTGATTGGTTAAATCATCATATCTTGAGCCTTTCACTGCAGTTTGATCAACTAACCTCGGAAGCTTTAGAATTGAGAATCATCCCAATATTTCCATTTGTAAAAACTAAGACAAAAGATGTAACCTGCTGCATTTTTATTCATGAATGTACCTTTTTGGATCATAATTCTCATGTTCCTTCACTAAATATTCTGTTTCTTTATTCCTTTTGGTATATTTGAAGTATTTTAAAAAGTCATCTTAGGCCTTACATATTTTGCTGTTTTTTGTTTTCACTCAGCATAGTTTTTAGTCATTCATAGACTAATTTTTTTTCGTCTAACATTTTCATTTTTTTCTAATCTAATGTTTGTTATTTTTTCATCTAATATTTTTATTTTCATCTAATATTTATGTCAAAGGACTTTATTTTATTAAATTCCTTAGGTCTTCTTTTTCTGTATTTCTTAGCATTTTAGTAAATTACACATCTATGCTAAATATTAGTTTAAATGTAGAAATATCAACTAATAACATTCTACGCTGTGGTTGGGATTGAAGCTAGATCCAGCTGGCTTGTGCAATATTGAGCCTAAATCACAAAGTGTACGTTACTAAATACTTCCAGAATCCTGCTCTCTTTCAGGGCCCTGTGAGTCATATAACATTTTATTTCCATGTGAATAAAGAGAGTAAATATAAAATGAGGATGATAACACCTTGCTTATTGGGTTGTTGTGGTGATTAAGTGGGATAACACTTTTAAGATATCCCGGTACACGCCTCCCGTTAGTTCCACATGCTTGCTCTTCATCTGTCCTTCCATCGTAGATTGCCATGGTCCCTATAGAATTAGACTTTTGCTGTTTAATGACCTGGGTTGGCTAAGTGACTTAAATTTTCTGGTAAGAGTTATTATATTATCTCCATTATATATGTTTTATTTTTCAGTGGCTTACATTAATAACTTGAGCATTTTAAAATGCAAAACTTGTACATTTGTCATTCACTACTTTTAAAATCAGATTTCATTATCAAGAATTCTTATTTGTATTTGAGGGCTTTCTATTATATATATTAAATATGTCAATATTTTGAGAGACTATTTAAAACTAAGCTGTAAAACTCTTTTTGAGTTACTGGGAAACCATTCTGAGTATGATCTGTTCATTTTCTCTCTCAGAGTTGATGTTCTCCTCTGATGTGGAAGACTATCCTGAAAAAGATAAAGGACTCAAAGCCTCTTCATAATGCCAGCTCGCCTTCAGTGTAGTAATGGCCCAGGATTTAGAATTTTTCCTATTCTTGTTTTTAAATGTATTTTTATAAGATATGTACAGGTATATTTGGAATTGATTTTTTGATTATATAGTACTGAAAATTTTCTCAAGATTATGGAAAATGTCAAAACTTGTGTCTGCAATTCATAACCAAACCTTAATCTATCTAGCATTATTATCTTAATGACAAAGGAGGTAATGAGCCAGAAACCAGCAGGTGAAAGCGTTTATTTCCTGTTTTTTCAAATTAGTTGCATTTATAATCATTATCTTATAATCATTATCTTAAAAAGCTCCACTACAGAAACAGCCATTACTTTAGTGTTACAAAATATATATCAGGTTTAAAAATCAAATTTAGGGAATCGGAAAGAAGGGGGCAAAGACCTTTATTTTTAATGTCTCCTTACTGAATAAATTAAAATATGAAATTTGTCTTTTTTCAGACCGGCTTGGTGGTTATGGTTATGTATCATGTAATAAGCATAATGTAATTCAGCTTGAAAGATGCTTTACTTCATGACTAATAAAAAGAAAATGTACCCTTTCTGTGTGAAGAGTTTCATATTGGGACTACACCAAAATAAAAAGCTTTTGCACAGCAAAGGAAACCATCAACGGAAGGAAAGGCAACTGACTGAATGGGAGAAGTTATTTGCAAATATTTGGTATATTTGATAAGGGGTTAATATCCAAAATATGTAAAGAACTTATACAACTCAACACTAAAAAACAATCCAATTTAAAAATGGGTAGAAGACCTGAATAGACATTTTGCCAAAGAAGGCATACACATGGCCAACAGACACATGAAAAGCTGCTCAGCATCACTAATCATTGAGGAAATTCAAATCAAAACCATAATGAGAAATCACCTTACACCTATCAGAATGGATAATAGGTGTTGGAGAGGATATGGAGAAAAAGGAACCCTTTCGTACTGTTGGTGGGAATGCAAACTGGTGCAGCCACTGTAGAAAACAGTATGGATGTTCCTCAAAAAATTAAAAATGGAACTACCATTTTAGTGTTTTGTATGTTCCCCGAGATTACTTTGAACCCGTCACCAGCATACTGAGTTCTTGGTGATACAGCGGTGAGACTCGTAATGAGCAGAAGCTACCTGGAGTAGCTCTTCTTTTCCCTCTTTCCTAGTAACCTGTTTTTGGATTACAGTGAGACATCGCAGATTACCTGAAACCCCCTCCAAGTATAACTAGATCCTCCCTCCTTCCACGTTGAATTGCTTAATAGTTTGAATAAACTATTGGAAATGGGCATTTTATATGATATGTATAGCTTGAAAATATTAAAACTGAGCGAGAGGAAAAAATATGAAGCTTTATGTGGGTCTGTAAGGTATGGCTGTGGAAAGATATGGTAGTAGTTTTGACACTATTGTTACTATCTTTAAAATCATTTACCCAATAAAATGTTAAAACTGA
>CM053605.1:27836757-27855752 GCA_028646535.1 Procyon lotor
AACCAGCATCTCCTAGAGGAGAAAAAGGGTTGGACAACACATATAGCACCCCACCTTTCAAGACTTCCATCTGAGAGACAGGACCCCAAAACCCCTATTTCTAAAAGTTAACACAGTTGTGACCACACGACCCACAAGGCTCCAGGAAAAAAAAAGTTTTTCATAGGTCTGCTATGATTTACCATGCTATCTGCTCAGGGCTCAGCACAGAAGGAGTAGTACAAAAATAAGTTCATCTCCCATTTAGTCTCTGAAAGAGGCCTACTGCATTCTTTAAAAGCTGCTATTTGGAGGTCAGGCTTCTTCTAATTGAGTATGCATCCAGGGATTGACTGCAATCCTCATTAAAGATGTGTGGAAGCCAGCAGACACTACCTCCTCCTCCCTCTAACCCAACCCAAATCATCAGTATATCTCCCTGGCATCTGGCACCCCAGACCTTGTGGCCATTGCCAAAGATAGGGGCCCCTAGACTGTTTGGCTGTCATAGCCAGTGGGGCTTGGATTCACCAGTCCCACGGAACTTTAGCACACAAAGAAGCAGTTCTTAATGGTTACAGGAATGACTTCCACCATAGTGGCTATACCCCCAGGCTGGGCACAAAGGGAGCAGGCAAGAAAGCCCTTCTCCTAGTTTCTCCAGGAATGGGCTCTAGCTACATACTTTCCCAGCAGCTGCCTAGAGGTTCAGCTTCCAATCAGCCTGAATCTAGATGCTGAGATCTTCCTCTTTGGGATACTGACAAATCTTGACACACTCTCAACAACTGGAAGCCATTAAGAAAAATGGAAAGCAGTTTGGACAATCACAAAGGTTTGAGAGACAACCAAAAGCTTGGGCTGGGTTCATTGATGGGGTTCATTTCCCACATGAGATGACTGCATCAAGACTAGGAAAGGTGGCAGTTTCATCTAGTGATCAGAAACCAACACAAGAGTGAGGGTAAATGAAGAGAGACCAATGAGAACAGAACAGCAAGATGATATTCCAGAAACATTAAGTTCCAAACAAATAAGACAAAACTCCAGAAACAGATTGTAATGAAATACAATTCAATTGAAACACAATACTCATATTGTATTGAAATACAATACTCATTGTAATGAAATACAATGAGTCAGTTAAGAGGCTGCCTTCAGCTCGGTCATGATCTTGGGGTCCTGGGATTGAGTCCCTCATCGGGCTCCCTGCTCAGTGGGGAGCCTACTTCTCTCTCTCCCTCTGCCCTCCTGACTTATGTTCTCACTCACCCTGCTCTCTCTCTTTCTCTCTCTCTCAAATAAATAAATAATTTTTAAAAATTTTCAAAAAAAAAAAAAAAGAAAGAAAAGAAAACAATTAAATCATCCAAAAAAAAAAAAAAAAGAATTCAAAATCATGGTCATAATGATGTTCATTTTTCAGGAGAAAAATTCATAAAGTGAGAATTGCAACAAAGAGATATAAAATATAAGAAAGTACCAAATAGAAGTCATAGAGCTAAAGAACACAATAACTAGACTGAAAAATTCAATAGAGGGATTCAAGAGCACTAGATGATGGGGAAGAAAGGATTGGCAAACTCGAAGACAAGGCAAAGTAATTCATCCAATCAGAAGAACAAAAAGAAGAAAAAAATGAAAAAGAGTAAAGATAGCTTAAAGGACTAACAGGACATAACAAAGTGAACCACCATATGCATTACAGAGGCTCTAGACACTGACTTTTCTAAACAAATACCTAAAGTCCATGTGCCCCCCATGCAAAAAAAAAAAAAAAAAATTAATGTCCCACTAACACAAAAATAAGATGAAGATTGTTTTGGTTGTGGCTTTATTTACTTATCTATCTATCTATCTATCTATCTATCTATCTACCTACCTACCTACCTACCTTTCCCGAGGTTGTTGCTGAAGTTTTTCAAGTCGCACTACGGATGGCTGGTTGGATTGGGGCACTACAGCTGGCATCCCAACAGTAACATTCAGGTCTGGGGATAGGAATGCTGGATATTCTATTGGTTGTGGTGTAATAACATTTCTGCAAAATGGTTATAATGTTAAATATTGCAATTATACAAAAGCACACATCTAAAATCAGTGGTAGCTATTGTTTTTCAATCATTCTGTCTTTTAGACTACAAGCTCAACTGTCTACCTTGCGCCATTAGAGGGTAGAGCTAGGGAAGAAGGCAAACATCAGAAATCCTACAGAAGTGCTCTACTGAATACTCTTACTACTAAGATGGGCAGCAGGGATGAGAAAGGCGATAAGGACCTGAAATTCTAAAGAGAAGTAGAAAGTGTTTGAGCCCAGACTTCTCTCTTAATCTTTAGATACACGTCTCTATTTTATGGCCCAGTCAAGTTGACATGTGAAATTAATCATCACAAGTCCACCCACCCCTTGTCAACCAGGCACCCAAAAGCATCTCTTTAAAACATATTTAATCTCTAAATGAGAACAATAAAAGGTCATAATTCCACCTAACATGATACAACTATCCTGCATACAACCAAAAACTCACTAGTCTCTTCCCTAGAAAAGACTATAAAGAAAAGACTATAAAGACTATAAAGACTATAAAGAAGATGTTCACTCTTCTTAATATCCTGAAACTTAAATAGTATGCTGTAAGTTTAATACTTAAATATTACAATATAAAGTCAATATACCTCATGTTACATGATAAGGAGATATGAGAAGGAAGAAAATATTTGTTATATATATATATTTTTTCAGGTCACTTGGTAAATGGGCCAGAACAGCACACCAAGATAAGGAGTAAGTTGTCTCCAAAACCCAAACAGGTCCACCAGGTGTTGCTTTTCTCTTTTGGTTGTAGGAGGGGCCAGATACAACAACTTATCCATCACCTTAGCAGGATTATCTTGACAATTCCCATACCACCGAATCCTCAAAATTTCAATGAGGTAGAAGAGCCCTGAATTTTTGTCAGAAGCCTTCCCACCCTTTGACATGCAAATGTCCTATCAGACAGTCTAGATTAGTTACTACTTCCTGTTCGCTAGGTCCGATAAGCATATCGGTCATCACTGTAATGAATCTGTGTAATATCTTGTATAAGGGAAAGGCAATCAAGATTCCTGTAAACTATGGAGCACCTGGGTGGCTCACTTGGTTAAGCGTCCAACTCTCGGTTTCAGCTCAGGTCAGGATCTCAGGCTCCTGGGAATGAGCCCTGTGTTGGGGTCTGTGGTCAGTGTGGGGTTTGCTTGGGACTTTTTCTCTCCCTCTCCCTCTGCTCCTCCCCCTGTTCGTGCTTTCTAAAATGAATAAATCTTATCGCTTCTTGGCCTTTTGGCTAAGATCAAGTATAGTAAAATGAATAAATCTTGGAAAAAAAAAAAAAGATTCCTGTGAACTAAATTAATGACATAGGGCTGGAGAAGTTGATATATCTGAGGTAAGACAGTGAAGGTGTATCACTTGGCCTTACCAGCTGAATGAATCTACTTCTGATGGTTTTTATATGGGGAAAATAGCTTTTGCCAGATCAATAGTTGCATACCAGGTACC
This sequence comes from Procyon lotor, assembly GCA_028646535.1. Classification (NCBI taxonomy): domain Eukaryota; kingdom Metazoa; phylum Chordata; class Mammalia; order Carnivora; family Procyonidae; genus Procyon; species Procyon lotor. The sequence goes on from CM053605.1 coordinate 27,840,278, forward strand.
AGAGGATGTGTTAATTTGCTCAAGCAATGAAACCACATCTGGTATAGTGGCTGCAATTGGAATCATGCCTGGTTAAGCTTACAACAATCTACTATCACTCTCCAAGATCTGTTTTGTTTTTTTACCCCAAGATCTGTTTTATGCACAGGTCAAAATAAGTAAGGTAAATGGAGATATGATAGGAGTCACCACCCCTGCATTTTTCAAGTCCTTGATAATGGCACTCATTTCTGCAATCCCTCCATGAATGTGGTATTGCTTTCAGCTTACTATTTTCTTAGCTCTCTAATGGTTTCCATTTGGCCTTTCCCACCATAAAATCCCTTGGTCCACAAGTCAGGGAACCAATGCAGGATTTCACCTACTGCTAAGTGTGTTGATTTCAAATATGCAATCCGGAACTGGGGAAATAATCACAGGATGGGTTTAAAACTCCATTGATCACCAGTCCTCCATAAGTCCCTAGTCTGACTGGTGGACAACAGTGACGTCTGGATCTTCTTGAACTGGTGTCAGTTTAGAGCCAATGTCCAGTAGCCTCTGAAAGATCTGATCTGATTATTTCCCTTTCCCTAATGCACAGTTACCCTGGTAAAAGGCTCTCCTTCCCTTTTGGGAAAGCTGGGAGAAAGATTAATGTTATAAATTTTTGTCACCATACGAGCATTTTTTTTTTAATTTTCATAGCTTTTCCCCAAATATATTTTTTCAGTGTTACAAGATTAATTGTTCATGCACCACAGCCAGTGCTCCATGCAATATGTGCCTTCCTCAATACCCACCACCAGGCTCGCCCAACCCCCCACCCCCGCCCCTCCAAAACCCTCAGTTTGTCCTTAAGGGGACCAAGCCTTCCCTACATTCAAAGACTTTTGGGTATGCAAACCAGCTCAAATCTGGGAATTAGCTGAGGAGCTATGACTCTGTTTTGATGATGCAAGTCACACTTTTAGCAACTTGACCTAGAACTTTTCTGCTTATACAGATTAAGAATTGAGGAAGCTTTCTATATATTTTATTTCTAGGAACATCATGATCAACTAGCCAATGCTATAGGTTTGCATGGGTCAAACTGTTCTGCTTGCTGCTTTGACTCTACTGTCCACTACAGTAACCACACTCATCTTGCCTAAGGTGGTGGTGCCATTACTGGGCTCTGCCACTGCAGGATGCTACACTCCCATTGCATTTCCTGGGTTCCCAGTTCAGTGACTGCAGCTTCCGCTCTGAGGTCTGCCTAATAGAGAAGAACAATCACAGACCTCCCCTCGCAAATTTACTTCTCACAGTCACGGTGAAAGGTGTATCTTCTGGAATCTCCCAGGATGAGTGAGTAGGTCTTAGAAACAAATCCGCACCAACATCACCATCTCTCTAACCCTCTCAATACCTTCCTTCTGCATTAAGCCAAGGCAGGTCTGGCATTTCCAATCCACCCAAGTTGGCATCTTTTGGTTCATGTTTCTGCAACCAAACAACCAGACTGAGTCTTTTCTAACCCCCTAATCTGTAACATTAAATGCAGAATATCTGCTTAGTGAGCACATATCAATAAATTTGCTGTGATCCAACTTTATGTTCCTCCCACCACTATCCTACACCCTATGTGTTATGTTCCTTATGTTTACCTCTAGGAAGGTTCTTATCTCATTTGTATTATGATAATTTCTTTTCACAAGTTACTTTTGCACACTACACCATGAGCTACCAGAGGGCAGGGACCAGGCCTCATTTATTTCAGTATTTGCAATGGCTTGGGGATATAGCAGACATTCAATGAATGTTTATTGAATCCATCAGTGGATACAGAAATAATGACTGATAAACATAAAACATTAAAATTTTACTATTTCAACAAATGACCAATATCAAGTGGACAAATTTATTTTTAATAATATCCAGTATTGGTGAGACTATAGGACAATAAGCACTTCAGAATATAAATTCCCATCCTATACCTAATTCCCTCAAACCCATTTTCTCCATTTCTTATTCTGGGATAACACTATAGATTACACTCTTTAATCTATTTTTACTGTTGAAATTTGAAGACTGGTTGACATATTTTAAGCTACTTTTGGTTTGCTAGTGACATTTTTTAAACATCAACTTTTTGCTTTTTGCTGAAGACTTGGAAAAAACAATCAGAATGTGTGGAATGGAGGTAACACTACTATACTGTAGAGGAAAACTGACAACTATTAGACACTTTGATCTGAAAAGTCCCTCACCTCCTTCTAGAAAAGGGTATCTTACTGGCCAACTTTCCTTATCAGTCTAACCCTGTATTCCCTCCTTCAGCCATGAAGCTGGCACTCTCTTCTCTCCTTTATCTTATCTCTAGACCTCCTCACACCCTTTCGCCAGGGCTATACCCAGAAACCCAAAATTTCTCCCACATTATTAGGCAAAACAATTCACTGCTTTCTTTTCCTTAGAGTCGATCCCATTCTGGCTATGTCTTAAGACAACCAAAATGGTCCATCAAATGGATTGTTTTATTTATTTTTTATTTTTGGATTAAGTGTTTTAAATGCCACATAATCTGATTGTGCAAATAAGACTCCAAACACTTACGTCACAGGATCTATTCTTTCTGGAGGTGGTGCAATATTCATAAACATGGATGGCTCGGTAATTTTCTGAAGAGGTTTTAACTGAAGAAAATAGTAAGTGTATTTTAACACTGCTTAGTTATAGAGTTCACTCTAATACTACTATCCTCCAGGACTACAAAATAGGCCTTAAATACATATAAAAAGAAATAGAATTAAGAGAGGAAGAAAGAACCAACATTTATTGAGCACTAGATATCTGCCAGGAACCTAATATTTGTAATATTATTTTTAATCTTCTCAATAACCCTATGATGTGGATAACTGTGGCTATTGTACAGAAAAGGCTAAGGATCAATAATTTGCTCAAGGTTACCCAAAAGACATCAGAGCCAGGATTTGAATGCAGCTTTATCTGCAACCCCCACTCCCAGCGTAGTACCCTTTTTACATTATCAAGAAGGTGAGTAGGGGACTATATTACCGAAAAGTTCGTAGACATAAAATCAAAATCAATAACTTTTTATTATATTTCCCATTCTTTTCCACACAGTATCTTCATTCCTTGTTTTTGGTAGAATCTACCTACATAAAACAATACCTTCCTAATTTATCTGAAAAGGAGATCTCTCTCTAAGAATGTGATTATTACATGTTTTACTTAAAATCTACCTCTGAAGTTGGTGCTTATAAATTATGTCATGGAAGGGACTCAACAGTTACAAGTCCCTATAAGGTCCAATTCATAAGAATATAAACAAAATAGGCAAAAGGAAAAGAAAAAAAATCAAGGCAAAGAAGGAAAAAAGATTGTGTCTAGTGGCTTTCTTTGGTGTCTTACTTATTTCTGATTCAAAATGCATTAAAAATCATTATGATATACCATATGCAAAATTTTAAAATAACATTTTACCAGAGACTGCTCAGTTAACATAATGGTAGATTTAATAAAAGTAATGTACCCACTCTGAATTCCTAATTAAAATAACAACCAAGACTATAAAAAAATATCAGAAAATGGAAATGAAAGATCATATGAGAAGTACAGGGGTCAACATCCCTACATAACAGCAGCATTGATGGGCCTAGATGTATAAATGCCCTGAAACAGTGATAATACCCAGGGATATGAAGAGTTCCTTCAAACACCTGGTGAGAATATATGTTGGTACACATTTCTAGAACAATTCTTTGACAAGGCCATTGTTTTTGGACAATAATTTCCACTCTAGGAATCTAGCCTAGGGACATAATGAAAGGACACAGGTTACTACACAAAAATTTTCACTGGAACATGGATATATGTAATAAATTTAAAGGGCCAGGACAAAGCTAGGAAGATAACTTCTTTGAACACATTACTTTCTTGATAAACCAAGGACGGCTCAAGTAACACCAGACATGGAAATACCATGGGGGTAAGAAGCATATGTGATCAGAATAAAAAATGTCATGTGAATATAATCAACGACTCCACTTTTAAGAAGCATTTTAGATCTAAAAATCCACACTCCTTATATACTTAACATAATTTTGTTTTCAACCACATGAAAACACAGACACACAAAAGCAAGTTTTCTCATAAAGGCATTTTGAATTAAAGATTATTCTAAAATGTATATACAGATAAAAAACGGTAGTTTGATTTTTCCTTAGATAGGGTGGAGAAAAACAGCATTCTTTTAAAAATATTCTTCTAAAAAAATATGTTACTTTAAAATTTTTATCAGGAGCCTAGGTTGCTGAGTTGGTTAAGAAACTGTCTTTGGCTCAGGACATGATCTCAGGGTCCTGGGATCCCTGCTCTGTGGGGAGTCTGCTTATCCCTCTGCCTCTCTCTCTGTCTCTCATGAATAAATAAATCTTCAAAATAAATTTTATCAAACTGGAAAGCATAGAGGCTTAGAAAAGATTTGACTGAAGTGTTGTAGAATAATTTTTAAAAGAGAAGCACTAACCTGATGTGAAAATCCGTAACCAAAGTTTCCATAGGAGAACATAAATTCCACTTCCACCTTGCAGATAAGCTAAACACACAACACATTTATTTTGTTTTATCAGAAAGATATTTTAATGAAAAAGGGATAGCAAGTAGTATTTCTATTTCACAAATCTATGTTAGAAAAACCTACTGATTAAAAGAAATTCACACAAGGAACTGCTATAGAAGAATCTGTGGGGTTCTGAAGTGTTAAAAACTTTATGTTAAATATATGATTATAATACAGAAAATATCAATTTATAATTAATGGGATTACCCTGACATACATATACGTGTGTGTGTGTGTATGTGTTACATGCATATGTTTTTAAAGTATTTACTCACACTTCCCCTACCTCCACTTCCATTTTCAGATAAAATTTTTATTTAGACAGGTGATTTCATCTCTCTGAACCCCAGCTTGCTCGAATGTGAAATGAAGGATGGTGTCAGAGATTATGACCTCAAATGTCCATCATTCTCTGTTCTGGCTAGTGGTGGCAGAGGTCTCTCTGAATAGATCAATTAATCAAAATAATAATTGTAAATATTTAAAAAGAAATTCAAGTGAGAACTATAAACAACTCTAAAATCTCCTCGAGGAGAAAAATATTTCCTCAATAAAAGCTGCACAAAGAAGCAGATAGGGCATTTTACTCTCTTATCCAATTATTTCAATTTTCCTGTTCATCATTTACCAGTAAAGTAGCATCATTTAAAAAAAGGTAAAGATGAAGATTTTATGAATATTGTTATTTCTGTTGAATACATTTCCATTAATTCAAACAGTGACTGGTAGGATAACAGAGAATAAAAACACTATTAGGATTTAAACAGTATCAGAGTCAAGTTGTATGAAATGTTAAGTGTATGCACAAAACTTCAGAAATTTCAGTAAGGTTCTTACCACGCTTTTATTCAAAATTTCTAATTCTTCAATAAAGCACCCTTTCTGGAAAAAAGTTAAAAAAAAAATAAGATTCTCAAATATAGAGTCACTCAAGTAGTCATCTGTATATAATCTAAACCATTTCATAAATTTTGAAAAATCAGGTAATGATTTTTAATGTACATGTTAATTTAATAGCTAAAATACAACTATAACGAATGTTTGGAAGAAAATAAAAATTCTAGGCTGTACCAAAAGCAAATGTTAATATTTACGTTTATGTTTGAGACAAAAATGTTCCTGCTAGTTGTAGTTCCCCTTTCTCTAAGTCTTAAGGGAACTGCCATCTCTGCACTCCTTCTGTGGGTTTTTTTTTTTTTTTAAACACAAACGTGCATGAATAGCTAACTTGTGATAGAACTAAGGGCCTCTTATCCCTCGGGGACTGTCGGGATCTTTCTAACAAGGTTAACTTTGGGTATCCTTGGTCACCACCTCTGGCCATCTCCTCCCATCTAGTCCACCAGCCCACGGTTCCTTTTCTTCCCAGTGTTTTCCACTGCAATTCACGGAATCCCCGTCCCATGGTTAACAAACAACCTAACATCCTTAACTGCTCCACCAAACATGCCCTCTTTGCTTTACCTCAGATTTGGCTTCCCCCAAAGGATGGTGTTTCTCTCACAGACTCCTCAAATGAAGGCCCAAACTCCTCAAGGCCAGGAGGTGGAGTAGCATCCTCCAGACTCCCCTTCTACTGCTTCCAGATCATACTAGTTCACACAGATATTAAGAGTCTTCCATTTTTAAGCTTCCTGTTGTCTGGCATGTGTTTCAGACATTCTGGCCACTAATTCTCATTTAGTGAAAACCTCAACACCTGGTTCACACATCCTCTCCACCCTCAAAACCTAGCAATCTGAGGAACTTATTTATTTATAACGATTTTATTAATTTAACAGAGAGAGAGAGCACATGTGTGCATACATGCTCAAGAGAAAGCACGAGCAGGGAGCTGCAGGCAGAGTGAGAGGGAGAAGCAAACTCCCTTCTGAGCAAGGAGCCCATTCGGGTCTCGATCCCAGGACCCTGGGATCATGACCTGAGCTGAAGGCAGACATTTAACAGACTGAGTCACCCAAGTGCCCCTGAAGAACCTATTTCACACCCGCCTTCTCAGTTCCTAATGAAGTCATATAATGAAGGAAATAACAGCTGCTTGTACAATGGCAGACATCACACATAATTAGCATATTGTATGCTTTCTTCATATAAAATCACAAGATTTCTCAGAAAATTCATAAATAACTACAATAGATTTCCTCAATGATCCTGTCAATCTGCTCTTTATAGTTTCTTGCTCTTGATAGCGTCCCTTTTCCCAAAGTGGGAAGGGGGGAGTATCTCGCTGTTCCAAGACTGCCTTTTTCTTCTCTTTTATAACCTGTGCCTCTACTTCTGATCAAAGAGCTTGACCTATTGATTCATCTCCATCAGATATAAAGTAAACTTTAAGTCATACTTTTAACTATGGTAAATGTCTTGGAGTTTTTTCTGTAGGTCTCACTGAGATCTGCCCAATTAAGTCTTCCTTGGAGCCAATTAAAATATTCATCCTGAATGTGCATTTCCTCTAAATCCACTGAGTTTTAGGCTTGCCTTCACTCAGCTCCTCTGGTGAGTTTCAACGTGTGGCAATGAGCTATTTGGCAACCTGTCCCGATCTGGCTTTGCTCTGCCCAAAGCAAGTTACTTGTCTAAGCCTAGTCTAAGAGGGGCGGGGGGCGATGCTATACTGCTCAAAGGTATGGGTAGAGGGAGGTATGATTCTGTAGGAGGCATTACTCTGATAATATTCTACACCTTTGAATTCTCTCTTGCCCTTCTCAAATAATTGCGGTTGCTACCAATCTAACTGTTGAATTTATCGTTTAGTCCTAGTCTTATCTGGGAAGGATCATATAGCTAAAATAATAACCAATCAATTATCATATAGTTTCACTTACATGTGGACCATAAGGAAAAACGTGGAGGACACTGGGATAAGGAAAGAAAGGGTGAACTGGGGGAATTTGGAGGGGGGAGACGAAACATGAGAGACTGTGGACTCTGAGAAACAAACTGAAGGGTTTGGAGGGGAGGGGGATGGGCCATTGGGTGAGCCTGGGGTGGGTATTGAGGAGGGCACGTATTGCATGGAGCACTGGGTGTGGTGCATGAACAATGAATTTTAGAACTCTGAAAAAATAAAATTAAATTAAAAAAACAATAACCACAAGTAGTGTTATGGTTCATCCCCAAATTAATCACATTCCTGTTATAATATACACAGGAATATTATAAACTCCAAAATATTTATATGCCTTAACTGGACCTTAGGCCTTAACAATTAGCTGATGTTTCTGGTTTCTCCCAGAGCCTCAAAGGAATCCAAGATGTTTCAGGGATAAGAAGAAATAAGAGATTCTTGACACAAGCTACAGACCAATTATTCTTTACAGAGCTCTGCAAAAAACTGTGATTTTTAAAATTCATCTCAAGGTCTCTGTCCTCCCCAGTCAGGCCAATTGTATTCAGAAAGTAACTGAGAGTAATTGGTAGTCATAATACATTTGTGTCCTATTCATGTGTACCCATAAAATAATTGTTGTGCACTCAGATGGCTTTCCCATGCTTCCAAACGTGATATGTAGTTTGAGACCAGTCATCAGGTTTTTCCAATTCATCTGAGTACTAGAGTTGACCAGTCTTCACAAGGAATTCTACCCTAGCAAGTAGTTCTAGAATTAAATATAATCTACCCTTGCATATGATCCAAAGAGCAAATGATACAGCTTAAGGTTTTGAGACAAGACAGATCAGAGTGAGTTTATGGACTAGAATCATTCTAGGTTATAATACTTTCCTTGACCTTTTACTGCCCGGTGTGGTAGAGTTTGTGCAGTAGTCTACACACCTTGCTATCCCAAAGTAAACACTTAAGGAAAAGTAGAATCATTAATAAATTAAGAGGCCTTCATGAAAAGATGTTCAACATTATTGGCTATTAGGGAAGTACAAATTAATAGCACAATGAGATGTGACTACAAACCTATCAGAATGGCTAAGTTATAAAATGGTGGCAACACCAAATGCTGATGAGGATGCTGGGAAAATGGATCATTCATTTCTGGGGAAGATGTACAATGGCCTAGTCACCCTGGAAAACAGTTTGGCACTTGCTTTAATGTCTATACATGCAACTATCTTACAAGCCAGAAATTCATCTGAAAAATGAACACTTGTACATAAATGTCGATAGCAACTTTAGTCAGAACAGCCTCAGACTAGAAACCCAGATGTCCTTCAATGGGCAGATGGTCAAACAACCTGGGGTACATTCATGCCCCGCAGTACTACTCAATAGCAAAAAAGAAATGAACTAGTGATACGTGCAACTACCTGGATGACTTCCTGGAAAATGACGCTGGGTGAGAAAAAAACAACACTAAAAGGTTACATACTACAGGATTCCATTTATGTAACATCTTGGAAATGAGAGAATTATAGAAAGGAAGAACAGATTAGTGATTGCCAGGGGTTAAGGAGGGGACAGAGGCAGGAGCAAAGGAGATGTAGCTATAAAAGGCAACAACATGAGAAATCCTGGTGGAGATGGCACGTTCTGTGTGTATCTTGGTTGCGATACAGTACTGTAGTTTTGAAAGATGTTACCATCAGGGGAAACTAAGTAAAGGATACAAAGGCTCTCTCTCTGTATTATTTCTTTCAAGTGCATGTGAATCTACAATTATCTCAAAAGAAAAGTTGTGCGTGTTTTTTTTTTAAAGGCCACGTGTCTATTTATAGTGGGCCAAATTTATCTATGGGACTCAGTTTCCATTAGGCCTACTTTAAATAGAGTGGATAGAAAGTGGATTCAAAAAAATTATTATTAAAAAAAAATTATTATTATGACACCGAAAGCATCTGCTTTCGGCTCAGGTCATGATCTCAGCGTTCTGGGACTGAGTCCCAAATTGGGCTCCTTGCTCAGTGGGAAGCCTGCTTCTCCTTCTGCCCGCCGCTCCCCCTGCTTGTGCGTGCTTGCTTGCTCTGACAAATAAAATCTTTTTAAAAAATTATTGTATTTGTGATTGTCTCATAGTTCTTGCTTTCCTCTATTGTCTGATATCCAGATGTTTATATATTATTATACAGTCATCTCTCCAAGGTAACATCCAGCTAAGGAAACTGCATCAAAACTAAAACAAAAACAAAAAAATACCAAACTCCTCACAGTCAGCTTTGTACTTCTGGGGTCTGAGTTTTGACCAAAAGAGGGTAACTGAGAAATTCTAATATGTAAAATGACACAATTCTCACAGTAGAAGTGCCTACAGAAGGATGCAGATAGATACTACACACAGCATATCTTGAACACACCACAGCTAAAATCGTAAAACTTTTTGGGGAAATCCATAAATAACCAAAATTGCTTTCCCTGATGACTCTGTCCGTTAAATAACAATGGGCTCTTTACCATACGGTGTAGTAATTCATCAGAGACTCATAGAGAGCAATTCATCATAATGTAAAGACTTTTTGCGGAAATGCACTGGAAGGTAGGTTCAAGAAAATTCACTGCAACAATGAGCATAATAATAAAAAAACAAAAAACAAAAACAAAAACAAAACCAGAAAATGATCCAAATAGCCATCAACAAATTTAAAGATTTGTTTATTTTAGAGAGAGCGAGGGAGCACATGAGCAGGGAGAGGGGTAGAGGGAGCGGGAGAATCTCAGACTTCCTACTGAGCACAGAGCCCAAGTTCGGGCTCAATCCCAGGACCCTGAGATCATGACCTGAGCCAAAATCAAAAGTCAGACACCTAAATGGTTGAGCAACCCAGGGGTTGCCCCAAATCAGGTGCCCCTGACCTTAGCTTTTTAAAGAATCCAAGCTGGTATGTCCCACATTATGTATTTATCATGTATCATCATATTAACTTTTTCCCTATCCCCTAAATTCCCATAAACTAGAAGTTAGATCTAGACTCGGACTGGTTAGATTTGGGGTAGACATTTTTGATGAGAACGATTCACAGGTTATGCCATATACTTCACATTGTATGGTCATAGGAAGCATGTGATGTTAAGTTGCCTAAAATTACTCATGCTATATTCAAGCTCTTGGTTCAAGTGGTAACCAAAACTTCCCTCTATTGTAGAGGCACCTTTTCCCCTTTGCAACAATTAATCTGTAGACTGTTACAATGGTGTGAAAATATCTTGTTCCCCAATAACCTTTTACCAAGTATTTTAAGTAGCACTGGTAAGTCTTGTGGAACTATTCATCATTCACTATAAAGAACTGCAAAAATGATAAATCTGTAAATCTATCATTCTTTCTACACTGACACTCTTCTGTTTTCAAAGTTTTTAAATCCTTTTCTTTCTCTGCCCTTTTTTTACTTAAGATCACCAAGATTTATGGATTTTTCTTCATTCAGAATTTGTAATGATGTTTTTGATGTTCAAATTATCCTGAAATTGGCCAACAGGAGCCCCTGCAATCTGGTTCCTATGTCCTTTGATATAACTCCATTAGCCCCTGAAGGCTTCAAGCCTTTGAAGTCTCTGAAAATCCTTCAGATGGTTTATATTTGTTCACTAATCAGTTAGTTCTGTTCCTTTGAGTCCAGGGCAGTATGGCTGCTGGAAAGTGAGAGGGTAATCCTAGACAGGAGAAAGCAAGGGAGAAGGAACGACAAAATCTGTGTACAAACCTTGCCCCCAGCTGTGGGTGACCCCTGACCAGCACAGGCCCAGGGCAGATCGCAAGCAGCCCAGCCAAGGAGAAACAGAACTGAAATCTGGGCTGTCAACTAAGAGAGAGAGTTTGTGATTTGAGTCCTGTTTAAAGACATTCCAGAACACATAATAAAACACGCATATTTAGTCTTCTAGGTTGTACCATTCCACACAATCAGTTTTTTAAATATTAGGCTGTTCCAAGTCAAATCTTTTTTTTTTTTTTAATATGGCCAGAGCGAGACATTGTTTCCTAAGCATATGAGTTTGAAGGTAGGTAATAAACTAAAAGGAGTCTGTCAGATATAGATAAATAGTAACAACAAACACCAACTGGACAATGTGATACCATGGTGAAAAAAACAACCTTGATACTTACCTGAATTACATCATAGAGGTGTACCTGAGCACACCCTAGAAAGAGAGGATATTTTTCTGTGTTCTCATATTGCATTAGTTCCAAGTAAATATTATTTCGCTCATCATCTTGACGCCTGGGAACCTTAATACAAAATACATATGAAAAGAATTATCACATTTTCAGTCTGAATTTCAGATACAATTTCTAAATAAGTATACCCATAAATTAGATTGTTATATACACATCTAATGGTTAGTTTTCACATGTTATTAGCCTTATAACTTTTCAATCACATGGTCACATATACCCTAATGTCAATAAAAATCAGGAGGTTGTTTATGTGTAACATCAATTATGGTCTTTTGAAACAAGCATGGCCTACATTCTCTTTTTAACTCTATAAAAAAGTTTAGCCTCAACACTCTACTGAAACTATATTATAAAGGGTAATCCAATATCCACTATCCAACTCAGATAATCTAGGTAATACAAATAGCCATTATCGAAAGACATCCAACAACCTTTCAGTCTTTGTTCAATGTAACCCAAAGTGTAAAATGTATTTTATTTTATCCTAGTTACATAAACACACAGTTTGAAAATCAAATAGTTCTACAAGGGTTAAAGCAAACAAAAACAACTTTTTTTTTCTCCCATGTTTAGTCTTTTTTTCTGAATTTTATGATGCTTTGACATCTTAAAAAGCCTGGCCAGGGACAGACTTTCTCTCCCTGGGCTAGCCAATTCCTAGAGGTAGCAAAGGGCTTACTGAGATGGAAGCATATCTTTCATACGCAAACCAATCCCAAAATTACAGCCCTGGTCACTTATCTAACTTTCACATGGAGCCAGTATTTTCCTGGCCCTAAACCATCCTGGGACCAGGAACCAAGCAACTAGGGACTACCCTACCGCCTAAAGCCCACAGGAATTATTCGAACCAGCCAATCCTAAATTTTATACTCTGTTCCGCATGGTTTTCTCAAGAAAAACCCAATAAAGCCGTCAGCCTAGGCTCTCTCCTCATTTCCATCTTCTGTCCCCTGACCACCCAGACACTTTCCCTGCAGCTCTATGTAGTGTAGTGTGTCCCTTTCTTCCCTTCTTTCAATGGAATTAGCCCCTCTGTGTTATCATTCAGTCATACCTCTGTAAAGCATGGTATGATTTTATAACACTACCCTAGCCACCCTGTAATTTCCACTCCTCAGAAATCACCTTTCAAGCTTCTAAAGTGATTTGTCTGGTTTTTGCCATGAAATCCTGTTTCTAAGTAACATGCTTATATTATTATTAAGTGATATTTTAGTTTTGGATACTATCAATTAACTGCTTATTATGGAAGAAAAATATTAATTTTCAACACCTGCCCTCACAATGTTCACATTCTCTTCCTTTCATTCCTCTATTACATATAGATCATACTTTTTTATTAGATCAATACTGTGTTTTGTTTATGTAACTATTTTGCAGTATTTAACAATATAATCACAACTATATTTCTTTTTTCCTATCACTTCTTAATTTCCCTTAGAGTTAATAATGTGTTTTTTTTTTATGTTTGTTTCCTTGTGCAGTTTTCTATGTACTTATTACTAAACCATTCCCAACTTTCCACTAAAATTCTCCTCTTAATATGCTCAAACTAACAGCTCTTTTTTTTTTTAAAGATTTTATTTATTTGTCAGAGAGAGGGAGAGAGAGAGTACAAGCAGGCAGAGAAGCAGGCAGAGGCAGAGGGAGAAGCAGGCTCTCTGCTGAGCAAGGAGCCTGATGTGGGTCTCGATCCCAGGACCCTGAGATCATGACCTGAACTGAAGGCAGCTGCTTAACCAACCGAGCCACCCAGGCATCCCACTAACAGCTCCTCTTAAAATAGGGGAAAAGATTTTGATTATGCTAATAAAGATAAGTGTCCTAGTAATTTATATTATTTTCCAGGATTAATTTTGAGTGTTATTTAAGTGGACATACACCCACAAAATTCTTGAAAACTTGGCAAGCTCAGGAACACTATTTACAAAGTAAAACAGTACAGATTGCCTTTAGCAAAACTATGCTGGTTTTTTTGTGTTTTTTCTTTAAACTATGCTTAAAGAACTATATTCAGGGGCACCTGAGTGACTCAGTGGGTTAAAGCCTCTGCCTTCGGCTCAGGTCATGATCTCAGGGTCCTGGGATCGAGCCCCGCATTGGGCTCTCTGCTTGGCAGGGAGCCTGCTTCCCCCTCTGTCTCTGCCTGCCTCTCTGCCATCTTGTGATCTCTCTCTCTCTGTCAAATAAATGAATGAATGAATGAATGAATGAATTTTTTAAAAGCTTTTATTTATTTATTTGCCAGAGAGAGAGAGAGAGATCACAAGTAGGCATAGAGGCAGGCAGAGAGGGGGAAGCAGGCTCTCCGCCGAGCAGAGAGCCCGATGCGGGGCTTGATCCCAGGACTCCGAGATCATGACCTGAGCTGAAGGCAGAGGCTTTAACCCACTGAGCCACCCAGGCGCCCCAATAAATAAAAATTTAAAAAACTATATTCAATACTCATGACTTAAGTAAAATAAAGTTTTGAAGATTAAAACTGAACGTTAAAAAATATAGAGCATTGAGGAAATATTTCAGGATTTTGCTAAAATTTAACTAATATAATAAAACTATTAGGACTACAACTGGACTAATCAATGAATCCTACAGCTACAAGAAGTAGTATTACTCACTTAAAGAAAACTCTGAGATAAATTTAAGATTCTAAGAAGCTTAGCTATAAAGACACGCATAATGGCCCAGGAAGCTCTGGTGTGAGAGGAAGTTTAATAAAGTGTAGTCTGAAGCCAGACTGACTCCATTCCCAGCTCCACCATTTACTAGTTCTAAGACCTTAACAAAGTTCTTTTACCTAACAGTACCTGTTTCTTCATCTGTAAAATGAGGATCATAATAAGAGAATATATATATTTTGGGGGTTTGTTTTAAAGACTAAGTAAGTTATCCATGCAAAAACAATTAGAGTTTAAATAAGAAGAAAGGAGAGAGGGAAATGAGGAGGATATGAAAAAAGAGAAAAGGTATGCTGTGGACTGAACATTTGCATCCCCTCAAAATTTGTACATTGAAACCCAAATCCCCAATGTGATGGTATTTTTAGGTGTGGTGTTGGGGAGGTAGTTAGGCCATGAGGGTGGAGCCTTAGGAGTTGGACTAGTGCCCTTATAAGAAGAGACCCAAGAAAGATGATCTCTTTGCTCTCTGCCATGTCACCGTACAAGGAGATGGTCATCAGGAAATCAGCAAGCAGGCTCTCACCAGACACCAGATCTGCCAGCACCCGGATCCTGAACTTCCTAGCTTCCAGAAAGCTGAGAAATGAATGTCTGCTATTTAAGCTGCCATCTACGTTCATTTGTTATAGCAGCTCAAGCTAAGACAGGATGGAAGAGGACAGAGAGAACTAGATAGAGAAAAATGCATGTTTGATGAACACTCAGAACCACAGACAGTAAGATCTTAGGGAAGAAGACCATCAAGATTATGCATTTTCTACTAAGTTGTTTATTTAAAAAAAACCCCACCAATATAGCCCATAGTACAAAAATAGAATACCATAAAATATCAAAAAAGGCGCTGCCTTTCTTTCCTATCCCTAAAAAAGGATATAAATTAATGTAATTATTTGAAACTATAAAAATGCATTCTTATATCCAGAAGAGAACTTAAAATTTACCTGTACAGAAAAGTACTTTGTGTCATCAAAATTAACTGTAGTGTTTTCATCGTTTTGGGATACCGAGCTACACATTTTTGTCCATTTCACAATGTTGTTTATAGAGATGCGAATGAACAAATTTTTGTAATGTTGTAAACTGACTGAAAATACACAGATATTGAGGAAGCAAAATTTGTT
>CM053605.1:27856252-27874448 GCA_028646535.1 Procyon lotor
TGTTTGTTCCACTCAATTTTCTTTTTTAAGATGTTGCTGATTTACAAAATCTGAATATATGAGAACCACTGCTTTATAAAACAGTGTGATTGGGGCACCTGGTTGGCTCTGTTGGTTAAGTGTCTGCCTTTGGCTCAGGTCATGATCCCGTGGTCCTCTGATCAAGCACTGCCACGGGCTCCCTGCTCCACGGGGAGTCTGTTTCTCCTTTTCCCTCCGCCTGCTCCTCCCCCTGCTTGTGCTCTCTCTCTGTTAAATAAAGGAATACAGTCTTTAAAAAAAAATAAAGCCATGTGATCATTTTAATGAATAGTATTCTGTAGTCCATGGTTTCAGGCAAGTAGACAGTTTAACTCTTTCAATACCGAATGTAATGACTGACAGATATTGATGGTCACTTTTTATGATAACGGATAAGGGTACAAATGATTTTAAGTCCAGTTTTATTAGTTTTAATATATTTTCTAGTCAGTAATGATTAATTGGTAGCTGCTTTATTGATATTGATATATTTTCTAGTTGCTGGATAATGAGGATAAGAAAAGCCTGACTCTACCAACTCTGAACCAGTCAAATCAAGATAATTCAAATGATGTTGCTCCTGAAAGTGATGAATCAACAAAGGAAACAAATGAGTCAACAAAGCAAACAGATGAGTCAACAAAGCAAACTCCATTGCCTGTTATTCCTACCCTGATAATAACAGAGGAAAACCAAACATCACCTTTAGAAGAATACCAGTTAGAAGCTGCACCAGAAGGAAAAAAAAAATATATGTTCTTTCCACCATACATAAAATCGAAAGATAGATATCCAAGCCTTTTAAAAAAAGATTCATCTTCATTAGAGGTAAAGTTGAAAACTAGCTGTATATATCCAGGTAAAATAAAGTGGAGGAACTTAGAGTCATCACCCACAGAACTTAGATGGCAAAGCAACAATCTAAGCTTAGCTAGAAAGAAGAGTACAAGTTTAGTTTCCCCAGATTCAAAATCCAAAGTTAGGACTGAAAGTCAAGATCCAGAGGAAGATCTTGAACTAAAGGTAGCTTCCCTTGTATTAAAAGTATAAGACTAGGGAAAACAAAATAATTCATTTAAAAAAACAAATAAATTGAAAATGCATTCAAAAGTCTCTAACTGGAAGTGTGTCTAAGTATACTAAACATTCCTATCCTACTTAGATTCATCAAGTAAGGAGGAAAAAAAACCCTTGAAGGAAAAGCAGAGTGATGTGAAATACCTATAGTAGTATAGGTATAGTCTCATACCCACTAGTCTCATGGGTGAGTATAAAATTCAGCTGAAAGGGTAACAATAAGGAGATATAAATTCAAAGGAAATTTAAAATCTTGGGAAGTTATTTCAGTGGAAATTTTTAATAAAACTGTTATAGGAAATAACATTCTTATTACAAATAATTTTTAGTTTAAAATGAGAATAATTTTAATATAAATTCAAAGGGTTAAAGCATTTCTCAAAATAACAGTTATTCTATTTAGATCTTTACTTCTTTTTTTTTTTTTTTAAAGATTTTATTTATTTGACAGCGAGAAACACAGTGAGAGAGGGAACACAAGCAGAGGGAATGGTAGCGGGAGAAGCAGGCTTCCTGCTGAGCAAGGAGCCCGATGCGGGGCTCGATCCCAGGACACTGGGATCATAACCTGAGCCGAAGGCAGGCGCTTAACGACTGAGCTACCCAGGTGCCCCTAGATCTTTACTTCTTATTTGAATCATTATTTCAGGTAGCTGATAAAGCAGTGTAAAAATGTGTACTGGTCAGTGGGTAAACATTCTGAATTCTAGGTAAGGTTCTGCCTCTAAATACTTCAACAAACTTGGGCACCTAAACCTTTAGACCTATTTCCTCATCTATTGAATGGTAGATCATATCAGGTCATTTCTAAATTCTCTTCCAAATTCTAAGATAGTTTTATTAAATATCTCTAGTTGGGGAATTATTCTTTTTTTAATTTAGTTAATTTATTTGCTAGAGTGTCTGTACAAGCAGAGGGAGTGGCAGGCAGAGGGAGAGGGAGAAGCAGGTTCCCTGCTGAGCAAGGAGCCCAACACCGGGGCTGGAGCCCACTGTGGGGCTCAGTGCTAGGACCCCGGAGATCCTGACCTGAGCTGAAGGCAGACAACTTACCTGACCTAGCCACCCAGGTGCCCCTAGTTGGGGAATTATTCTTAAATACCTAGATCAGTAGCTTAACCAGTGTATATTCTTATTTTTACTGAATGTGAAAGTAATACAATTATAGAAAATTTAGAAAGTAGGTGCATAAAAGACCAAATGAAAGTAGTTATAATCCTATTGCCATTTTAACAATTTTTTCCTTTCAGCCTTGTTATTTATATATAACCATATTTTCATTTATTTTAAAAAACTTGGATCAAATTATGTATGTGTGTGTATATATATATAATTTTATATTGTGCTTTTCAAAACTTGACATTATAAGCATGTTACGTGATTTTCTTAAAAAATCTGCAAGGTGTAGAATATCCTTAAATATAGATACTTAATAATTCCTTTAAATATTTTCTATATTGTTGGACATTAGGTTTGAAATTAATATCCTTTTATGTAACTATTTATTTGGATCTGTAATTATGCCCTCCTATATTCATAGAAATGGCATGTTGACAAATTTGCTCTCCAGAAAGATTTTACCACTTTACCTTCTCACCAGTAGTATTTGAATGTTAATGATCTTTTAGAGAATGATTAGAACTTTTTCTAATCTTATTACTACTTATTAGCTATTTTGATTATCCCTAGTATGAGTAGATCATGTCTTTTGTCCGTTGTTTTCTGGTGAGTACTTAATGATGTTGAGGTTTTGCAGTGAGCTCTTTTTCATTATAAGGGTATTAACCATTGGTATATTCATGGCACATACTTTTCATAGTTTGTAGTTTGCCTTTTAATTTCACTAATGAATCTAACTTCCAAAATACCTAGTTTTCATTTGATAAGTGAGTTACTTACTGCTGTATAACCAACCACTCCAAAACTTAGTGGCTTAAAATAACCATTTTATTATCTCTCAAGATTCTATGGGTTGATTGTGCTCAGGTGGGAAACTGTTTTCTCCATTTAATATTGGCTAGGCTCATAATCATCTAGGAGTTTGAACTGGAACACTCATGAGTTTCTCTTACATGTCTTACTCTTTGATGGGGACAGCTGTAAGTCTGGGCTCGGTTGGGATGTGTGAACATCTGGTTTGTTTTATCTCTTCCCACTCCCCACCCTGTCACCTTAGGGATTATCCCTGCCCCTCTTCATGCTGCCTCTTCATGTGGTCTCTCTTGCAGGGCAGCTAAATTTCTTATGTAGCAGCTTGGGGCTTCCAATACACAAAAAAAGAAGCTTCAGGTACTCTTAAGACTTAGGCATGGAACAAACACAGGGTCATTTCTACTGAATTCTGTTAAAGCAAGTGTCAGGCTCAAGCCTGATTTGGTATGGGAAGGGACTACATAAGGGCAGGAATCTTAGAAAGTGATGTTGATTGGGGGCTCTTATTTGGAGATTTAACCACCACAAATTAACTATCTCTACCCACAAGTAATTCATATGCTTCCTACATGCAAACTATATTTACTCCCCTTCTAAGATCCTTGCCTCATGCTATAGTACTGCATCAGGCTTAGGCTTGAAATAGAGAATTTGAACATCTAAATCAGATCCAGGTGGATGAGGCTTCTTGAGTATGGCACCTCTCAATCTTGAGACCTGTGAATTGAAGAGACCAATTATCTGTGTCTTGTATACATGGTGAGTAAGGAACAGGAAAACCTATAAGCACTTAAATTCCAAAGGTGGAAAAGGGGGAAAGTGAAGCATACAGTGAGTGGGCCATAGTAATTTTGAAGCTCTTGCCTCTGCCCTTGTGGGTTGGCTTTACCTTCTTTTTCCGTGAGAAAGAGCTTGTATTTGTAACTGAGTAACTTTGCAGCCTATGTCTTTGTAGAAAGCTGAGGGTTCAGAAACCTCTTTCCATTTAAATTGTCTCTGATCCTGTTCCAAATGCTATGATTCTTAAAGAATTTGTAGATTTTTCTGTATCTCAAGTTATGATCTTAGCCAATTGTTACATTTCTGAATATCTTTAAGACAGGCCACTATTTACCATTGGTTGAGAGCCAAGGTGCTGTAGTACAATATCCTTAAGAATCTTAGAGGCTCTCCTAACCAACAGAGAGGATCTAACAGACTATCCTAAGATAGAATACTTTTTGTTTAGCTGAATGGGTCTGTGAAACACAATCTTAAAAGTTTTTTGAGATCTGGGGCACCTGGGTGGCTCGGTCAGTTAAGCAGACGCTTAAAAAGCAGCCTTAGGCTCAGGTCATGATCATGGGATCCTGGGATCAAGACCCATGTTGGGCTCCCTGCTCAGCAGAGAGCCTCCTTCTCCCTTTTCCTCTGCCTGTCCCTCTGCCCACTTGTGCTCTCTCTGTCAAATAAATAAATAAAAATCTTTATTAAAAAAAAAAGAAACTTTTTGAGATCCAAACAAGAGATCTTACAGTCACATCCTTATGATCTTGACCTTGAAACCATGTTTTCCTGATTGGAACCCAATCAATAAAGTCAAGAGGCCAGGATTTCTGTCATTGGTTCAGTGGCTTAACAGGGTCTTCAAGACTCTTATCTTTCCTCTTTTTCGTGCTCATGCTTGTCACTTTATGATCACAAGATGTTTGCTTCAGTCCTAGGCATCATATATAGATCAAGGCAGGTAAAAGAATATGGGGGTTGAGCAGTTAAGTTCCAGTGCCTACAGAAAACTAGGATTAAGGAAGATGGAATTGTATATGTGACACCACTAACCTTTTATTCATTCATTAAATTTAACTGCCTCTATTATGCTATGAATTTCATTTATGAAATGTCCTTGCATGAGTATTGACGGAACTGGTGGGAAATATTCCGTGATCTCCCAAATTCATTATCTTTGCTAATTCTGCTCTTTGAATCAACTCAGGCATATATGAAATGTACCTTTACAATTAGTTTATCCACTTTCTTTTTTAATTCAGTAATTTTTTTCACCTGGAAGCTTTTCTAATCTAATTACATCTGTGAATTCTTTGAACTAATTGAGACTATAGAATCCATGATTTTTAGAGTTGGAGAACTTTTCCAAATAAAGTAGACCTTCTTTTGAAACAGATAATTTTAAAATTTCTTATCATTTTTCTCTTTGATCATACTGTTCTCTGGAAGGTCTGTTTGTCCGGTAGTATGTGAGATGGATTTTGTCAGAGATAGTTTACTTAAATCTTTCCTTTCCAGAAAAAGGAAAAGGAGTCATTTTATATTTTCAATAATTTTAATATTGCTGTGTTAGGTTTTTATTTGCCTATGAGGAAGAGAAAAAAATATGTAATTGGAAGCAATACATATCAGAGAAAATCACTGAATTTTCAGTGTTTTCATATTCATTGGGCCAGCATTCCTTAACTTAGTTGGACACCCTAGACTAATTACAGGTACTATGAGCTCGAAGAAATGTGTGTCTCTATTGAGGAGTAGAAGGTTCTGCCCACTTTCTTCCAAGTCAGTCTTTTACTTGAATATGGTAAATTACAGGTGGTTTCATTAGCCTTTTAATCTGTTTTCATCTTGACTATAATAGAAACATTTTTGGACTATAGAGTACCTATGCTTATTTTCCATCTTGTCCCCACCTCAGTCTGCTGTCTGCCCTTTGTTTTACGTCCCAAGACGATGACTGCTATGGAATGCCTTATGAGACTGTCATCCTAGCTGAGTTCTTGTTAGGTCCAGGAAATGGCAAACACTGGCAGAACATTAGAGATCAATAGGAAAAGAAAGGTTGGGTTTTTCTGTCCTACTATTTTCCTGCTTTGGTGCTGTGGTTCTGGCAATAAATTTTCCTTCATATCTACGGCTTTCAGCTGAGTGGCCCCAGCTCCATGATTCCAGCTATTACTAGTCTCTGGCAAGAGTGGTTAACATTTTTTCAGTGTTTCCCTCAATGTTCATTATTGGTTCTTTATCCATAAATATAACTTTCATTAATAGTAGAGCTTTTTTTGTTGAACCATTTTAGAGGAATTCTAATTCCTGCCCTAACTATAACTAGTAATATGCCCAATTTTCTAGTATGCATGCATGTTTTTCTATATTTTTTTAGCTCTGAATTTTTTTTAATTTGCAGTATAGTTGATACACAGTTTCCTGTGTTTTTTTGGCTCATTTCACAGCAGCTTTGTAAAAATTCAAATGATCATCTTGATCTGAATGTTCATTATGCATTTTTAAAGTACAAAATTGAAAATGATGCATGCTTATTATTAAAATTCAAGCAATCCCCCCCAAATATAAGAAAAAGCCCATAATTCTACCATCCAGAAATTACCATTGTTAATATTGTGATGACATCATTTAATATGATGGTGGCATCATTTCATAAATCTTTCCATATTTTTGGGAGACATTACCCATGGTTCTTGTGAGAGGTATAGGATTCTTTTCCTATAACATAATCAATTGCATGTGATCTTGTTATCTGGCCTGCTTTGCATTACTTTGGGAATCAGGCTTGAGGAACTGATGCAAAAATGCTTATACTGTGGCTGCTGTGATTGCTCTGAATAATAAACTTTTGTTTCTGACCCAGGAAACTCATTTCTTCTATCAGCCTCTGTGAAACTGTGACAGGCTAACTAGTTAGCTTACAAGCCCAGTACATTCTTGAGAGCTTTGGTGACAAGATGGGAGGGTGACAGACATGGCTTTCTAAAAAATGAAGGACCATGACCTTGTGGTCTGATCAGTTGCGTTTGGGGGAAGCCCACAGGAATTGTTGGAAAGTGATGACCAAGTTGTATGATTAGTCAGTCAATAAATAGTCCTTTACTCTAGACTATTGGAGAGATGGTTGCAAGTTAAGTGTTGAGAATTAGGCTTAAAAACAGCGGCCTGAACAGTGCCCAGGTTGTTGCTAATTATCCTCCAGGTAGGGAGACTTCCTTGCCAATCTGATGATCCACCTTGATATCTGTCTCATTTTAACAATTAATGCTAAGGTCAAACCTGAGTGGCGGAGGATTCTGCTTTTAGACAATAGTTACAGAGTTGCATACCTACACCCAGGATCATAGAATGGAAATTTATGACAGTTACAGACAGAAACCAAGTGAATCATTAAAACTTTGTCTGGTTTTCTTGGGAGATGAGGACATAGACTATGTAATACCTATAAAAGCAGGATGGCAGTGGCTGGTCCATCTTATGAGGTTAAGTATTCCTGTAGTATATAGTGATAATCTTGTATCCATTCCAAAATAACAGTGAGAGATCTCAGTTTTTTGTCTTGAGTTCTGGCTGCTAAAAGATTTGTCTATCCTGAAACAGATGAACGCTGGTGGGAAACCATAATAGGCATTGACTAGTATTTGGACACTTACTACTTTGAATTGTGTACACAACGCTGATGAGAATGATACACTGACTCAAAGCAACAGACGCAAAGAATATAAATTCTTGAAGTCAGCTCTAGTGCCTTGGAAAACTCCCTCAATCCTTATGTTGAAGCCGGGGAAGAATTTGAGATATCATCATGGTAAAGGAACAGCAGATGCCCTGGATTGAAGTGGACTCCACAAAGTGGATCACTACTGTGCAAGCCAAGCTTAAGTCACCTGAGGACACACACACCTCATGTACCTATCCAGGAAGCAGTGTGGCTACAGCTCTCAAATCAATTAATTCCCAAAGGCAAAATAAATGGTGTCAACTATGAAGACCTTGTTGCCTGATACAGAGTGTTGGACAGACCAGCAATATTAGTTCATTTGATTGAACTACGAGTTACTATTACACCACTCCAAACTGAAAAGTAAACATGAAGTCTTGTTAGATGACATGGAGTGGCCTCCTACTTCTGAACCCCATGACACCTTCCTTTCTTCTTCTTTCTTCTAATCCCAGATGCTTTAAAAAGAAACATGATTTAAGGTGGAGCCAAGATCTTCTTGTCCCTAAAGGAAATAGAAGGTTCTATGCCACTGAAGTTTTCTGGGGAATTTCAGGGATGGTAGGGACTCAATCTTTTATGGCTTTGTTGATTATGAGTGTTCAAGTCTCTATCTTATGCAGATCTATGGAAGGAAAAATTAGCTGGATTCAACTTAGAGGTTTTGGGCTGTGTTCACAATAGAGAAGTAAACTAATATTACCTTTTGGATGGGTTTCTGTAGGTCAATTGAATGTACTGTTGTTTCCACATCTGAATGTGTAGTAGGAATTAATACGTGATAAACTTGTCTGTCTCCATCTCATAGAGCCACATGCAGAGAAGTGCTGGTGGGACATGTAAATTGCTACCCAACTTGTCTCCCTGTGCCCTTTCAGATGGCCCAACAGAAACATTAGAATGCTAGAAGGAAAAGGAAAATCACGGCCTTTATTAAGGACTTAAACCAGCAGGGAAAGTAAGAGCTACATTACCTCAATACCCCATCCCTGTATGGCCAGTGAACTTGCTATTAAAGTTGGAGACTTAGAATTATCACCAACTGAATCCAGTTGTTGCTTCTGTATCCCAGCTATTTGAGATATTGTGATTATAACTGTATCTACTACACAAGAGTGATGGCACTTGGTATGCTATCTTGTACACTGCCAACACCACCTTTGCCATATCACTGACACTTGAGTGTCAAGCTAGTTTGCATGCAATTTTCATACTTAGCCGGGACACCTACTTACCTACTACTTTCTACCAGTGAGTGGGTCTGAGCTCCTGAACCCAGACACACTCTGAAAGCAGGATGGTATATGAGGGAAGAGGGAGTACTGATGCTGAGATAAGATAAAGGGCCAAAATAAAAACAAAAGCCTTCTAGGAGCAACGGGGTAGCTCAGATAAACATCTGACTCTTGGGGTGCCTGGGTGGCTCATTGGGTTAAAGCCTCTGCCTTCGTATCAGGTCATGATCTCGGGGTCCTGGGATCAAGCCCCACATCGGGTTCTCTGCTCAGCAGGGACCCTACTTCCCCCTCTCCCTCTGCCTGCCTCTGCCTACTTGTGATCTCTCTCTCTCTCTCTCTCTCTCTCTGTCAGATAGATAGATAGATGATAGATAGATAGATAGATAGATAGATAGATAGATAGATAGATAGATGATAGATAGATAAATCTTTAAAAAAAATCTGACTCTTGATCTCAGCTCAGGTTTTGATCTCTGGGTTGTGAGTTCAAGCCCCACTTTGGGCTTCACACTGGGCATGGAGCCTGCTTAAAAAAACCAACCTTCTAGTTGCTCTAGATGTCCTCCACAGGCTAGCCTCCCTCACACCCTTGTTCCAGTGCTCCCTGTCTGGAAATAATAATCTTCTGATGGATATTCCAGCTGTTGTAGCCCCTAGCGTGAAGGAAAGTCTGTGTTACAGGAGGGGAAAAAAAATACCTGAAATCAACTGATTGAATTTGGGCAGAACTTGCAGTGGGGGAAAAAGTTAAAGTGACCTAATGGGTAGGGCCCTCTCTGCTGATTCAATGTACTGTTATAGTTCTCATCACTAACCATATAATGAAATTGATGTGTTGCATGCTTCTAGCATAGACATTCACAGATTGTCAGAAGACATTCTCCCATTCAGGGTTACTGCCACAGGTACAGAAGTCCTTGTCATTTGTCACAGTGGTGGATTAGGATTTATGTGAGTGCCTTCACTCTCTGATTTCTAAAGATGTTCTGTTGGTTAGCAAGTCAAAAGCCTCAGTCTCAGTGGCTCAGTTCTCACTCCTGGCTGACCTTCAGAGGTGGCTGATAAACCCTGAAAAATTCAAGGGCCTCCTTGCCAAATAGATTTTCTTGGGACTATGTGGACAGATTCACAGTTCTCAATTCTTTTGGCAGTCAAAGAAAAAGTGCTGTTGTTTCAAACACCTATCACTTAAAAGGAGGCCCAGCATATTATTAAACTATGGGTATGGGACACTGTATATACCTCATAAGCATTCAATATGCTTTGAGTGGGGCCTATAAACCACTTGGTTTTACTGGCCAAGTGGTGGTAGTATGTTAAAGGGGTGCATCTGACTTGGTCCTAGCATCATTTTGGTTTTGCATGAAAAAAGTAGAAGCTACTGATTTTGGTCCAAAACTTATCCTCCATTTTGCCTCCTGAAGCAAAGCCAATGGCTCAGTGGAGCCCTGGGATTCACGGAGGTACCCCTAAATACCTAGGCAAAGTTCACTGGTGGTTCAGCTAATCTGAAACCTGATGGTGTCAATTAGCTATTATGGCTGTTTAAGGGCCAGCTATGCAGAAGCAAAAAAATGGATATGGATACTTGACTCAGTTGGGCAGAACTCAGGCCAGTACTACTATTATTGTTATATTTAAAAAAAAAAAAAAGAATCTTGTTATATTTTTACTTACTTCTGGCCTATGACTTGGTTCATCTTTTGGAAAACCACAGACTGCCAGATTAAAGACACTTCTCTTTGGGACTGCAAACTGTAGAACCAAATTGCTACTATGAAAAGAACCATCCGGGTCACTTATGCAGATGTATACAGTAAGGGCATGTTCTTGATGAGACTAACTGGAATCAAGCTGCTGCTTGAGCCTCTACTCCCCAGATTGCCACCTTTGTTGCCTAAGTTTATCGTTATATTGGATACAGCAACACATCCACCTTCATAGCTGGGAACAAAGTAAAAAAGTCAACTTTGGTGAAGTTTCTGAGGTAGACTAGGCTGCCTCTGCATGCCCAACTTGATTCCTGCCAAATGTTGACCCTTTTGTCTAGTGGTAGGAGAGCTTACGTTGCAAGTATCCTACCTCCTCCTAGCATTAGATTTTGGGACACCTTTAGCGGTAATTGGTTGATACTTTTTCAGGCTATGGCATAACTCTCAGTCCAGTCAGATGACTCCAGCTATACCCACATCATTGTAAGTGGCAAGATTTTACTTTTTATTCCTGAGTAATATTCCATTGTGTGTGTGTGTGTGTGTGTGCATTTTTGCGTGTCTGTGTATATATGCATTTATATGTATATGTGTGTGTGTGTGTGTGTACACATTTTTTATCCATTCATCACTCAGTGGACACTTGGGCTACTTCCATAATTTGTAGGACTGTAGACACTGTAGACAGCAGTGCTGCAGTAAACTTCATGTATCCCTTTGAATTAGTATTTTTGTATTCTTTGGGTAAATACCTAGTAGTACAATTGCTAGATCATAGGATAGTTCTATTTTTAACTTTCTGAGGAGCCTCCATACTGTTTTCCACAGTGATTGCATCCCCACCAAGAGTGTACAAGTGTTCTTTTTTCTTTGTATCCTTGTCAACAAGTGTTGTTTCATGTGTTGTTGATTTTAGCCATTCTAAAAGGTGTGAGATGATATTTCATTGTAGTTTTGATTTGTATTTCCCTCATAATGCATGATGTTGAGCATCTTTTCATGTGTCTGTTGGCCCTCTGTATGTCTTCTTTGGAAAAATATCTATTCATGTCTTCTGCCCATTTTTTAATTGGATTATTTGTTTTTAGGGCATTGAATTTTATAAGCTCTTTAAATATTTTGGATACTAGCCCTTTATCAGATATGTCATTTACAAATATCTTCTCCCATTCTATAGGTTGTCTTTTAGTTTTGTTGTTTCCTTTGCTATAAAGAAGCTTTTTATTTTGATGTAGTCCCAGTGCTGTATTTTTTTTTCTATTTATTTATTTATTTGTTTGTTTGTTTGTTTGTTTATTTAATTTTTATTAACATATAATGTATTATTTGCCCCAGGCTACATGTCTGTGAATCTTCAGGCTTACACATTTCACAGCACTTAACAGCACATACCCTACCCAGTGTCCACAACCCAGCCACCCTATCCCTACCCACCCCCCCACACACACCTCCCGCCCCCCGGCCACCCTTAGTTCATTTCTTGAGTCTAGAAGTCTCTTATGGTTTGTCTCCCTCCCCATCCCTTCCTGTTTCATTTCTCTCCCCCACCCCCCCAAACTCCTACCTTGCCTCTCAAGTTCTTCATATCAGAGAGATCATGTGATACTTGTCTTTCTCTGACTGACTTATTTTTGCATTTGTTTCCCTTGCCTCTGGACACTTACCTAGAAAGAAGCTGCTATGGCTAATGTCAGAGAAATCACTGCCTGTGCTCTCTTACAGGACTTTTTTTTGGTTTCAGGTCTCACATTTAGGTCTCTAATCCATTTTGAATTTATTTTTGTGTTATGGTGTAAAGAAATAGTCCAGTTTCATTCTTTTGCCACATTTTATGTTTTTGTCACAATTTACCTCTTCTAATATTGTGAATCCATTCACAAATTATTATATAGTTATTTTTAATACTTTGTCCCTTAACCTTTATACTAGAGTTAAGTGATAATACACCATCATATTACAATGTTAGACTGTTCTGATTTTGATTGTATACTTACCATTACCAGTATGTTTTATATTTTCATTTGTTTTTGTTATTAATTAGCATCCATTCATTTTGCAGAACTACTTTCAGCAATTTTACCAGTAAGGTAGGTCTAATGATGATAAACTCCTTCAGCTTCTGTTTCTCTGGGAAAGTCTTTATTTCTTTGATTTCTGAAAGACAGTTTTTCTGAGCAAAATATTCTTGTTTGGCAGTTTTTTTTCCCAGCACTTTGGCAAGGTCTCTGCTGATAGCCTTATGGGGGTTCCCTTGTATGTAAGGAATTATTTTTCTCTTGCTGCTTTTAAAATACCCTCTTTGTCTTTGATAATGGACAGTTTTATACTCCCCAGATCCATTCATGTTGTGGCAAATGACAAAAGTTCATTCTTTTTTATGGCTGAATAATATTCCATATATATATATAGCTATATATATGCTATAGCTTTATCCATTCATCTTTTGATGGACACTTGGGTTTCTTCCATTATTTGGCTATTGTGAATAATGCTGCATTAAATATAAGGGTGCATATATCTTTTTGAATTAGTGTTGTCATATTCTTTGGGCAGATACCCAGCAGTGTGATTACTGGATCACAGAGTAGTTCTATTTTTAACTTTCTGAGGAACCTCCATACTGTCTTCCATAATGGCTGCACCAGTTTGCATTTCCACCAACAGTGCACAAGTGTACCTTCTTCACCACATCCTTGCCAACACTACTTGTTCCTTGTGCCTTTTTTATTTTGGCTATTCTGACAGGTGTGAGGTGATTTTCATTGTGGTTTTGATTTGCATTTCCCTGATGATGAGTGATGTTAAGCATCTTTTCATGTGTCTGTTGGCCATTCATGTGTCTTCTTTGGAGAAATGTCTCATGTCTGCTGCCCACTTTTTAATTGGATTATTTGGTTTTTGGACATTGAGTTTTATAAATTCTTTATGTATTTTGGATACTAACCCTGTATTGAATATGTCATTTGCAAATATATTCCCTTTCTGTAGGTTGTCTTTTAGTTTTGTTGATTGTTTCTATTGCTGTGCAAGTTTTTTATTTTATTTTATTTTTTAATTAAAGATTTTATTTATTTACTTGAGAGCACAGAGGGAGAGGGAGAAGCAGACTCCTGCTGAGCAGAAAGCCCAATGTGGGGCTCAATCCCAGGATCCTAAGATCATGACCTGAGCTGAAGGCAGATGCTAAACTGACTGAGCCACTCAGGCGCCCCAAGAAGCTTTTTATTTTGATTGTAATCCCAATAGTGTATTTTTGCACTTGTTTCCCTTGCCTCAGGAGACATATCTAGAAAAATGTTGCTACAGCTGATGTCAGAGAAATGAGTGCCTATTCTATTTTCTAGGATTTTTATGGCTTTGGGTCTACATTTAAGTTCTTAATCCATTTTGAGTTTATTTTTGTGTATAGTGTAAGAAAGTGGTCCAGTTTCATTCCTTTGCATGTAACTGTCCAGTTTTCCCAGTACCATTTGTTGAAGAGACTGTCATTTTCCCATAGGATATTCTTGCCTCCTTTGTTATAGATTAAGTGACCATATAATTGTGGATTTATTTCTTGACCTTCTATTCTGTTGATCTATGTCCTATTTTTGTGCCATAGCTAGTTACAAATAATCTGAGTTCACAGATTCTTTCTGTGTTCTCTACTGCATTTTTCATTTCATTTATTCTTCAGCCTCAGAATTTATTTGGTTCTTTTTTATGATCTATTTCTCTATGAAACTTACCATTTTGTTTTTATATTGCTTTCCTAATTTTGTTGAATTGTCTGTCTGTGTTTTATTGTTGCTTGCTGAGTTTTCTTAAAGCAACTATTTTGAATTCTTTATTGGGAAGATTGCAGATCTCCATTTTTTTTTTTTTTTTTTTTTGCCAGTTACTGAGAAATTATTGTGTTCCTTTGGTAGTGTCACATTTCCTTGATTTTTCACGTTCTTTGATGTTTTGCATTGCTGTCTTTTTTTTAAACAATTATAATGTAATTTTCTCTCTCTTTTTTTTTAAGGTTTTAAAATTTATTTGACAGAGAGAGAGAGAACAAACAGGGGGAGCAACAGAGGGAGAAGGAGAACAGACTCCCCAATGAGCAGGGAGCCCAAAGCAGAGCTCAATCCCAGGAACCTGGGATCATGACAGGAGCCGAAGGCAGACACCAACTGAGCCACCCAGGTGCCCTTGCATTGCTGTCTTTGTACTGGAGAAAGCAGTTGCTTCCTCCAGTTTTTACTGCCTGGCTTAGGGGGAGAAGTAACTTCTGTCAGCCCTGGCAGGGGTTCTCAGGTTTTCTTGGACCTTTTCAATGGATAATCTGCTCAACACTACTTTTTCCTTCTTGGATGGTGGTGGGGAGAGGGGCAAATTTAGGATCGTTTGCACTGTCTTGATTTTGTAAAGCCAGGATGGGTGCTGACAGCCTTCCATTGGCTTCCCCTAGGGCAGAGCTGAATGCTCATGTTTCTGTGCTTTTTTCCAGTCCTGCAGAATCAAGCCAGCTTTCTTTGTGTGCTCACTAGCTAACTGCAAAGGTTCACACTCACTGCCCCCAGGGCCTTGCATGAGGAGCTAGTCATAGGGCGTCTGTGTGTGTGTGTGTGTGTGTGTGTGTGTGTTTGTGTGTGTGTGTGTGAATGTGAATGGTTCATTCAACGGTATTGAGGATGCCCATGGACCAGCTGGAGCAATCTGCAGGCAAAGTATCCCCAGCAGCCCTTGGCTGGGCTTCCAGATGGAACTTAGAAAACAGTTAGTAGGATACACATTGCTTTGATGTGTTCCAAGCCCTGGCTGCTGTTTTCCCAGTCTCTCTCTGTCCCTCAGTCTCCTAGTACTCTGGTAGGTGAGAAGGAAGTGGATGTTTTTGGTAACATCCCACAACTGGGAAAGCTGGGTGTTCACTCAGACATTCTCACTTTTCTCTATGGGAGAAACTGTGCGCCCAGATGGCCTCCCTTGACATTGAGCTGTGCTACCTTGGGAACAGAGGAATGATTCAAGTAAAGTAAAACTGTTCATCTTGCTCTTTTCAATGTGTCCAGTCTTGGATTTTTTGCTCCAACAGTCTATTAGAACTCCTCTTCTAGATTTCCAGGCTTCCACAAAGGTATTTTCATATGTGGGTGATGGCCAAAAAGTATTTTCTTTGGGAAGAAGATGGTAGAAAACTCTTCTGCGATTGTGATGACATCACTAAGTATATTAGTTATAGGGTTTTCATAAATAACCTTTAGTAAGTTGAAGAAGTTCCCTTCTAGTTTGTTAAGAGACTTTATCAAGAATGAGTGCTGCATTTTGTCAAATGCTCTTTCTGAAATTATTAAGATAATCATATATTTTTTAGTATATTAATGTGATAAAATATATTGATTTTTTATTGTTAAATCAACTTTGCATTCCTAGAATCAGCCATACTATTATCTTTTTCATATATCATTAGATTCACTTGCTAAATTTTATAAAAATAATTTTCCATATATATTCATGAGGAATATTGGTCTTTAGTTTTCTTATAAAAACTAATAAAGTTTTCTTATAAGAAACTTGTTTCTTATAAAAACTAAATGTCTTTTTTACATTTTTTTTAAAAGATTTTATTTATTTACTTGAGAGAGAACATAAGCAGGGGGAGGGGTAGAGGGACAAATAGACTCCCCACTGATCAGGGAGCCCTAATGCAGGGCTCACTTCCAGGATGCCAAGGTCATGACCTTAGCTGAAGTCAGACACTTAATGAACTGAGCTAACCAGGCACCCCTGTCTTAGTTTACTTTTGATATCCAATTTAGACTGGTATTATAGAATGAGATGAGAAATAGTCGTATCAAAAAGAAGCATCAGAAGGAGGAGTAGCAGGTGAAGAAAGAGAAGAAAAAGAGGGAAAGAAAAAAAATGTGGAGAGCAAATAAACTGAAAAAGAGGTCTACAATTTGATCCAATTAAATTTGTGATAAATGCCTATATTAAGAAAAAAGAGAAATTGCAAATAAAGCACCTAATTTTACTCCTCAAGGAACTAGAAAGACAAAGAACAAACTAAGGCCAAAGCAGAAAGAAGGAAATAAAAAAGATCAGAGAAGAGATCAGTTAAACAGAAAACAGAAAAATAATAGAAAAGATAAATGAAACTAAGAGCAGGTTTTTGAAGAGATAAACTAAGAGAAGACTCAAATAAAATTGGAATTGAAAGAGATGTTACAATTGATATCACAGAAATACATAGACTAGAAGAAATTAACTAATTCCTAGAAACATAAAACTTAGACTGAATCATGAATAAATAGAAAATCTGAATAGACTAATAATGAATAAGGAGATTAAAATAACCAAATCCTCCCAACGACGGGACCAGTTGGTTTTACTGATGAATTCAACCAAACACTTAAAGAAGAATGAATAGAAATCCTTCTCAAACTCTTCCAAAAAATTAAGTAGGAAAAAACTCCCAAACTCATCTTACAAGGTCAGCATTACTCTGATGCCAAAATCAGATAAAGATGTTACAAGAAAAGAAACCTATAGACTGACATCCTTGATAATTATGGATGCAAAAATTTCTCAGCAAAATCTTAGCCAACTGAATTCAATAGCATATTAAAAAGATCCTTTTACCATGCTCATGTGGGGTTTATCCTTGGGATGCACAAGTGGTTTAATATATGCAAATCAGTAAATGTGATATATCAGAATAACAGAATTAGAGATAAAAATTATATGATCATCTCAATAGATGAAGAAAAACATTTGACTGAAAGATCTTTCATGATAAAATATCTTAACAAATTGGGTATGAAAGAAACATACCTCAATATAATAGAGATCAAAATATATCAAGCCTACGGCTAACATCATCCTCACTGGTGAGTTTGAAAGCTTTACTATAACATCAGGAATAAGACATTTTTACCACTCTTATTTAACATAGTATTGAAAGTCCTAGCCAGAGTAAACAAGATAAATAAATAAAAGGCACCTAAATCAGAAAGGAAGAAGAAAAATTGTGTTTATTTGCAGATGGTAATATTCCATATGTAGAAAATCCTAGACTCAACCAAAAAAAAAAAATCTGTTAGAACTAATTAATGAATTCAGTATATTTGGGGGATATAAAATCAGTATACAACATCAATTGTGTGTCTACACACTAACAATGAAATATCTGAAAAACAAATAAAAACAATCCTATTCATAATAGCATCAAAAACAATAAAATACTTAGAAATAAATTTAACCAAGGAGGTGAGAGATCTGTGCACTGAAAGATGTAAGACTCTAATGAAAGAAATTAAAGAAGGTGCATATAAATGGAAAGATATCCTATATTCATGGATCAGAAAAAAGAATGCTGTTAAAATGTCCCTATTACAAAGTTATCTATTGACTCAGGGCACTACTTATCAAACTTCCAAAACCATTTTTCAAAGGAAAAAATAATCCTAAAATGCATGTGGAACCACAAAGGACCATAAATAACCAAAGCAAACTTGAGAAAGGACCAAGCTAAAGGGCCCCCCACTTCCTGATATTAAACCGTATTACAAAGCTATAGTAATCAATATAGTGTGATATTGACATAAAAACACACACATACAGGTTAAGCAAATAAAATAGAATGCCCAGCTACAAACCAACACGAATACAGTCAACTAGTAATTGGCAGGCAGCCAAGAACACTCAACAAGGAAAAGATAATCTCTTCAATAATTGGTGCTATGAAAGGAAACAGTCAA
>CM053605.1:27874948-27899578 GCA_028646535.1 Procyon lotor
CCTTCATTGATCTAGATAGAGCATAGGAAGACCTTATGTGCAAAATCATTGTGTATGTATGTTTTAATCTTGCTGGGTGGATATGTGAAAGACTGACCAGCTGAGTTCTGTCTCATATGTAGGCAGATGATTAAGTTCCTGTCAGCTGAGTCTGCCTCAATTTTAAGATACTCTCTCAGAAAATTCTTCCACCAACTTCCAATTATATGTAGTTGGCCAGATACTTGTCACAACTTATAGTTACAAGAGTAACTCTTCAACTGAGGCTGGAAAACGTACCTTTTTTTTTTTTCTTTCTAAAGCAGTTTTTTTCTTTTTAAAACATTTCCACCTAAGTGCTAAAAAAAATATGTTCTGGAGATAATATGTATTGTGGGAGGGCAATTATCAGTCTCTGTCACAGAAAACAAGAGACTAGTTAGGAGACTAATGTTTGGAAAGAGACGATAGTGGCTTGTGCTACAGTGGTAGTGGGGTTGATGGTGGGGTGTAATTGGATACTTGATATATATTTTTTTTTTTTAATTTTTTTTAAAGGTTTTTCTTTATTTGACAGAGAGAGAGAGAGAGATCACAAGTAGGCAGAGAGGCAGGCGGAGGGAGGGGGGAAGCAGGCTTCTCGCTGAGCAGAGAGCCTAATGCGGGGCTCGATCCCAGGACCCTGAGATCATGACCTGAGCCGAAGGCAGAGGCTTAACCCACTGAGCCACCCAGGTGCCCCAGATACTTGATATATTTTGAAGGCAGCAACCAGAAGACTTAATGCTGGACTAGATATGGTAGGGAGAAGGAGAGAAACTAAGAGTGATACTAGCCAGTAGATGGTAGCACCAATAATTGAGATGAGGAAAAAGAGAGAAAGGCCAAGGTTTTGTGGGGTTTTTGGAGGGAGGGAGGGGAGCAGCATTAGTGATCCAGAATTTTCTTTTGTGATATGTTAAATCTGGGATGCCCATTATATAGCTAAGTGGAAATCAGTACCTTTATGAATTTCTCAAGATTCTTTTTAGAATTTTTCCAAGGGTCACCCTCTCCTCACATTCCTCAGAAATGTCTCTATTTACTCCAGAGTTAGTTCTGTTTGCTCTTACTGATTCTTCACTTGCATGTATTGATTTTCCTTACATATCTGGTAAACTTTGTTGGTTCATTTTATATTTGTGAATGAAGGAATATATTGATTGCATAAGTATGCCCTGTGAGACAGGCAGGCTTCCCTGGAGCGTATATGGGGATGAAAGAGAGTAGTAGGTAGGATGGCTGGGGACGCAAAAACATTTCCAAAGAACCCATGTGTTTCTCTCTTGATGGAACTTTGTTTTTATACCCCCGCTATTATCTGATGTGGAAGTGTCAGTGACAGCAAGCTCTGTTCTGCTTCCCTATTAAGGCTCAAAATTCACAGGATCTCCACCTGGGCAGATGCCACGTTTTCTTTAGAAAGCAATTTTTTTTCTATTTTTTTATTATTACGTTCAATTAGCCACTGTATAGTACATCATTAGTTTTTGATGTAGTGTTCGATGATTCATTAGTTATGTATAACACCCAGTGCTCATCACAACACATGCCCTCCTTAATACCCATCACCCTGTTACCCCCCCCCTCTGAAACCCTCAGTTTGTTTCCCAGTGTCCATAGTCTCTCATGGTTCATCTTCCTCTCTGATTTCTGCCCCCTTCAGATTTCCCTCACTTCCCCTATGGTCCTCTGTGCTACTGCTTATGTTCCACATACGGGTGAAACCGTAAAATTTTCTTTCTCTGCTTGACCTACTTCATTTAGCATAATCCTCTCAGGGTTTTTTTTTTTTTTATTGGGGGGGTTTGATGTTTTGCGTGTGTGACTGGGAAAGACAACGCTGCCAGCAGCATGTGCTCTGTGGGCTGAGAAGAAGTTCCAGCTGTTCTGAATGTAGCTCTTTAATTAATAACTATGACAACTACACCATCATCTGATTCTCTTTGTATATATCTTGAATTTTTTTTCTTCTCAGGCCCACCTGATTTCTGTAGTTCAAAGCTCTAATTTTCTTGATGGGGGTTTCCATTCAATCAGTCTCATCTGCTTTCATATTTTCTGAATTTTCTCAACTTTCTAAATCCTGGTGTCTCACCTTATTGATTTCCAGGATTGCCATGGGATTTTTCTTTTTGAAATATTGTTTTCTGTTAATTTGCTAGAACCTTGGGAAGTAGGAAAGAAGAGAGCCTCATGTTTGGTCCATCATCCTGAAGCTCCTATATTGGTTTGTTTTATTGTTCTTTTCTGGCTTCCTGAGAACAATGCCTAAGGCGTTTCTCCTCAGTATAAATGTACTGGAGTTTTTTATTCATAAAGTGTTCCATGTTCATTTAAATAATAATACAGAGTTAATAAAAGTTGATAGTGTTCTGTTTCCTCTGCTAGCATTTTATGTCCTTTCACACATTCTTTCAAGCTCATCTTACGGAGGAATTTTTGTTTCTTTTGTGCTTTTTAGAAAAAGAGATTATGTGTTTTTGTTTTGTTTCTTTACTGTTCTTCTTTAAAATTCTTTAAAATAATGACATTTCAAACGTTAGGGTTCAAGCTGTTTTTTAGGGAAATTTAGAGAAATTCAAGCAAAGAAAAAACAAGCAAAGGAACTGATGTAGAAAAGTCTGAGATGTATTTCAAGAATTCAGTTAGAAAAAAAAAGAAGAATTCAGTTGGACACATTTGTCTGAAGGAGAAAAACTATAATGGGGAATATTGAGAAACTCATAAAAATAATTTAGTCAATATGTTAAGGCAATGAATAGCAGCAAAAATAGGAAGCTGCTGAAAATTTAAGAATAAGGTCATGTTATTAACTGCTTAATATTAATGTATACTTAAAACCCAAAGTATTACTTATGGAAAGATCATTCATTGAACTGTTATTTTAATAAACGATATATAATGAACCTTCTGCTGTCTACAGGAGATAGTTTATTTGAAAGTACTTTGTAATACTAAGCACACTCAAAGAGATGGTATCAAGTTTGGTCTAGATGAGTTGGCAGTGTGGATGCACATTATGATGCTTCCAAAGCATCATTCTCAGTCACTGCAGTCTTGATTGTGTAGCAAAAGGAATATCAGGTGAAATAATTTAGGACACAGGATTTA
The DNA here is from genome assembly GCA_028646535.1 of Procyon lotor. Taxonomy (NCBI): domain Eukaryota; kingdom Metazoa; phylum Chordata; class Mammalia; order Carnivora; family Procyonidae; genus Procyon; species Procyon lotor. The sequence goes on from CM053605.1 coordinate 27,878,081, forward strand.
GGCTACTAATCACCTGGGTAACTTGGAACAACAAACTTCAACTTCAGATTCTTGTATGAAAAAGGAGTAGGATTGGATTATCTCTAAAGCACCTTTCATCAGTGGTTCTATGATTCTGTAATTGTTCCTATACACCTTAATCTAGCACCAAGTGTTTCCTTAGGCAGTGTTAAGTACCCATTTAGCAATTACAGCCTAAGGAATCATTGAAAATACTTTCTAGCCTAATACAATATCAAATGCCACTTATTATTATATTTTTTGAGGGATGGGAGAGGGGCAGAGGGAGAAGAAGAGAGAATCCCAAGCAGGCCCCACACTCAGCACATGAACCCAACATGGGACTTGAACTCACAACCCTGAGATCATGACCTGAGCCAAAATCAAAAGTCAGACACTTTTTTTTTAAGTTTTATTTTTTTATTTTATTTTTAAAAAGATTTTGTTTATTTATTTGACAAAGAGAAAGAGATCACAAGTAGGCAGAGTGGCAGACAGGGGGTGGGGAGAAGCAGGCTCCCTGCTGAGCAGAGATCCCAATGTGGGGCTCGATCCCAGGACCCTGAGATCATGACCTGAGCCAAAGGCAAAGGCTTAACCCACTGAGCCACCCAGGCACCCCAAGAACAGATGCTTATCTGACTGAGTCACCCAAGGGCCCCTCAAATGCCATTTGTTATCTAAAGCATTTTACAACCTTTTAAAATGAGGTTATGTTAATTCTGACAATTCTATTTCTTCTCTACTTTTGTTTCTGCTTGAAATTGCTGTGCACTGTTTTGATTTTACAAATTCGATAGTGTGAAAATTATAGTATCAAGGAAGCTAAGGTTATATGTGTAAATATTTATGTATAGATTTCTTTGATGATTGGCAAAATAAATTATAGTAGCTATGAAAAAAAAATTTAGGTTTTAAGTTTTTATGTCTTTAATAACTATTGAGAGAATAAAATTATCTTGGGAAATATCCTTCCATTACAAACAATCTAAAATTAGAACTTCTCTTTTTATAAGGTGATTTTTTCACCGAAGGAATACATTTTACCATCTTTCAGACCAGAAGATACAGAATTCAAACCAAAATATCAGGTGAGTCCTGAATTATTCTATCCCAATAACAATTATATTTAAATATTAGGCTTCTCTAATACTTTATATAATTCAATGGTTCCTAAACCAGACTACTCATTAGAAACACGTGGCTATCTTTGAAAAAAATACATGTTCTCAGGTTCTACCTCTGACCTGATGAATCTCAATCTGGAAATGGAGCCTGCGAATCTGTATTTATCAGAAGAACCCAGGGGATTCTTATACAGTCATCTGGATATCAACTAACACTTGAAAAACAATTGTAATAAAGTGTGTCCATTACAATGAAGTTTGGACAACTAAGTTGAAATAAACTAAAATACTAGGCTGATATTTCACATTTTGTCTTTTTCAACTGATTAATGTAGAAGATGTATGAACAAATATAAGAATATGTTTGAAACAGTTGAATAACTGACTTCACCTCAAAGGCTATTTCAATGATAGACTATCTTGATCCCAGAGCTACAAAACTGCCCATGGATGTTACACTGAAATTTCACTGTAATCCAGAACTTTTTTGTACTGCTCTCTCTTAACCATTTATGAAGCATGTATGGTATTCATCAAAAAGTAAGATTCTAATGTGACATGCTAAAGAGTGGTGAAACTTATAACATCATTGTTGAAACTCCCAGACTTAAAAGCGGATGATACATGCTCCCAAGTTAGTCTTTAGAAACAATTAGTGATACTTCTACTGGGATATCTACTACTTGCTTTGCATTTTAAATTTTTCTTGTATTGCCACTAAAATGGTAAATATTTATAGGATATGACTTAGATCCTGATGTTAGCCATTGTCTAAGTAAGTGTAATCAACACTGGAAACTAAGTTCTTAAAAAAAAAAACTATGTGGGAATGCTGCTTAAGTATTTTAAACATTCTAGGTAGCAAAAAGCTCTTGGACACAAAATAGTATCAGAATTAAGAATTCTAAAATTGTGCATTAAAATTTTCATCATTCCAATTTCAAATATTTTAAAATAAAGTCAGTTTTCTCTTTATAGAAGGTGGGTGGCTGAATAGATAATTTGACAGACTGCTCAAAGAAAATTAACTAGAAAATGTATTATAAATTCAAGTAAATACTACAGAATTTCTTACCTTTTGTTTTTAATATTACAGTTCCAGAAATTCGACTTTGAGAATGGTTTTGATCCTTTTCTAAGGAATATTAACAACAAAATGTCAGTCAGAAAAAGGAAAGACCAAGATATGGTCAAATGTAGAAACTCTTCAAGTGCAGAGATTATAGAGCATGAAGACCAAGATCCTCCTTACCCAACATACTCAAAAACTGCAAGACCTACTAATAAAACCTGGCCCCGTGATCCTGGTATCACCACAGTAAATACTTTAGATACTAAGAATAATTTAGCCCGTGATCCTAATATGACCACAATAAAGACTTTAGATACTAAGAATAAGTTAAAAGAAAGACTATCAAATGTATCTCTACCTAATTTTGAAGGAGAATCATCAATGACTGGAAATGTGAATACATCTCGCCTCTCAAAATCATTAAGTCTTACTTCCCATCTAGAAAATTTAAAACAAGCAATGTTGCTGAAGTCAATTTTAAGTAAAAATCTGCAAGACCTTTCAGATAAATTATTTTCTAAACCAGAGATTCCTATGGACACTGAAGCAAGAAAGAAAAGTCATAGTTCTCCACTTCTGAGTGTTCATGATGAATCACAAAGTAATTTGGAAAGCCAAGTATTTGAAAAAGTTCAAGATTTAAATAACTGGCTTCCAGAAAAAGACATTGTAAGTTCAAAGTCTCTTTTAAGACAAGTAATTAGAGATATTCCCGCAAATTCACTTTCAGAAAGTGGACCAAGAAATTCTCCAGAGGTAGAAACAGCACTTGTTTCACCTCCAGGTGAAAAACACCTGGAGGCCGATGAGATCAATTTTCCAGTTACAAAAAATAATTTCAAAAAGAAACATTCAAAAACTGAAGTGTCTAACTCCAAACCAAGTGTAAATGATTATGTTATAAAGCAAATATTCACAGCACCTATCTTCTCAGAGTTGGAAGTAGGAGAGAAAGAATTGAGTGAGGCATCAGTAAGTTTGCAGAATCAATTACTCACATCTTGGGAGAGTTTATCTTCAAATATTCTACTTCATTATGAAGAAAACGATGATGAAATAGAATTGCCACAGGCCAAATCTGTCATAAGCCAGATAATACAAGCATTTCCTATAGATACTCTTTTAGAATCTGGGATAATCAAAGTGATAGAATTAGATAAAGAATATCAGAAAGATTCTGTGCAGGAAACAGAGACAGTCTTTGCTGAAGAAGAGCCAAGGTATCCCACAGAGGATTATTCAGAAACCCAAAGCAAAAGAGAATCTCTTTCAGAGCAGAATACACTCACTATTCCCAAAGAAACCACTTCTTTTAATAGCAATGAATATATGGATGAAGGCCAAAATATATCCCTACAAGATTCAAAATATCAGTCAACACCAGATAAAAAAACAGATATGCTAAATAACAGTCAGAGTTTGGATAGAGAAGAAAATGATCTAAATTCTGTTTTAGAAAAGTTAAGTAATTCATTAATGGGTAAACTTAATGACTCAGATGTAATGATGTTAAAATCCCTTTTAAAACATATATTTGATATTTTTTTCAAATATAATCAGTCTGAAAGAAGACAACCAGAAAAAGAATTAGAAAGACTAATTCACCATCCTTTTCCAAATAATACAGAAGATCTTGAAGAAATTAGAGAGAATTTCGATAAAACAGATATATTAGACAGAAAACCTATGTTGAGTCCAAAGCTGCGTGTATTTCTAGAAGAACTCTCGGAGTCAGAAATTAAAAATTTAAAATCCGAACTAAGTAAACATATCCAACATTACCTTGTAGAAAGACTTTCAGAATCTGGACACATCACCAAAGAAGATTTACCAAAAATCTATCAAAATCTGTATTTGATGAATGAGAAAGTGGAACCAAAAGGGCAAAATATTTTTCTGGAAAAATATTCAGAAACTGTAAAAGAAATCATGTCTTTTGTAAATAATTTTAATCATCATTTCATAGATAAACATTTGGAAATAAAACTAAGGTCTTTCTTAAGTGAAATTCTCCAAAACTATTTCCTAAAAAACCTTTCAGAAAGCAGTTTATTTAGAGAGATAGAATCTGAGACCATCACCTCAAACATGTCTTCTCGAAGAACTAAAAGTGCCTCCATATCATTTCATGAGTTAGGACAAGACATTTCAAGGGGGAGCTTTGGGAAAAGACTTGACTTAAACATGAAATACCCTTTAAATAAATCTCTGCAAAACTATCTTATAGCTTTATCAGAAAATGAACTATTAAATCTAAAAGCTGATTTAAGCAAACACCTCCAGAGCCTTTTTCTAGAAAGACTTTCAAAATCAGGACTAATCACAGAAAGGCAATTAGAGGGGATCAACCAGCATATAAATTTGATCAATTCTAGTTCCATACCATTAAAATGTATAAAGCCAGATTTATCTTTTAGAAATGAAAACGAATTTATGGAGGAGAATTCAGAAAAGAAAAATAAATATTCAAAAATCGTTCAAAAAATTACACTACAAAAAGTTCCCGAGGAGAGACGTATAGAAACAGAACTAACCAAAAAGGAAGAAAAGGAATATCTTCCCTTACAGAATATTAAGGAAAATCTATCAGTAATTGAGGAACAGAAAAGATACTATCCTAAAGAAGGACCCAAAACCCTGAGATTAATTAAAGTACCACCTTCTTTCATCAAAAATACTCAAGTGATTCCATTAAATAAGTCATCAGAAAGGCTTACAGATATAGTGCTTAAGAAACAAAGGAAAGAACATGGTTTCATGCAGCTTCCTGGAGCAGAAAATTATGATTTTAAAACAGAAATTCAAGACTCTCATGGTTGGAGTTATAAATCAAAAGCAGCTCAGTCAAATATTTGCCCGGAAAGGACACTAAAAACGAAGCCCCTTGAGCAAAGGGAGCATTATATCTATAAACCGATGGCCCAGGAAAACCCGGAAGCAGTCCTGTCACCGTATCCAAGAATTCCCAATTACAAAATGCCAAGTGAACATGAAGAATATATATACAGATACACTTTTCCTTGCGGGCAGAATAACACTTTAACTCATTTCAGGTTAGAGGTTGGGGAGAAATCGAAGCTGGAAGACCAGTATATTCAGAGATTGAAGGGAAATAATAACAATAATAAAAAACACCTAGTAGCATTTGCACAATACAAAAAAATACATACTCTTTCTGTGAGGACAAATGGAATTTGTAATGAAAAGCATGCCAAGTTCCCCGAATCACAGTCATTTAAATACAAAGGTGTGGAAGCTGAGAAAAACTCAAAGCCATCCCTCTTCCCAGAAGTATTGAAGAGAGAAAATCTAAAGCCCAAGGTCCGAAAAGAAAGAGACCATGTCAATAAACAAAAGAAGTCCTTCAGCAAGATCGTTAAGATACTGCCAGCCACACTGCCCACCACAAGAATTCTAAGGAAATCTGTTCCAAAGACATTGCTTCACTGGACTGCAAGAAGAACTATACATGTAATACTGTCTTTCTGAATCTTCTACTTTTGCATTCGGCCAAGTTCGCCAATAATCTACTTTAGGGTGTATGGGTATGCAAGTATGTGTGTAACCGTCATTGTCCGAGATACACAGACTGTCAAACTTAAAAAACATTCTTTTGACATTCACATTCACCTCGCCCAGTTCAAAATGCAGTCACAAAAGCAGGGGACTCTTCACACACTTAGTGCCTTTGTGTGAAATAGATTAAGAACACTCCCTCCAGAGCATGAATTAGAAAAAGCCACCCTTTCCTCTGGGCAGACTCCATAGACTGCCACAATCCTGGAGCCCGAGCACAGAGCCCTGTCTATGGAAAACTAGCCGGGTCTCAGCCATGACTCACCCCTCACCAGGGGCCGCTGGGCCGGCACAACCCATCCAGCTCTTGGCAGGGGCTCTATCCCATGGAAACATAGCTGGGATTTTGTTTTCATGCAGATATAAGTATAAATAGTATTCTTCAGATTGCTAAATTATCTTTATTTCAGTAAAACAAAGGTGTCCTGTGCCAGTTATCCTGATAAGTATTAGGGATATGCAAAACTTATAATCTATTGGATTATGAATGGAAAATTTTTAATTTAACTTCTCAACTCTCTTCTATTCTCATTTTCCCTCTGCTACATCATGGGCTGAGGAACTTGGGAATTTAAACCTTTTTAACATAAAACAATTGGGAAGGTAAACCTGCTACCAGACTATACAAACCATCTGGAGGTTAAAAACTAGGAATGGAAGTAACTTATTTTACCTTTCTGGACGGCTGCTCTTCTCTGTTTGTGTATATAAATAGGCATAACCCACAACTGGAAGAACTCATAAATCCCAAAATGATATTACACGGATAATTTGATGTGCATAATCCTTTGGGAAAAACAGATCTAATTTAGAACAGTTGCTTTGAATTTGCTTTCTGTAGTAAAGCAAATATTTACCTTTAGTAAGTAGTAAAATTAGTAGCAGTGGAAATATTATCATTTAGCCTATACTCTCAACTTTGGATTTCTCTTTGCTATTTAAATTTGGTAATTTAGTAGTGTAGTGTGTGTGTGTGTGTGTGTGTGTGTGTGTGTGTGTACACACATGTGTGTGTATCCACTAGGAAAAGGAGGTAGAAGATGGGTTCATAGTTTTGGGAATGGACTTTCTAAAGTTCCTTTAGACAAATTGAATCTTTAATGTCACTTTTCCCAACAAAACAATAAATTGTGTTTATATTATATAATATGAGACCCTATGGGATCTCAGAAACTTTATCCTATGAGGGGGCAGGAGAGAGAGAGTTATCCTTATCTTCCTCTCTTAAACCAACAGTCCCTAAGCTTGACAAAAGAGAATTGACAAAAGAGAATTGAATGGTAGGAGGGCATTTTTTAGATCATCAGAAAGACTTGCCTGTCTGATTCTTTTCGAAAATCCAGGAATCTCCCAAAGGAATCAAAATAGAACACAGAGAAGTTGAACTGTGGGAGCATCCAGAAAAGTAACCAGTTATGTGGGTCTCCGTGCCCTCGCCATGGTACTCTAATAATTAGTTATTTCATCTGTGAAGCAAAAATTATGTATTACTCACCAAAGTAGCAGAATGTCCCATGATAATGTGGCTTACCTGATTGTTCTATGTACCTAAAATGGGAGAGGAAGAATGTTTCCTTGCCTTCTTCCAACCCAGGCAAAAATGTAAAGTAGGTACAATTTATCTTTAGACTCTTTATACCTTCTTTTTTGTAAATCTTTCTTGCTGTCCTAATTCTCAGTCCTGCACAACCTCCCCCCACGCTCCAATTCTATTAATTCATTCCCACCTTCTCTCTAAATCAGAGTAGCTTTTTCGTTTGGTGTGGTCATCTCTGCAAAGTGTTAAGGGACAAGATGCTCATACTGCAGAGAAAACTAGTTTATACTAGTTTAAGAATGACTAATAACTCCATACCCTCTTCAGGATAATTGTAGGTCATTATATGTTTATTAAAAAATAGGGCCATATTACATAAATTTGAAAAAAGAAAAGGAAAGAAAATGAAGCCCATAATCCCACCACCCCAACCCAACCATCATCTTTAAAAATTCACTTTGGCGTATATCCTTCCAGTTATTTTTCTAAATGTTTTGCTTCTTTACTCTCAGAATGTACAAAATAATTTTTATTACTTTAATATAAACAATATAACCATATCCTTAGATGTCAGGCTCTCTATGAGTGTGTGAAAGTGTATTTAAAAAGATGCTTATTAACTTTTAAGGGATGAAACTTCGGATAATATAAAGTATGAGTTCATACTTTTGCAGAAAATATAATTTGGAGAATTCTAGAATTCTAGAATTAGGCATACTGCCTTTAGGAATCTGACCCCTAAGGATACCTCTCCTAAGTTTTTCTGGTTTCCAGCTTCATATCTTCTATCCCTTCTAAAATAACAGATCCATTGAAACAGTAAGACATTTTTTTTAAAACATGGTTTCTATGATAATATCTAATAGGAGGCATTGGGTGTAGGATCTGAATTTGGAGACTGCCTATAAAATATTTAATGCTCTCATTCTTTGTCTTTAACTGTTGATATTATACACTTCAGTTCTTATAAATTTAAAATGTACTTTTAAGAAAACTAACTCACCAACCTGATCTTTTATTTTAATATTTAGGATTGTTCGGATAGATTTGAGGATATACCTATGACCTCATTTAAGCATGCTGAGCAAGCAAAATCAAGAACAAGGCTTTTAGGAAAAAGCCCAGATGATAACCATAATCAGTTAAAACACTTTGCAAGACCGAATACTGCTCCAGAGGTTCACAAACGACGAGAGAACTACAACGGAAAATTAAGTCCTAGAATGGTCTCAGCAGACTTATTTCACATAAATGATGCAATCTCAGATTGTGAAATCCAGAAAATGAAGCAAAAAAAAAGATTAAAAGAGAATATTGAAAAGTGTTCACTCATTTGTGACATTATCCAAATGTTAAAAGTTCAGAATGATATGTAAGGCCGACAGTCAATTTCTCCAATGAACAAAATGGTTTGGGGATCTGTCCTTTTGTGTGAGAGAAGTCAGCAACCAAATTTCATCTTGTTAGAACCATTTTGTTTTAATTAAAATGAAAAAGAAGCACTTTTGATGTAAATGTGTTTTTGTTTATGAACCTTAGGGAACAGAGCAAGAAATACATACTCAGTTCATATCTGTTAAGTTTTATTTCCCAGGTTTTCCCCCTTTTCACTATATAGTAATATCACTCCAGTTGATAGTTCTCTGATTTCCCAAATCTTTGTTGTTCTCTGAATTATTCCTGTCCACCCAGTTTTCAAGGTCTTTATCTGAAGTTATGTTTAGGCATTTGTTAGAAATATAACTCTTATTTTTCAGGTCTAATTGTACTGTAAGACTCAACAGTATGTAATTTTCTGGGTTTAAAAAACATCTGTTAATTTTAATATCATCGGATAGTACAACTTTTACACTACAAGTAAAGCTAATCACATATTTAATAGTAATTCCTGAGGCACCTCCTATACTGAACACTTCTAACTTACTCAAAAAACTATGAAAGGGTCTCTTTAATAGCACAAAACATAGGAAACCACATAAAATGGTAGAAACTGCATAAAAATTAGCAAAATCAACAGACAATTTAAATCAGAGACTTCCTGGGGTAACTGGGTGGCTTCTTTGGGTAAGTGTCCAGCTCTTGATTTCGGCTCTGGTCGTAATCTCAGGATTGTGAGATGGAGCCCTGCATTGGGATCTGCACTGGAAGATTCTCCGTCTCCCTCTGCCCCTCCGGCACACCCCACTATCCCTCTCTAAAAAAAAAAAAATCAGAGACTTGGTTGGTTCTTTTTTTTTTAATTCAAGTATAATTAACAGTGTTATATTAGTTTCAGGTGTACAATATACTGATTCAACAATTGTATGCATTACTCAGTGCCCATCAAGGTAAGTGTACTCCTAATACCCTTCACCTATTTCACCCATCCCCTGACCCACCTCCCCTCTGGTAACATTTGTTCTCTGTATTTATGAGTCTGGTTTTTTTGTTTGTCTCTTTTTTATTGTTTATTTCTTTTGTTTCTTAAATTCTACCCGACTAGAAACATATGGTATTTGTCTTTCTCTGACTGACTTCTTTCTCTTAACATTATGCCCTCTAGATCCATTCATGTTGCAAATGGCAAGATTTCATTCTTTTTTATGGCTGAATAATATTCCTGTGTGTATGTGTGTGTATCATCTCTATCCATTCATCTATCAATGCACACTTGAGTTGCTGTCATATCTTGACTATTGTAAATAATGGTGCAATAACATAAGAGTGCACATAGGTTTTCAAATTAGTATTTTTGTATTCTTTGGGTAAATACCCAATAGAAGAATTACTGGATCATATGATAATATTTTCAATTTTTCGAAAAACCTCCAAACTGTTTTCCTCAGTGACTGCACTGCACTGGTTTGCACTCCCACCAGCAGTGCACGAGGGTTCCTTTTTCTCCACATCCTCACTAACACTTGTTATATATTGTGGTTTTTATTTTAGCCATTCTGACAGGTGTAAGATGATTTCTCATTGTGATTTTGATTTGTACTTCCCTGATGATGGGTGATGTTGAGTATCTTTTCATGTGTCTATCTTCTTTGGAAAAATATCTATTCATCTCCTCTGCCCTTTTTTAAATTGGATTATTTGTTTCTTTTGATGCTGAGTTGTATAAATTCTTTATATATGTTTTGGATATTAATGTTTTATTACATATATCATTTGTAAATATCTTCTCACATTCAATAGGTTCTTGTTTGGCTTATAGTTCCCTTTGCTATCCAAAAACTTATTATTTTGGTGTAGCCCCAAAATTTTAATTTTGTTTATTTCCCTACCATAGGAGACATACTAGAAAAATGTTTCTACAGCTGGTGTCAAAGAAATTACTTCCGTTTCTTTTAGGAATTTGATTTCAGGTCTTACAGTTAGGTATTTAATCCATTTTGAGGTTTTTTTTTTTGGTACTGTGTAAGAAAGTGGTCTGGTTTCATTCTTTTGCATGTGGTTTTCCAGTTTTCTCAAACCGATTTGTTGAAGAAACTATTTTTCTCTCATTGGATATTCATGCCTTCTTTGTTGTAGATTAATTGGCCTTAAAAGTATAGGCTTACTTCTGGGCCCTCTATTCTTTCCATTGATCCTTTTTTTTTTTTTAACTTTCAAAATTTTATTTAAATTCAAGTTGGTTCACATATAGTGTAGTACTTGTTTCAGGAATAGAATTTAGTGATTCATCAGTTGCATAAAACATTCAGTGCTCATTACACCAAGCACCCTCCTTAACGCCCATCAATCAATTTCCCTTTCCCCTCACCCCTATATTTAAGAGTCTCTTAGGGTTTGCCTCTTTCTCTGTTTTTATCTTATTTTTCTTGCCCGTCCCCTATGCTCATCTGTTTTGTTTATTAAATTCCACATGTTAGTGAAATCATATGATATTTATTCTCTGACTCATTTTCTTTCCACATCATTGCAAATGGCAAGATTTCATTCTTTTTGATGGCTAAGTAATATTCCATCACATGTGTACACACACATGCACACGCACACCCACACACACACCATTTCTTTATCCATTCATCATTTGGTCTTTACATGTTTTGGCTGTCCCACTGATTTATGTGTCTGTTTTTGTGCCAGCACCATACCATTTTGATTACTACAGTTTTGTAGTATACCTTGAAACCTAGGATTGTGATTCCTCCAGTTTTGTTTTTATTTTTCAAGATTGGTTAGCTATTCAAGGTCTTCTGTGGTTCCATATAAATTTGGGGATTATTTGTTCTAGTTTTGTGAAAAATACAGTTGGTATTTTGATAGGGATTGCCTTAAGTTTGTAGATTGCACGGGGTAGTGTGAACATTTTAACAATATTGGTTCTCCCAGTCCATGAGTAAAGAATATCTTTCCATTTGTTTGTGTCATTTTCAGTTTCTTTCATTGATGTTTTATAGTTTTCAGAGTAGAGACCTTTCACCTCCTGGGTTAAGTATATTTCTATGTGTATTTTGTTCTTTTGGGTACAATTGTAAATGGAATTGTTTTCTTAGTTTCTCTTTCTGCTACTTCATTATTAGTGCATAGAAATACAACTGATTTCTGATATATATATCCTGTGACCTTATTGAATTCATTTGTCAGTTCTAGTAGTTTTTTGGTGGATTCTTTAGGGTTTTCAATATATAGTTTCATGTCATTTGAAAATAGTGAAAGTTTGACCTCTTTGCCAATTTGGATACCTTTTATTTCTTTTTTGTTGTCTGATTGCTGTGGCCAGGATTTCCAATACCGTGTTGAATAAAAGTGGTGAGGATGGACATCCTTGTCTAGTTCCTTACATTAGAGGGGAAAACTCAGAATTGATTGTGATGTTAGCCGTGGGTTTTTCATATATGGCCTTTATTATGTTGAAATATGTTTCTGTGAGATTAATTTGTTGACAGTTTTTATCATGAATGGATATTGTACTTTGTTAAATTCTTTTACTGCATGTATTGAAGTGATCATATTGTTTTTATCTTTTTTCTTGTTAATGTGATGTGTTGTGTTGATTAATCTGCAAATATTGAACCACCCTTGCATCCCAGGAATTAATCCCACTTGATTGTGGTGAATGATTTTTTTAAATGTATTGTTGGATTCCATTTGTTAATATTTTATTGAGAATTTTTGCATCTGTGTTCATCAGAGAAATTGGGTTTTGGATTTTTTTTTCATACTGTCTATCTGGATTTGGTATCAGGGTAATGCTGACCTCATAGAATGAATTTGGAAGTTTCCCTTGCTCTTATTTTTTTTTGGAATAGTTCGAGAAAAATAGGTATTAACTTTTCTTTAAATGTTTGGTAGAATTCCCCTGTGAGCCATCTGGTCCTGGTCTTCTGTTTCTTGAGAGTTTTTTGATTAATGACTCAATTTCATTGCAAGTAATTGCAGTGTTCAAATTTTCTATTTCTTCCCAATATAGTTTTGGAAACTTTTATGTTTCTAGGACTTTTATTTATTTCTTCTAGGTTGTCTAATTTGTTGGCATATAATTTTTCATAATATTCTTTTTTCATAATATTCTCTTTGTGTATATATATTTGTATATATGTATATTTATATACACATTTGTATGTATATTCTCTTTGTCTATATAAACCTTTGTGTTTCTGTGTGGTTGGTTATTTCTCCTCCATCATTTCTGATTTTGAGTTCTCTGTACCTTTTTTTCTTTTGATGGGTCTGGCTAATGATTATCGATTTTGTTGCTTTTACAAAGAACCAGCACCTGGTTTCATTGATCTATTGTATTTTTTTTGTTTTGACTTCATTTGTTTTTCTTATAATCTTCATTATTTCCTTCCTTCCAGCAGCTTTGGGTTTCGTTTGTTCTTGTTTTTCAAGGTCCTTTAGGTATAAGGTTAGGTTGTTTGAAATGTTTCTTACTTCCTCAGGTAGGTCTATATCTATAATATTCCCTCTTAGAATAGCTTTTGCTACATCCCAAAGATTTTGAAGCACTGTGTTTTCATTTACATTTGTCTCCATGTATATTTTCATTTCTTCTTTGATTTCTTTGTTGATTCATTCATTGCTTAGTAGCATGTTAATTAACCTCCATGTATATGTGTTCTTTCCAGATTTTTTCTTGTGGTTGATTTCTACATTCATAGTGTTGTGGTCAGAAAGATGTATGATATGATTTCAGTCTTTTAAATATGTTAAAAGATACTATGGCCTAACATCTATTCTGGAGAATGTTCCATGTGCACTTGCAAAGAATTTTTAGAATGAAATATTCTGAATATATCTGTTAGATCCATCTGGTCCAATGTGTCATTCAAATCAACTGTTTCTTGTTGATTTTCTATTTGGATAATCTCTCCATTTACTTAAGTGGAATGTTTGGGTCCCCTACTATTATTGTCTTACTATCTATTTCCTCCTTCCTTTTTTTTTTTTTAAGATTTTATTTATTTATTTGACAGAGAGAGATCACAAGTAGGCAGAGAGGCAGGCAGAGAAAGACACGCAGGCACCCCCTTTTCCTTTAGTTCTGTGAATAGTTGTGAATAGTTGCTTTATGTATATGGGTGCTCCCATGTTGGGTGCATAAATGTTTATAATCATTTTATCTTCTTGTTGGGTGGTTCCCTTCATGATTATGTAGTGTCCTTCTTTCTTGTTAGTCTTTTTTAAAGTCTATTTTGTTTGATATAATATTGTTACCCCAGGGGCCCCTGGGTGGCTCAGTGGGTTAAAGCCTCTGCCTTCGGCTCAGGTTATGATCTTGGGGTCTTGGGATCGAGCCCCACATCAGGCTCTCTGCTCAAGCAGGGAGCCTGATTCCCCCTCTCTCTCTCTGCCTGCCTCTCTGCCTACTTGTGATCTCTCTCTCTCTCAAATAAATAAATAAAATCTTTTAAAAATTTAAAAAAAATAGTTACCCCAGATTTCTTTTCACTTCCATTTGCCTGATAAATGTTTTTCCATCTCTTCACTTTGAATCGCATATGTCTTTAGCTCTGAAATGAGTCTCTTGTAGGCAGCATATAGATGGATCTTGCTTTTTTTATCCCCCATTCAGTCACCCTGTCTTTTGATTGCAGCATTTTGTCCATTTACATTCAGAGTAATTACTGATAGATATGTACTTATTGCCATTTTGTTACTTGTTTCAGGGTGGTTTTTGTTTTTTTTTTTTTTTTTAGTTCTCTGTTCTTGTTCTCTTTTGGCTTTCTTTGTGATATGCTTGGATTCTTTTCTGTTTATTTTTTGCTTACTGAGTATCAGTTTTGGTTTGTAGTTACCATTAGGTTTATATATACTGTCCTATGCATAGAGCAATCTATATTACGTGATAGTAGCTTAAGTTTGAACCCATACTAAAAGCACTAAATGTTTATTCCCTTCTCCACACATGTTTTATATTACATCCTTTTATTTTGTGAATTCCTTGACTAACTTTTATGGATGTAATGATATTACTGCTTTTGTGCTTTAATTTCCATTCTAGTATAGTTAATATATGGGTGTTATATTCATTTCAGTTGTACTATACAGTGATTCAACAATTCCATATATTATTCAGTGCTCATCAAGATTGGTGTACTCTTAATTCCCTTCAACTATTTCACTCCTCCTCCCACCCACCTTCTCCCACCTGCCTCCCTTCTGGTATCTACCTGTTTGTTTGCTATAGTTGAGAATCTGGTTTTTAGTTTGTCTTGCTGCCACATTCGAGTGAAATTATATGGCATTTGTCTTTCTCTAACTGGCTTGTTTTGCTTAGCATTATATCCTCTAGCTCCATTCATGTTAATGCAAATGACATAATTGCATTATTTTTTATGGCTGAATACTATTTAATTATATGTACTATATCTTTATCAATTCACCTATCAATGGATTCTTGGGCTGTTTCCATAATTTGGCTATTGTAAATAATGCTGTGATAAACATATGTATCCCTTTAAATGAGTGTTTTTATATTATTTGATTAAATACCTAGTAAATTGTGATCGCTTGATCATAAGGTAGTTATATTTTTAATTTTTTGAGAAACTTTCATACTGTCTTCCACAGTGGCTGCACTGGTTTGCATTCCCAACAATAGTGCACTAAGGTTCCTATTTCCCCACATCCTTGCTAACACTTACTATTTCTTACAGGGTTGTTTTTTTTTGTTTTTTTTTTTTTTTTAGCCATTCTGACAGGTGTGAAGTGATATCTCATTGTGGTTTTGATTTGCATTTCCCTGATGATGAGTGATGTTGAGCATCTTTTCTTTATGTGTTGGCCCTCGGTATGTCTTCCTTGGAGAAATGTCTATTCATATCTTCTGTCCATTTCTAATTGGACTATTTGGCTTGAGGATGTTGTGTTTCATCAGTTCTTTATATATTTTAGATACTAACCTTTATTGGCTATGTCCTTTGTAAATATCTTTCTCCCATTCACTATGTTGTCTTTTAGTTTTGTCGATTGTTTCCTTTGTTCTGCAGAAGCTTTTTATTTTGGTGTAGTCCAAATAGTTTGCTTTTTTACTTTTATTATCCTTGCCTTGGGAGACATATATAAAAAGATGTTTTATTGCAGTGTCAGAGAAATTACTGTCTGTGCTCCCTTCAAAAATTTTTATGGTTTCATGTCTCATATTTAAGCGTTTAATCCATTTTGAGTTTGTTTTTGCATATGGTGTAAGAAAGTGGTCCAGTTTCCTTCTTTTGCATGTAGCTGTCCAGTTTTCCCAACAATATGTCTTGTAGAAACTATCATTTTTCCATTGCATATGCTTCCTCAATTGTCAAAGATTAATTGACCATATAATCATGGGTTTATTTCTGGACTCTATTCTTATCCATTGATCTATGTGTCTATTCTTATGCCAATACCATAATGTTTTGATTTCTGCAGTTTGGGAGTATAATTTGAAGTATGGAATCTTGCTAGCTTCAGTTTTGTTTTTCTTTTTCAAGATTGTGTTGGCTATTTAGGTTCTTTTGTGGTTCCATAAAAATTTGAGGATTGTTTTTCTAGTTCTATGAAAATTGCTGTTGGTATTTTGATAGGCATTGCACTACATCTGTAGATTGCTATGGGTAGTATTGATATTTTAACAATATTTGTTCTTTCAATCCATGAGCATGGAATGTCTTTCCATTTCTTTGTGTTATTTTCAACTTCTTTCATCAATGTGTTATAGTTTTAGGAGTACAGATCTTTCACCTCTTTGGTTAAGTTTATGTCTAGCTATTTTATTATTTTTGGTGCAATTATAAATGGGATTGTTTTCTTAATTTCTCTTACTGATGTTTCAGTATTAGTATATATAAATGGAACAGATTATGTACATTTATGTACCAGCTGAGACCTGATTTGTGATCCAGGATGTGACCTATTCTGGAGAATCTTCCATGTGCACTGAGAAGAATGTGTATTCTGTTGCTTTGAGATGGAATGTTCTGAATATATCTGTGAAGTCCATCTGGTCCACTGTGTCATTCAAAGCCCTTATTTCTCAGCTTTTTTATTCATCATCGTTTAGTCTTCTATAACACTAATTCTCTCTTCTGCTTTATTTGTCCTAGCAGTTAGAGCCTCCATTTTTTTTTTATTGCATCTCAATAGCCTTTTTGATTTCTACTTGGTTAGATTTTAGTTCTTTTATTTCCCCAGAAGGGGATTCTCTAGTGTCTTCTATGCTTTTGGAAAGGCCAGCTAATATCTTTATAATCATTATTCTGAACTCTAGTTCTGACATCTTACTAATGTCCATATAGATTAGGTCCCTGGCAGTCAGTACTGCCTCTTGTTCTCTTTTTTGAGGTGAGTTTTTCCATCTTGTCATTCTTTCCAGAAAAGAATAGATGAGCGAGAGAACAAAATACTAAAATGGCAACAATGACCCCAGAGAAATATACACTAAACATATCAGAAAAGACCTGAAATAGGGAAAAAATAAAAATATAATATTTCAAAAATCAGACAAGTGAACAGAATAGAACAATACACTATATTCTGTATTTTTTCCTGTTTGTTTTTTTTTAGAAAACTAGATCCCAAAATTGTAAAGAAAGAAAAAATTTGTATATGTACAAAAATAAACACAATGAGAGGATAGAATATAACTGTAAAAATGGGAAATCGAAAAATAAGAAAAAACAAAAGAGAAAGAAACAACAGAAAGAAGGGATATAAACAGATTGGTGAACAGAACAGAGCAGTACACTATCTCATGAGTGTATTTTGATCAGTTTGTTAGAGGAAATTACATCTCAAAATTGTAAAGGAAGAAAAACTTATATATACAAAAATAAAATTAAGTGCATTGAAAGAATAGACTGTAACTAAAGATGAAAATTATGAAACACTAACAAAACAAAACAAAAGGAAGAACAAGAGAATATGATCAGGTAGGTGAATAGAACAGATTTGGGGTGTCTTTTGGTCTGTTAGAAGACACTGCATCCCAAAATTTTAAAGGAAGAAAAACTTATATGTGTATATTAACCTATATAATATATATGATTAAATATAATAAAGGGATAGAATGTGACTGTAAAAATGAAAATTAAAAATGATTTTAAAAAAGGAGTTGATAAGGTTGAAAAAGGAAAGAAGAAAAATTTTTTAAAAATTAAATTAGGTGCACCTGGGTGGCTCAGTGGGTTAAAGCCTCTGCCTTCAGCTTGGGTTATGATCTCGGGGTCCTGGGATAGAGCCCTACATCAGGCTTTCTGCTCAGTGGGGAGCCTGCTTCCCCCTCTCTTTCTGCCTGCCTATCTGCCTACTTGTGATCTCTCTCTCTCATTCTGTCAAATAAATAAATAAAATCTTTAAAAAATTTTAAATTAAAAAATTAAAGCTGAAAGACTAAAGTATCATGGAGAAAAAGCCATGAATTCTATGTGCTGTCTTCCTCCTAGCGTTGGTGTTTTTCAGTTCTCATTGATTGGTGAACTTGGCCTTGGGCGGATGTTCTTGCTTATCTTCTGGGGGAGAGGCCTTTTGCACTGATTCTCAAATTCTTTGCCCAGGTGGAATTGCATTGCACTTGCCAGGGGCCAGGCTAAGTAATCTGCTCGGGTTTGCTCTCGGTAGCTTTTGTTCCCTGAAGGCTCTCCATGCAGCTTTAGAGGATGAGAATGAAAATGATGGCCTCCCAATCTTGGCCAGAGCTGATTGCTTGGGGCGCCACTTTTCAGTGAGCCCTCAGAGAAAAGCAGTCAATAACTCCTGTCTCCTTGGTCTTCATCTGCACTCCCATGCTCACCCGGCCTCTGACCAAGCGTTTCTATCTCAGACACACAACCCCTTTTGGAGTTTTCAAACCCAACAGACTCCTACAGCATTGTCCCATGTTGCTCCTCCCAGAGGAGGAAGGAGCCTCCCCAGTTCTGCTGCTTGTTGGGCCTCTGCTTGGAGTAGGGTTATGGTTATGGCAATCCCAGCTGAGAGCCCCCTCTCATGTTCACTCTTAGCAGCTGGCTTCCCCACTCTGATACCTGGGAGCTCTGCTGCACTCAAGTACTCCATCTTCCTATGACCCTGAAGATCCTGAGACCACAGAGACCCAGTGAGGGTTCCACTTTCTGCTTAGCCACCTGAGCAAGGTCCTTCACTAGAACAGACTTCTAAAATTTCTGATTTTGTGCTCTGCTGCTCTATCATTTGCTGGTAGCTGGCTGATGGAGGCTCCCTCCCATGGTCTGTCTTCCCATATAGCACCTCAGATTCACTTCGCACCTCTTACCTTGCAGAAAGTGGTCACTTTTCTATTCATCGGGTTGCAGCTATTCTTTTATTTGATTTCTGGTTGAGTTTGCAGATGTGCCCTATGGTTTGATAGCTATCTAGCTGAATTCCTGGGACCACATGAAATTAAGATCTCCTATTCCTCTGCCATCTTGGACTCCCTCTATGTGTTTGTTTGGTTTTTTTTTTATACCTTCTGATTTCTTTGTTGACCTACTCATCATTTAGTAGCATGTTAACCTCCATATATTAGTGCTCTTTCCAGATTTTTTTCTTGTGGTTTCTAATTTCATTGCATTGTGGTCAGAAAAGATGCATAGTATAACTCTGATCGTTTTGAAATTATTGAGACTTATTTTGTCACCTTATATGTGATCTGATCTGGAGAATATTCCATGTGCACTTAGAAAGAATGTGTATTATGCTGTTTCAGGATGAAATGTTCTGAGTGTACCTATTAAGTTTATCTTTTCCAGTGTGTCATTCAAAGCCACTGTTTCCTTGTTGATTTTCTGTTGAGATGATCTGTCCATTGATGTAAGTGGACATCATGTTAAAGTCCCCTACTAGTATTGTATTACTGTCAGTTTCTTTACATTTGTTATTAACTATTTTATGTGTTTTGGTGCTCCCATGTTGTTTGCATAAATATTTACAATTGTATGTCTTCTCGTTGGATTGTCCCCTTAATGATTATGTAGTGTCCTTTGTCTCTTGTTATAGCCTGTTTTGAAGTCAATTTTGTCTAAGTATTGCTACCCCAGCTTTCTTTTCATATCCATTTGCATGATAAATCTTTCTCCATCCCCTCACTTTCAGTTGCATGTGTCTTTAGGTATGAAGTGATTATCTTGTAGGCAACATAAATGGTCTTGTGTTTTTATATATTTTATCACCCTATGTCTTTTGATTAGTCCATTTACATTCAAAGTAATTATTGATAGATATGTATTCATTGTCATTTTGTTGTTTTATGTTTGTTTTTATGCATCTTCTTTGTTCCTTTCTTCTCTTGCTCTCTTTTTTAACCATAAGTTGGCTTTCTTTAGTGATAAACTTGGATTCATTTCTCTTTTGCCTGTTATTGGTTTTTTATTTGTGGTTACCATTAGGTTTATAAATTATATCTACATATAGCAGTCTATATTAAGCAGATGGTTGCTTAAATTTGAATCCCCTTTTTACTCCTCTTTTCTCCATATTTTAAATACATGGTATCATACTTCATTTTGTGAGTCCCTTGACTGATTTTTACAGATTTACTTATTTTTCCTCCTTTTGTGCTTCTTTTCTTACTCTTAGGTATCTTCTTTCCTTCCCACCCAAAAGGGTCCCCTTTAACATTTCTTGTAGGGCTGGTTTAGTGATCATGGACTCCTTTAACATTTGTTTGTCTAGGACACTCTGTATTCTGAATAGTAGCCTTGCTGGATAGAGTTTTCCTGGCTGAAGATTTTTTCCTTTCAGCACTTCGAATATCATGCCCACTCCCTTCTGGCCTGAAAAGTTTCTATTGAAAAACCCACTGATAGCTTTATGGGGTTTCCCTTGTATGTAACTGTTTTCTTTTCTCTTGCTGCTTTTCAAATTCTTTATCCTTGCTTTTTGCCATTTAATTACTGTGTGTTTTGGTGTGGACCTCTTTGGGTTGATTTTGTTGGGGGGGGGGCATCTCTGTGCCTCTTAGATCTGAATTTCTGTTTCCTTCCCCAAATTTGGGAACTTTCCAGGTATTATTTCTTCAAATTAAATTTCTGCTCCCTTTTGTCTTTCTTCTCCTTCTGGGATCACTATAATCTCTATAATGTTATTATGCTTGAGAGAGTCATTGAGTTCCCTAAGCCTGTTCTCATTTTGCATAATTTTTTCCTTACCTGCTTAGCTTGATTTCTTTCTATTTCTCTGTCCTCCAGGTCACTCATTTGTTCTGCATCTTCTAGCTTGCTATTTATTCCATGTGGTATATTTTAAATTTCAATTATTGTGTTCTTCATCTCTGACTTTTAAAAAATCTGTATGTTAAAGATCTCATTCATGTCCTCTACTCAAGTCCCATAAGTAATTTTATGGTCATTATTTTTTTTTCCCCAAAAATGTTTATTTTATTTTTTCAGTGTTCCAAGATTTATTGTTCATGCACCACACCCAGTGCTCCATGCAATACGTGCCCTCCTCAATACCCACCAACAGGCTCGCCCAGCCCCCCACCCCCACCCCTCCTAAACCCTCAGTTTGTTGCTCAGAGTCCACAGTCTCATGGTTCATCTCCCCCTCTGGTTTCCCCCATTCACCTTTCCCTTCCTTCTCACAATGTCCTCCATGTTTTTCTTTATGCTCAGCATAAAGTAAGTGAGATCATAAGGTAATTGGCTCTCTCTGCTTGACTTATTTCACTCCGCATAATCTCTTCCAGTCCCATCCATGTTGATACAAAAGTTGGATATTCGTCCTTTCTAATGGAGGCATAATATTCCATTGTGTATATGTACCATATCTTCTTTATCCATTTATCT
>CM053605.1:27900078-27943738 GCA_028646535.1 Procyon lotor
CATCAGGGAGATTCAAATCAAAACCACACTGAGATACCACCTTATACCAGCTAGAATGGCCAAAATCAACAGGATTTTGGAGAGGGTGTGGAGAAAGGGCCCCCTATTACGCTGTTGGTGGGATTGCAAGCTGGTACAGCCACTTTGGAAAACAGTGTGGAGATTACTCAAGAAGTTGAAAATAGAGCTACCCTATGACCCAGCCTTCGCACTCTTGGGTATTTACCCCAAAGAAGCAGATGCATTACAAAGAAGGGCCACATGTACCCCAATGTTCATAGCAGCAATGGCCACAATTGCCAAACTGTGGAAAGAATCAAGATGCCCTTCAACAGATGAATGGATAAAGAAGATATGGTCATTACTTTATTTAAAGGCATATTACTTATATCTGTTTCACTTAGACCTCTTGCTGTGATTTTTCCTATTCTTTCACTTGGGACATATTCTTCTGCCTCCTCATTTTGCCTAACTCTCTGTGTCTGTTTTTGTGTAGTAGGAAACTCAGTTATATCTTCTGCTCTTCAAGGGAGTGGGTGGTGTGTGCACGTTAACAAGATGGCACTTATCCTCTTCCACAGGGGACATACAGCTGCTGCAGAGATAAGGGCACCCAAAACTGCTCTGTAAAGCAAGCATCCCCAGATGTTGAGAAGCTGCTGCCACTAGGATAAAGGCCCTGCAAAGGGCAATCAGGAGATACAGTGCTGGCAAGGTTTGCATGCTGGTCTTGTTGGGGAAGGCACTGCAACACCAGGGCTCAGGCAGGCCTGGGTGGAAAGGGCAGATCCACAGAAGCACGAGGGAGGGGGATGCAGTTTAAGCAATTTAGGTAGTGCAGGCTCATTCACACAGGTGGCTGTGTGTTTATGCTGGGGGGTGGGAAGGAAAGTGTACCTGCCTGCTTCTTTGTTCCTGAAAAAGTCCCCCAGTAGACTCTGACATTAGTCAATAACTTTCCCTCCTATATGTTCCAGGCATTTTTCAGACTACTGCTTCTAAACTGTGTCTCTGCAGGCTGCGTGCATGCTATCTCTTTAAGTGTGCGGGCTCAGCTTCCTAACACCTTTAGGGCTGTCCCAGAGCTAGGGCCACTGATTTCTAAAGTTGCAGGTTTTAAGTCTCACTGGTTTTAACAAATCACAAAATTTGGCCTCTCTAATTTTCAAAGCCAATTGCTAGGGCGATTTTTCTTCTCTGTGCAGCTTCTTCTGTGTGTAGTCTGTTTCTTGCCCTTGTCTGCACCTATAGCTCCCTACCTCTGGCAGGCAGACCTGCAGGGTTTAACTCCCCACCATGTCTCTGTTAGGAATGTGGCCTCTTCTCTACATTTAGTTGTGGAGTTATTCTCCCAGTCTCTAGGTCCTTTTCTGGGTTATATTGATGTGAATGTTATCTAATTGTATCCATGGAAAAGGTGAGTTTAAGGCCCTCACACTCCACCATCTTTGCCAGAAGTCCTCCATACTGGTCTTATAAGTGATTTATCTACTACTTTTATTATGTTTGTATGTACCACTGGAGTTTTTTCCTTTTCTAATTTTCTTACTCCTGTTCATGTTTCTTAATTTCCCGTGAAACAGTTAATTTATTTTAACATTTCTTATAGGGCTGCTTTAGTGGTGAGAATTCTCTTTCTATTCTGAATGATAATCTTACTGGATAGAGTGTTTTTGGTTGTAGGTCTTTTTTTCTTTCAGCACTTTGAATATATCATTCTACTCCCTTGTGGCCTATAAAGTTCCTGCTGAAAAATCAGAAGATAGCCTTATGGAATTTCCTTTGTATGCAACTGTTTTCTTTTCTCTTGCTGCTTTTAAAATTCTCTATCACTACTTTGTCATTTTATTGTGTCTTGATGTGGCCCTCCTTGGGTTGATTTTAAAGGGGGCTCACTGTGCCTCCTGTTTCTGGATGTATTTCCTTCCTTAGATTAGGGAAGTTTTCAGCAATTTTTCAAATAAGTTTTTTTCCCTCTTTTCTCTTTCTTCTCCTGGGATCTCTACAATGCAAATGCTATTATTATACTTGACGGTGTTGCTGAGTTCCTTAACCTATTTTCATTTTTTATGATTCTATTTTCTTTTTGCTATTCAGCTTGATCACTTTCCATTACTTTGTCTTCCAACTTGCTGATCTGTCTTGCATCCTCTAGTCTACTTTTTATTTCCTCTACTGTATTTTTAATTTTAGAGTTCCTCTGCGATTGGTTTTTTTTTTTTTTTATATTTTCTATCTCTTTGTTGAGGTTCTTATTGAGATCCCCCTCTCTTTTTGCATATCAATTACCTTTATGACCATTACTTTGAATTCTCTATCTGGCATATTGCTTGTATCCATCTCACTTAGCTCTTTGGTTGTGATTTTGTACTGTTCCTTCATTTGGGGCATAGTCCTCTCCCCACCGCCCCACCCCCATTTTGTGTGTGTGTCTCTCTCTCTCTGTTCTATGTATTGGGAATGTCAGCTACATCTCCTTATCTTCAAAGTAGTGGCCTTTTGAGGAAGAGGTCCTATAGTGCAATGTCCCCTGCTCATAAGAACGAGGAGCTTCAAGGGTTTCTCCTCTGTGTGGTTGCAGGCACTCTACTGTTGTGATTGAAACATATTTGCTTCTGCAATGGTTCTCTTTGCCTGTTGTGGGCAGAGTTTGGTCCCTGTGCTGCTAAGCGGCCAATCTGAGGCTACATTGGGCATATAGTTGGGTTGGACCAGATGCCTGTCTTCAGCCCATTTGCTGGGGTTAAGGGTTACACAAAACAAAACAAAACAAATAACAACAACAACAACAAACCGTGGGGCATTCTCCCTGAGTTGTCCCCTACTTGTGGCATTCAGTTTAGATGTCTGGTTCCAGCTCACTGTTGGGGCTACAAACTGGTGTGTATGGTTATCTTCCCCTCTGCCCAGGGTTGGAGTAACTTTGGAATGGCACTGGTCACTGCGGGAGCTGCTTGTAGGATGTGACATTGCAGGAGCCATTTTGGAAAGACTTTTCCCAAGTGGCATAGGTTGAATGGGAGTGGATCCACAGGAGAAAGCAAGGGCAGAGTGTGGTGCACTAGCAAGCTAGGCGGAGAGTGTTCATGCTGTTTCCCGCAGGTGTCCAGCTATCTATGCTGGAGGGCAGTGAAGAAATGTTTCTGCCAGCTCTTTTGTTCTTGAGCAAGTCTTCTAAAGATTATTACCTCTCCAGCATATGTTCTGAGATTAGTAAATCAATCTCTTTCCTATGTACCCAGGCACTTTTCAAACTGCTGCTTTTATGCTGTATCTCAGCAGGGTTAGCTGGTATGGCATACCTTAAGGATGGGGACTCCCTCTTGCTCTCCGAGGTCGAAGCCCACTGATCTGTAAACTACCAGGAGTTAAGCCCTGCTGATTGTAAACTCATTAAGTGCCACTGCTTTTCAAAGCCAGATGTGGTAACTCATCTTCCCGGTGCAGGGCCCCTGTGTCTGGGTGCCTGAAGTTGTGGTCCATTCCTCTCCTTTCTCTGTGCCTTGGTGTCCCTCCCTTTTGTCGTTAGTCTTGCTGAGAGTTTGGGTACTGACTGCTTTTCTGCCCCTCCTACACTTTCCTTGTGGCCTCCTCTCTACAATTAACGGGGAAGGGTTCTGCCAATCTGGGTTGTTTGGGGGGTTAGGTGCACTGATGTGGCTGTTATCTAGATATATCCGTGGGACAAGCCGAGCTTAGGATCCTCCTACTCCACCATATTCCCAGGTTGCTATGTTTTATTCTTATCAAGTGCAATATTTGGATCTTGTCAAACTTTGGTTTGCTCTTGAGAAAAACTTCAATTTACAGAATATTGGTAAGTTTCAAATTTTCTACCATAAATCATAAAGACTATGGGGCCTAAGTAGAATTGGAAAATGGATTCTTGATCATTTATTTAATGGTATAATCAAGAGGTAGTAAGGTTCTTTTTTGGAGATCAAGAATTTCTAGTAATCTTCCAGGTTGTCAGTATGTGTATTAATCAGAGTATAATTGGGAAAGTAACTCTGGATTTTTTTAAGTAGAAGGAACATAGGTGACTATTTCATTGGTGATGGAACTAAGGCTGAGAAACCAAAATGGATGGTGAAGCAATCCAAAGATTAGCAAGAGCAGGAAGTGATACCAGCCCTCAGATGGGAGGGACAGCAAGAAGTGGTGTTACCAGAGTCCTAAAGCCAGAAGACAAAGAAGAGACAGCTGCTGCCAGAGACACCACAAAAAACTGGGAACTGGGACAAAAGGTAAGAAATAAATATATTTCTTCTGTCTCCTCATACTCTGATCTTCCACTGGTGCCTCCCTGGAAACAAGAAAGTGAGGGTGCGTGGGAAATGTAGTTCCCAATGAAGCAGAGCAGGGGAAGAGTGAATACATGGATTTGAAAACTAACCGGCAATTGACCAGCAGTGCTTAAGAGGAGCACCACTGACCTGGCTTGCAGTAAAGGAAGTATTTACTAAATGAAAACTGCAATCTCTTTACCTCACTAAACTTCTAAAGGCAATATTGTAACATAATAGCAATATTATAACATATCGAGTCAAAAATTTCCATAGAAGCCAAAATTACCATGGACATCTCTCAAATTTTTTAAGTCCTTTTTTATTTTATTTTATCTTATTTATTTGACAGAGAGAAAGAGATCACAAGTAAGCAGAGAGGCAGGCAGAGAGAGAGGGGGAAGCAGTCTCCCTGCTGAGCAGAGAGTCTGATGCGGGGCTCGATCCCAGGACCCTGAGATCATGACCTGAGCTGAAGGCAGAGGCTTTAACCCACTGAGCCACCCAGGCGCACCAAGTCCTTTTTTTTTTAAAAAAAAAACAAAAACAAAACACAAAACCCTCATAACCTTTATTCAAGGAAGAATTTCTTAAATATATATTAAATATCTACAATATGCCAAATACTTTGCCAAACACTAGGAATGTAGTAGTGAATAAGACCGTATTCCCAAGGAGTCCACAGTCTACTGGGGACATAAATACACTAGGTGTTCTGTAAGTGCTGTTTGGGGAAAGTATCATAGAAGCTCATACGGGGGTATTTTGCTAAGGTGACTGTACTAGTTTGATCCTTCAGAAAGCAGACACCAAGATGAAATTAGACACATGCCGTGAGGCAGAATAATGACTCGCCTCCTCCCTCATCCCAAATATATCCACATCCTAATTCCCGGAACCTATTATGTTGCCTTACAGGGCAAAAGAGACTTTGCTGCTGTGACTAAATTAAGGATCTTGCGTTGGGGAGATTGTCTTGCATTTTTGGGGTAGGCCCAAATAATCACAAGAGTCCTTATGAGAGAGAGGCAGGAGAGTCAGGCAGAGATGTGATCACTGAAACAGAAGCTGTAACAATGTTGGTCCACAAAGGCAGGCAGGTAGTTTCCAGAAATTGGCAAAGGCAGATTTCTCCCTAGGGAAAGGATTATGGCCCTCTCAACCCATTTGAAATTTCTGACCATTAGAACTGTAAGAAAATAAATTTGTATTGTTTTATGCCATTAAATTTGTGGTAATTTGTTACATCAGAGAAAATACAGCAAGCAAAGAGCCTATGGTGCAAAATTTAAGGCAAGTGGTCGAAGGATGAAGCTCTCAATACCTATTGTGGTCAATTTTATGTGTCAATTTAATTGGGCCATTTATTTGGCCAAACTTTATTCTGGCTATTTCTGTGAGGAAGTTTTTTTGAGGAAACTGACAATATCTACAAACCGAATAAAGCAGACTGCCTTCCTTGATGTGGGTGGGCCCCATCAGTTGAAGACCTGAATAGAACAGAGACGTTGTTCTGACTCTCATAGACTAGGTTGACTCTCCATTGAGTAAGAGATAATTCCTTTTTGTCTGCCTGCCTTCTACTGGGGGCATCAGCTTTTTCCTGCCTTTGGATTCCAACATCAGCTCTTTCTGAGTCTTTAGCCTGCCAGCTTTTGGACTGGAACTACATCATTAATTCTCCCAGGTCTTCAGGATGCCCATTCACCTTGCAGATCTGGGAACTGGGACAAGTTCCCAGTTAGTCTCCTTGTTAGTCTTGGGACTTGTTAGTCTCCATAATAGTATGAGCCGTATTTATTCCTAATAATAAGTATCCTATTGGTTCTGTTTGTTGTTGTTGTTTTGAGAACTCTAATACTCGCCTAATACACAGGAGACCTGAGAGGCACTGCTTCGTGGCTTCCAGAGTCCACCTTTGGCACTAACAACCACCCTCCACCTAGGTTCTATGGTTCCTGTTAGCCTTTCTTACCAGAGGAAACAGGAGGAGGTTAGTGGAATGAATTACAGCCCCACCACTATAAGTGATCTCAGGGCCTCAACTGGTATTCACATCCTCTCCCTCTTCCACCTTGGCAGGTCTTCGTGACTTACTTGACAGAGTAACTTAAACATTCTTGAGGAGAGCTGGCCAATGACAGTTTCAAACTGTCTATTCATTTTGCATTTTTGTCTCATTGGTTTTAATTCTTTAGTCTTAAGACAATCATCTGAATTTTTAATTTAATGTTCAATAAGATTAAGACAATCCACTAACTGAGGTAGGCCCCAATTTGCCACACTTTAAACTAAGTCTTGCAGTAGGCCATTCACCAATCCACTCTAAGGGCACAATTGTCCTTTAGTCAAGCTCAGAAGACACTCAAGATGTACAGACAAACCAATATGAAGGCCACACTCTTTGAGACACATCTCTTTTTTCTGCTAATAAGGTATGTCCTTAAATTTTGTATCCCCTACAGGAGCAAGAATAATCATATAAAGGGCCAGAACATCTTCTGCCTCATTGAATAAATACCAGGTTGTCCCCAATTCATGTATGTTATGTAAACAAATCTATTTGAGAAAGGGCTTTCCTTGGCAAAACAAATAGAATCTGTGTTTTAGCTTTATCAAATCACAAAGAAAAATAAAAGCATAAACTCATTTCAATAAATCTTTATTGAGCTCCCACGGGGTGCATGAATTTAGGATCTATAATTTACAGAAGTAGAAAAGTGTCACTTTAGCCTCTTAAAAATGAAAAAGAAGCAAATTACAACGTCGCTATATATTTCAAGTGAATCATTTAATGTGAGGCTCAGTTTGATATTACCATAAGTATTAGCAGAAGAAAATGGAAAAGTATAAACATTTTCCCTTCTATCAAAAAAGAGTTTTGATGCCAGGATAAACTAGCCTATTGGTCTAACAACAGCTGATCAAAGAGGCTAGAGAATCTGGAAGTAAAAAATGTACTTGGAAGCACTTTCCTCTGAGGGCTCTTTCCCCTGAGGGCAACAAAATGCTGAAAAAATTAACTGGCTCAAAAATTATATTGAAGGGGAGTTAGTCACAGCTTGGGGAAAAACAATTGAGAACAGATGACACTAAATGTAGTTCTGAAGTTTTCCTGGAGTTATATTAAAACTCTGAGTTAACCAAATAGGCTATGAACTCATGTTCCTTTGAAAAGAGTGGTTTTAAACACTAGAATCTCCAGTGCACCAACTGTATTTTCAAGTATAATTCTAGTATTTGTACCTAGCAATACAGAAGAAAAGCAGCAGGGAGAAAGTGTCAAGTATCTAGGACATAAAGGATTTGGCAGCCCTAGAATTCCCAGTTTAAGTCTTTTTTATCAGGAAAATCACATTCTGGCTCAGTCCAAGGTGACGCTGGAGACAGTGCTATTGACGGCTTAGGAGGCAACAGTGAAAGTATTGAATCCTGGCTTTCTTCTTTCATCTGTTAAAGAAATTCAAAATAAGGCTGTTGGCACATAAATTCAATATAGTAGCTATGTTAGGAATAAATGACTTTTTAAAATGTAAAACATTTTTAAAATCATTTTTAGGTATTTTCACTAAAAATGCCTTTGATCATCTGAAAACAGAAGTAATAACCAAATGAACTTTTATATATATATATATATAGTATATATCAAAAAAGTTTTCTTATTTTTAACTTTACTTTGTAAGGGAGTCATTAAGAATCTTGGTTACCAAACTGTCCCATTAAGCAAACAAAATAAAATGAATTTTTAATAGTACTTAAAAATATCTAGACAACAGAAGATAGATCAGCTTACCTGTTTGAAGAAAACATGGGACAATAAACTGCTTGCAGATGGTCTGAAATTTTTTTTAATTTATAAAAAAAAATAGAATCTTGTATTAAAATGTGTATTTTTAGGTGCAAAAATATATTAGAAATTAGTTTTAGAGCTATAAAACTCAATACTAGAAAACTGAAGTCCAATTCTTTGCTTCAACCTTGACTAATGGGAAAAATTAATTTGAGAAATAACATTTATTGGGCACTTACTAATTATAACGAAGTATGCCAGGCATTAAGAGGCTAAAAAAAGATAGGACACACCTTATTTCTGAAATACTAACACTAACATGTAGTTATGGTAATAATTTATACTATTACAGCAACAACTAACATTTTTGTGCTACTTGGAAGTTTCTAAAATGTATTAACATAAATGCAGTAAGTAATGTTCTGAAAGATGAACTGCTTTTTACAAGATAACTTGGTTAAGAAGTGATACAGCCGAGACCAAGTCTTCTGACTTCAGATCCAGTACTCTGTTCGCTCACTGTCTCTACTTTTCTGGATTAGACTGTAATTTTTTGATCAAAAGACTGATAGAAGAGATTTGAATTTGGTAGGAAAGGAATAACACAAAGCTTCTATAAAATACATAAGTTTGATGCTATTTCCAAGTGGCCAATATTACCTTTTCTCAGGATCTTGTTGCAAACAGAGCTGGACCAAGCTCAAGAAGGCAGGAGAGAAAGTTTTTGAGGATGGAGTTTGCAATCTGTCACTATTTCCTGTGCGAGTTCCACTGGAGACAAGTACACTTTCTCCAATCCCAGAGTCTACACCTGACCGGGAATTCTTCATTCTGGATTCTGACTGAGGGAAGATACTAACATCCAATGGGCTATAAGGAGGACCTTTCAGTTTCTGTAACAACATCTAAAAGAAAGAAAA
Organism: Procyon lotor; assembly: GCA_028646535.1. Lineage (NCBI taxonomy): Eukaryota > Metazoa > Chordata > Mammalia > Carnivora > Procyonidae > Procyon > Procyon lotor. Next base: position 27,909,075 of record CM053605.1, read on the forward strand.
ATTTCCTTCAATGCTTTTCAGAGAAAACATTAAAACAACAATAATAAAGATTCTAAGAGCAAAGATGTTTAACAGAAATTATCTAGATTGCATATAAGGGATCTTATGAAAAAAAAAAAAGTAGTTTGAGACTTTTAGTAGCATTTACCTGAGTCCTATGCATGTCCTGGAAAGGTACCTGCCCACTGGCCAATTCGCATGCTGTAATCCCAACACTGTAAATATCTGACTTTACGTTATATCCATGTAAATCCTGTAAATGATTAATTTGAAGTCCTTTAGTGAAAATAACTTAATAAAAAGTTATGTAAACGTGTTTTGAGAAAGGGTGTTGAACAATGGAAAAAACTCATAAATGAGAAATCAAGATATACCTATGTGGTATAAACATTTTAAAATCCTTAACATAATAATTTTGACAAGAAGGAGGAAAAAAGTCTTGCAGTAGGCCATTCACCAATCCAATCTAAGGGCACAATTGTCCTTTAGTCAAGCTCAGAAGACACTCAAGATGCACAGACAACCCAATACGAAGGCCACACCTGACCTGTCTCAGTAGTTCTGGGCTCAGCCACGGCTGCACTGATGTGCTGAACTGTGGGAAATCATACACAGCCCTATGCCTCTGTCCGTGCTTAACCAAACTATGCAGGTGGGACAGGCCAGAGAGGGTCACTAGGCCATCACCAGATATGAGGATATGGCTGGCTTTAATACTCCTAGAACAAAAAGAAACAATCCTAAATACTAGGAAATTGGCCAATAAAGAATAAAAATCTGGTCAGAACAAATCTATGTATTCTCTTGGAAAAATAAATACTCTTTATAAAGTTATAAAATAGCACACTTATATGTAAGTGTGCTTACACAAACACATATATACATATATATGTATACATACACATATGAAATGGGGAATTAAGGAATCCTTTCAAGTATTTAATATAGCATTAGAACAAGGGGAAATACAGCTAGCTACATTTGCAAGGGATATTTTTTCAAACTAGGAATGGAATCAAATTATTAATTTCCCTATTTTAGGATACTGTTGCAAAATACCCAAAGAGAAGTCTAAAAAGTCAAGTAATATTTGAAGCATAAAGTTAGAATTTAAAGTTAAATGCAGTATTATCCAATAAAGGGCAGCCTCTCATGGTATTAACATCATTTACACAGATGTCTTATATAAAAATTTCCTTCGTCAGATAAATTATACAGATAAATTGTTTTTCATCCAAAATACTGAATTTGGACACTAACAGAGTAGGATGGCCAACAGTCTCGTTAATTATAATAAAAACATGATTAATTAGAATACAGTCTGTTAGAATTCCTCAGTTAACCAGAATGTTCCTAAAAATGACTAGTGAGAAAAAAGCTTTAAAGAGATTAGATTGAAATGAACAGTAAAAAAACAAGCTTATTTAAAAATAAAAGGGAAAAAGTCCCAATATATCATAGAATGGTGTTGTTTTGAACATTCAGCCAATTATTTCTGCTTCTGTATTTTAAAAATAAGAGAACGATATTTAATATGATAGTTTTAAGGTGCTACAAAATATTTAAGAAATCAAAGAAAGGTTTAGTTCCAATTTGTACATGATATAAATATGACACAGACCTGAAAAGCAGATAAAGAAAAACAAATAAGAGACAACCAGGATCACTACCTAAAGCTTATTCCCCAGGGTTCCACTAGGGCAGGTGCTCCACCAGAAACTGAGCACAGTATTTGGTAAAGAGGATGTGGTCTGAACATTTTTGGTGAATGAACATAAAATGTAAACAATTACTGTACCTACTGGCCCGCTTCTTCAACTTTCATTTACGAGTTTCCTATCTCTCCTAACACAACTGTTCTTCCTAAAAGCTCCTGAAATGATTTCTTCCACTTAAATCCTTTCATTCTGAAAATACAATTAAGTAAATACCTGTGAATACAGCCATTTTGATGCAGATAGTTCAACCCTCTCACTGCTCCAAAGAGAATGTTTCTTATTAAAGTTTCATTCATTCCTTCAGGAAAGTAAGTCTTCAAGAGCTGACTTGCTGAACCTAAAAAAACACCTGAAATCTTTAATTGAACACTGAAAATGATATTGCTTGTTTTAAATGTTCTTTCAACTATAAATTTTCTCTCTCTCTCTCACACACACACACACCCATTATGTTTGAGTCTAACCACTATCCTAAGATGCAAAGGTAATTTTCCTTCAAGAATCTTCAAAAAGACCTTTCTAATGATACTCTGGAGATTAGAAAATTAACAATTTTCAGTATTACTGGAGAAATATTGCATGGATTTATTTTTCAATCCAGAGGCAATTCACAAAAGTTGTCCTAAAAATCAAAGCTCTAGAATCCACTCACTTATTTATTCAATACACTTATGGAACACTTTGTGAGAGGAACTGTATGAGCACCAAAATGAAAAATACATGATCCTGGCTGGCCTCAAGAAGCTCAAGTCCAGTGAAATGAGACAGGTACACACACAGATGTTTACCATACAGTAAAATAAGTTTACAATGAGAGAAACTGGGACAGAGATAGTGTGCACAGGTGAAAAAACATTCTGCTTGAAGATCTATAGAGGCTCTCCGTTGACAGAGAGCCAGGAAACTGAAGGGAAGAGATAGTTTGTTCAAAGGCATAGACTTCTTAGAGAAGCAGGAGTAGTTTTACTGATGATCAGACCCATTCTGCTTTTTTTCCCAAAGCCTAAATTCAACATGAACCAGATATAGAAATTTATCATAAAATCTAGAGTTGGCCACCAGATTTATAAATTAAAAGTAGTGACTCCTAAATCTAAGATCCCACTCATCCTTATAATTATAGCTTCCAGGCTAAACTAGGAGTTATTTTATCTAAGATGAGTTTTCTTACCATAAGCCATAAACGGAGAAATAACCCAAAGCCAGCTGCCAACAGTGAAAACAGTCCAATAAGTTGTAATATTGGGGTGCCGGAAAAAGTGGGATAGAATCACTGCTTTCTAGGATAAACACACAAAAGACAAGACATTTAAAAACCACCTTTCCCCCCCTTATGAAAATAACAGCAGAAGTGGCAGCTAACACTCGGCGCAGCTTATTAGTACTAAGCACCTTATGAAAATAACAGCAGAAGTGGCAGCTAACACTCGGCGCAGCTTATTAGTACTAAGCACCGTTCTCAGTGCTGCATCTCTTTATATGTCACCACCAGGTGCCTTGTCAGCACAGTAGGTAGTGCGTCAGTCTCATAAATGTCACCACCATGACGTGAAGTATGTCATATGACCATTCCTATTTTACAGGAGAGAAACAGGAAATAAGAAGCTTAGAAGTAAGTCAGAAAGCTTGCTCAAAAGCACATGATCAATAAAAGGAGCGGAAGTGAGATGTGAACTTAGTCTGACTCCTGAGGTCACGCTTTTAATAACTATACTATGTTCTTATTACAGAAACATTTTAAAATACGTAAAACTATGAAGATAATCAACTTCTAACATTAAATCACAGAGACAACCACTGTTAACATTTCACTGTAATTTCTTTCCATCTTTTTTTCTGTGCAATATATGTGTGCACATGTAAATACTTTAAAAATTGGGACAATATTAAAACAAAATGCTTTCCCTCTTTATATCAAAAATAATTAGTGACAATGAAGATGGTTTTATAATATTCCCAAAATGCAATTCTGTTAAAATTTATCAATTCAGAAGTTGATTTTACTCAGCTAGATGAAAAAGAAACTCTTTTGGTTTTTTTGTTTCCCTATATGACTATTCATGATTGGACTAGGAGCATTGTAAATCTCCAGATCAGCCTTCTGAATATGATATTCATTTGAGGGAACTTATACTAGTTACCAAAGTTTGAATATATTTGTTCTTTCATGGATCTGGCTTCCAACTATTATTTCCCATTCTGTTTTTGCATGTTTATTAGAAGAAAGAAATCGAACTTTCTCTAACAGAAAGAACTATAATTTGGGGAAAAAAATTTTTACAGATGTAATCCTGTCAAATAGACATTAAATATATTATTTTTCTCACATTGTTACCTGTAAAGCTTTCAGGCGCTCATCAGTGCAGTTTTCTAGATTTGTAATTTTTATAGTCACCAGTGTTCCTGTAGGAGTATGACGGGCAAGGTGGACAGTTGTCAAGTTGTCAAATCCTCTTCCTATAATCAGATGTAAAACGTTAGAAGAAAAAAACCTGGTAATTTGGACATCATCAAAATTAAAATGTTCTGCTCTTCAAGAAAACACTGTTAAGAAAATGAAAAGATAAGCCACTGATTGAAAGTATTAACAATACTTATATATGACAAGTTTACATCCAGCAAATATAAAAAATTCTTATAACTCTATAGAATTCTTACAATTCTATGCAACCCTATACTAAATTTAAAAATATGCAGAAGATTAAATAGGCAATCCACAAAAGAAGATATAGGAATGTCTAATAAACACATGAAAAATGCTCAAGATAGAGAAATACAAATTAAAACCACCATTACGTATACCATTGATATACTATTTTGTATCTATTATAATGGCTCAAATTGTGACTTGATAAACAAATTATGACAAATTCAAACAATGGAGTATTATTCAGCAATCCCTGAGCCACTGATGTGATTTCTGTTTGTCATATAAATGGTATCATAAAGAATGCAGTTCTGAAAGGCTTCTCTCACTTAGCTTAATGCTTCTAAGACTGTTCCATGTTGTTGTGTTTTAGTAGTTTCTTTCTATTGCTGAGCAATAATCCATTGTATGAATATACCACAATTTATCTATTCACAAGTTGATAGATAATTGGGTGTTTTCAGTTTTTAGTGACTGTATTTTTTTTTTAATTAATTTTTATTAACATATAATGTATTATTTGCCCCAGGGTACATGTCTGTGAATCTTCGGGCTTACACATTTCACAGCACTTAACAGCACATACCCTCCCCACTGTCCACAACCCAGCCACCCTATCCCCCCCCCCCCCCCCCCCCCCCCCCCCCCCCGCCACCCTTAGTTCATTTCTTGAGTCTAGGAGTCTCTTATGGTTTGTCTCCCTCCCCATCCCTTCCTGTTTCATTTCTCTCCCCCACCCCCCCAAACTCCTGCCTTGCCTCTCAAGTTCTTCATATCAGAGAGATCATGTGATACTTGTGGTGACTGTATTCTTTAAGTAGAATATATTCTACTCACATTGTTAGGTAACATATTCTTTAAGTAGACATGTTTTTCTTTCTTTTTGGCAAATACTTACAAATGGGAGGGCTGGGTCATGCATATTTAACCTTGTAAGAAGTTGCCCAACTGGCTTGGAAAGTGGCTGAACCATTTTTATTCCCACATGCAATGTATAAGAGCTACAACATACTCATCAGCATTTGGTGTCATCAATTTTTAAAATTCAGAACACCTGGAGTGGCACTTATCAATAGGCACCTAATAAATGTTAGTCAGTCGCTCCCTCTCTCCACAGTCACCAAATTGTGCCATTTATCTTTCAAATGAAGTTAATCACAAATCCATCCCTTCCACTCCAGTGTCAGCATGGCAGCCGTAGTTCAAGTTTTATCCTCCATCGCTGGTCACATGCAGTGACTTTCTCACTATGCCCTGCATTTTCAACTAAGGCATGCTCCAAAATTACTGGGGAAACAATACTTCAAAAGCTAGGTCCCATTCACCAGAAATTTTGATTCTGTAGCTCTGTGATGGGTTATAGGCACCCCAATTTTTAAAGAGTCAGGTGATATGGATGATCCTTTCAGTTATAAATCACTGATCTACATCTTCCAGACTGCTGCCTGAAACTGCTGCCAGTTTTTTCTCTAAATTCAGCATTTTATCAAGAGAAAGGTACTACAGTGCAGCACCTCTCCAATTAGAAAGGTTTACTTCTAAGTCACTAGCTGTAGGGCTGTTACTTAAATTCTCAGAGCTTCTGTATCCTTGTCAGACAGATGGGAGTGGCAAAAGGCTGGCATGAGAAAGTACACATGCAATGTTCAGCACGGTGCCTGTTAGATGGTATTATTACCAATGTCACCATTCCACAATGCATCTCAAACAGAGAGAGGATAAATTCCAAAATTGCTTTGAGAAATGAAGTGGATAAGTTGTTAAGGAGTCTGAACTTCTAAATACACCATCTGAAATCTTTCACAATGTGTTACAAACCTCCCTTTCCAGAGTTGTCTCCTACCACTGCCCATTCTCCCTCTGTTCCCACTTAATAGGCAAAGAGCATCTATGGGGTAGTTCCCATCTAACCATCGTTCTTCTGTCATCTATTGAAGTAATTTTTTTAATCTTTTTTTTTTTTTAATTGACACCATTTGAACATCCTTTCTAATTTAGGGGCATGTTCCACCAGTGCTATTTAGAAATGTCACATCCTTATTTTCTCTTGGTCTCCTTGATACTGGCATGGGAAGGTCAATGACTTAAGCTTAGCCAAATGAAGGATGGAATTAGTGATAAACAGAAGCAGAGGTGGTCAGAACTCACTGCAGTGGGTTCCAATATCTGGAATGTAAGTAATCTAACAGGTAGTACACTAACTAGGCTGTTCCTATGCCGTGGCCCTGACTCTGATGCTAGTTACATAGCTTTTCTTAGTTTCTTCCAAGTCTCTCTTTCTAGCCAACAACTGTGTCAGTTAGCAATACTGTTCAAAGAAAAATTCCTCTCTTAAGTTAGTCAGAATTGTTTTCTGTTATTGTAGCAAAAACCCTGAATAGAGCATTTAGCAAACTTTTCCTCATTCTTCAGGATCCTGCTTATTTTTGTGACCTTTCTTGATTCTCAGAGTAGTCAAGATGGATGGTCAGATGTTCCATCTTTTCTGTTCCCATGACAATACACCTCTACTATCGTACCCTCTAGTACATTAACACTATCTTACATGTTCATCTCTCCAGAGAGAATATGGATTCCTCAAGTGTTTTACATGGTTTTATATCCATAGATTCCAACATAGTATCTGTTTGTAGTGTTTAATAGCTATTTCTGATTATTCACAGCAAATGTTTCACGTGTGCATGGCTACTAACAGATCTGAGACAATTAACATCTAGTTCTATGCTACAGGTGACAATGGAAAAAGACCTGCCCACAAAATAATCTTTTTGTCATCAATTTCATTTCTAACAATGAAGGGTCATCCAGGATAATTACCTATTTCCACTTGGAGTTCATAGTGAGAAACGTTGGTGGAACAGATCACATCCGTGGCTCTTGTGGATGAAGGCAACTGCGAAAAGGTTGGGGCATCAATCTACATTATTTTAAAAAGATGAAAAAGAAAATAAACTTTTTTGGTCCCCCATTTTAGACCCCTACCCTAATATAAAATACTGGTATTTTATTTTCAAACACACATGTGCTCATTAGGAAGGCACTGGAAAGTGGCTTAAGACACTGTTTCAAGATCTAAAAAGAGTTTAAAATTGCTAATTAGTGGTTAAAAAGCTATTAGTATATAAAGAGAGAGAGTGTGGGAAAGCTGATTTATAGGTAGCAAAGAATACTTTCCTACACAATTTCCAGTAAGCATTTTTAGGAGTTGCTAGAAACAGCTATTAATTCTTCAGGGTATTTAATAAATACATGAAGGGAAAAAACTCAGGGACTAGTGAGGAATATTTTGTACTTTTGCTTCAAGTGGTTGCCAGTTATATCTATTACACATATAAGTACCTGCTCAGCTAACGGAGGTGTTAATAAAACAATGAAAAATTTCCACATTGTAGCCTATTAAAATTACTGAAGTTTTTCACAAGATGAAATGAATCAGAAGGGAGCTAAGAAAGAAAAACCTCAAGAGATGGGAGAATAGGGTACAGACTTCCTGAGTTAATGACCATGTAACATTATGAGGTCTCATGGGGGTGCTTTAGCATCAGAGTCTTAGGTTTGCACCAGATCCCAGTCACAGTGAAATAATATCTATACAGAAGAAAGAAGAGGCCAATACCGCTGGAGTCATCCGATATCTAGGAGGACCTCCCAAAAGACAGCTGTACTCCAAAAGACACTTGGGAGGCTATATAGGGACCAGCTGGTGGCAAGAATCTTGTTACCGCATCCAAGGTAGAGAGAAGCAAGGGATTAGAAATGACATTACTGTGTAGTAGGAGTTATGCTGCTTTTTACATTCTTGATTCTACATGTTCCCTGAACTTTTAAAAGAGCAGAAAAAAATATAAGTTCACAGTTAAAGATGAATAAAGGTAAGTATTATTCAAGAGGGGTGAAAACTAAAAAGAAATCCTACTATTACAATTGGAAATAATCCCAATAAAGAAATCTAAATAAGTCCTTTCTTCAGAACACATAATCTTCAAATTACCTCAGATTTAAAGAACACAAATAAGAGAAAGAAGAACATATAGCAATTTTTTAAAATTTTAAATTGATAATCTATAAGCCTGTCAGGAAGGCTAGAGCACCAAATGAACTGAGGTTTATAGCTCACTGCTAGAGAAAAATGGAATAGGTTACCAGATGATGGGCTGAAATCAGGTCAATCAACCTCTTCTTTGCCTCCATCTACTCCATTAGGGAAAGTCTTTTTTTTTTCTTTTTTTAAATAGGCTCCGTGCCCAATGTGGGGCTTAAACTCACAACCCTGAGATTAACAGTCATATGCTCTACCAACTGAGCCAGCCAGGCACTCCAGGAAATAATTTTCTTTCAAATAGAAGGGGCGCAGCACTTGTGTGGCTCAGTTGGTTGGGCATCTGACTCTTGGTTTTGGTTCAGGTCATGGTCTCAGGGTCATGGGATCAAGCCTCATGTTGAGGCTGAGCACTTCAAGCTGAGCACAGAGCCCATTTGGAATTCTTTCCCTCTTCATCCCTCTCTGCCCCTCTCCCCACTCGCAAGCACACACACACTCTCTGAAATAAATAAAATCTTTAAAAATAAATAAAGACCAAAAAAAAAAAAAAAGACAATAAATAAATAAATAAATACAGACAGACAGACAGACAAAATAGAAGGGGCCCATATATTGTAAATAAGTAGCTGAAGTCCAAAACAAAGTGTTTTAAATAGGTTCAAATTACAGGCCAAAGAGAATTTTATCTAGGATATTAAGTTTGCAGATGTAGAAGAACTGAGAAGAGAAACCAGAATGAAAATAGTCAAATAGTGACCCAATTTTCAAAAACTGTGAAAACTACAAAGAGGTAAGGCTTGATATACTTCCCCAGTAAAGTCTAAAATCAAATTACTAGACAGATGAATTAGACACTTAAAAACAACATGACAATCACAAGAACACAGCAAAGGTTTACTAAGAGTGAATTATCCTAAACTAAGGCTCACTTCTCTTTGATTTAATGACTAGAGAATTAGAAAGCAAAAATCATGGCAGGGTCTGACTTCCAGGGAAGATTGTGGAGTAGGAGGATCCTAAGCTCACTTTGTACCAAAGATACACCTACGTAACACTCACATTAGTGTAATAACCCCAAAAACAATCCAAAGACTAGCAGAACAGATTCTCTACAGTTAATTCTACAGAAGATACATCAAAAAAATGGTAGGAACGGGGGCCTGGGTGGCTCAGTGGGTTAAAGCCTCTGCCTTCAGCTCAGGTCATGATCCCAGGGTCCTGGGATCGAGCCCCGCATCGGGCTCTCTGCTCATCGGGGAGCCTTCTTCCCTCTCTCTCTCTGCCTGCCTCTCTGCCTACTTGTGATCTCTCTGTCAAATAAACAAATAAAATCTTAAAAAAAAAATGGTAGGAAGGACAGACATGAAGTCTGGAACCAAAATGACCCACAAGACTGCAGGAGGGATAGACGGTGCAAGCATCAAGAAGGGAGAGGAGCAGACCCCACACTAGGCAACACATTCATGGAGACCCACAATGGGAAGATGAATCCCCTTTAACATTTGATTGTGAAAACCAGAGGGGCTTCATGAGTTTTTACAATCAGTGGGACTTAATGCCTGGTAATTTAAAAATCAGTGGGCTTAGCATAACAAACAATCCTGCTAAGATAAATTATTGAAGCAGTAGTTTGAAAAATACTTGGGATATACAGAAAAGACATTTATTTTCTAATCTCAGAATATGTACTGAAGGGGCAGGAATCTTTAGGAGACTTCTCCAAGAAGAAAAGAGCTGGAGGGGAGCCATTTCCCTCCCCAATCCCCAACCTAGAGACATGGACACCTCTGGGAACACTTTCTACCTAGCTCATTAACAGCATGCCCAGCCCCCCATTCTCCTGCAGACCTGCCCTCAGCAGAAGTCCATCCAAGGCAGAGTCACAGAATGGCATTGTACAGGCAGTCTAAAGAAACCAGTACCACTCCAAAGTGACTTGTGCCACAGGGAGAGGGGATGACGACCATACATACCAATCTGACGCTGATCCCAGCAGTGACTGGGGGCAAACATCTGGTCTGACTACAGGCTGCTCTACCCACCAATAAAAGCTTCTCGGGGACAATAAAGGGAGAGCACACTGCAGTTGGGTGCGACCACAGCACTGGAAAATGCCTGGTCTGACCCACCTTATACCCCAGGAAGCCCCAAACTGGCCATTTACAACAACGGGCAAAGAAAATCATTGCAGTTGCACTGGGCTGAAGGCAAACACTGCTCAGCCACAACAGGAAACATACAACATACATCAGAGACACCCCTGAAGCACTTCATTCTGGTGCAATGCAGGGTACTACAGAACCTCTTCTTCAGAAGGCCACTACTTTAAAGAGCAGGCGAAGTAGCTGACTCTTCTAACACATAGAAACACAGAAAGTTAGACAAAGTGAGGAGACAGAGGAATATGTCTCAAATGAAAAAGCAGGACAAAATCATACCAAAAGAACTAAACAAAACAGAGATAATATGTCTGATAAAGAGTTTAAAGTAATGGTCATAAAGATACTCACTAGACTTGAGAAGAGTGGAGGATCTCAGTGAGACCCTCAACAAAGAGACAGAAAATATGAGAACTAAGCAGAGATGAAGAATACAGTATCTCAAAAATATACTAGGGGGAATAAATAGTAGACTTGAGGAAGCAGAAGACTGGATCAGCGACTGATAAGAATAATAAAAAAGCCATTAAGCTGAACAGTAAAAAGATGAGAATAGATTAAGGAAACTCAGCAATGCCATCAAGCCCAGTAACATTTGCATTATGGGGATCTCAAAAAGAGAAGAAAAAGAGAGCAGAAAATTTATTTAAAGAAATAACAGCTGAAAACGTCCTGAATCTGGGGAAGGAAATAGAAATCCAGATCCAGCAGGCACAGAGAGCCCCCAATGAAATCAATCCAAGAAGGTCCACACCAAAGACATATAATAATTAAAATGGCAAAAAAAGAAAATTTTATTTTTTTTAAAGATTTTATTTATTTATTCATCAGAGAGTAAGCAAGCACAAGCAAGTGGAGTGGCAGGCAAAGGAGAAGCAGGCTCCCTGCTGAGCAAGGAGCCCAATGCAGGACTCGATCCCAGGACCCCAGGAACATGACCCGAGCTGAAGGCAGACGCCCACCATATGCCACCCAGGCATCCTGAAAAAAAGAGAATTTTAAAAGCAGCAAGAAAACAGTTAATGCACAAGAGAAACTTGGGGCACCTGGGTGGCTTTAACTTTAACAAAAGTTAAAGGAATTCATCCACACTAAACCAGTCTTACCAGAAATGTTAAGGGGACTCTTTGAGTGGAAAGGCAAGGCCATAATCCAGCACTTAAAAAGTAGGAAGCATGAAAGCAGTAAAATTAAGTATATCTATAAGAATCAGTCAAGGGATTCACAAAACAAAAATATGCAAATTATGAGATCATATATACATAAAAGGTGGCAGAAGGAGGGGAGTAAAACTTTAGTGCTTTTAGAAGGGCTCAAATTTAAGCAACCATCAATTTATGCTATATGCATAAGATGTTATATATAAAACCTAACAGTAATGACAATTCAAAAACCTGTGATAAATATGCAGAAAGTAAACAAAGGAATCCAAGCATATAAAAAAAGCCATCAAACCATGAGAGAAGAGAGCAAGAGAAAAAAAGGACAGAAAACTAGAAAATCAGCCATGAAAAAACAAAATGGCAATAAATGCATACCTATCAGTAATTACTTTGCATGTAAATGAACTAAATGGTGCAATTAAAAGACATAGTGTGAACCAGAGAGTTTTGCAGAGCCTTAGTTCTGGTAGAGGTGGTGACAGGTCTCATTTCATAAGCCGACCAAGGCACACCTAGTCAGAACTCACCATATTCAGGCCAAGGACCAAACACTGCGCACAGCAGGCAAGAAGAGTCTCTACAGATGACTAGCCTGAAGGACAGAGCAGCCAGAACACAACAGCAGAATGTAGGCAGCACACACCAGATATAATCCCAGAAGTGCCAAACCTGGGCACTATATGACCTCTCCTTCATATGGCTATCACTTTTAGGAGCAAGAGACATAACTGGCTTTTCTAACATACATAAGCATGCAGAGACTTAGACAAAATGAGAAGACAGGAATTCATCCCAAATGAAAGAACAAGATAAGGCCATGGGAGAGATCTAAGCAAAACTAATATAAGTAACATGCTTGATGGAGAATTTAAAGCAATGCTCATTCATTAGGATACTTACGAGGCTTGAGAGGAGTGGAAGACATGAGTAAGACCCTTACCACAGAGATAAAAGAGTTAGAAAAGAATCAGAGATAAAGAGTGCGATAAATGAGATTAGAAACATACTTGCTGCAATGAACACCAGGCTGGAAGAAGCAGAGGAACAAAATAATGACATAAAAGACAAAGTAATGGAAAGCAATTAAGGTAAACAAAAGAGAGAAAGAATTATTCAATACAAGAACAGACTTAGGGAACTCGCTGACTCCATCAAACCTAATAACATTTGTATTATAGGAGTCCCAAAAGAAGAGACAAATGAGAGTGGAATATTTATTTGAAGAAGTTGAAAATGTCTCTAATCTGGGGAAGGAAATGGATATCTGGATCTAGGAAACACAGAGAACTCTTATCGAAATCAACAAAAGGCAGCCAACACCAAGACACATTGTAAATAAATTTACAAAATACACTGATAAAGAAAAAATCTTAAAAGCAGCAAGACCAAAGATGTCAGTAACTCACGGGAGAAAACCCATAAAGCTAGCAGGAGATTTTTCAACAGAAACTCTGTAAGCCAGACCGAGTGGCACGACATAGTCAAAGTGCTGAATGGGAAAAATCTGCAGCCATGACATTCTATCCAGCAAGCCTATCATTCTGAATAGAAGGAGCAATAAAGAGTTTCCCAGACAAAAACTAAAGGAGTTTGGGACCACTCCTGGTCAGCCCTGCAAGAAGTATTAAAGGGGACTCTCTGAGTAAAAAGAGAAGACCAACAGTGACAGTATAAAGGTAGGAAACACAAAATCAGTAAAAATGAATATTTCTGTAAAAAATCAGTCATACAAAAAGATATAAAGTAACATACACCTAAAATGTGAGGAGGCGAGAAGAAAAGAATGGGTTCAAACTTAAATGACCACCAACTTAATATAGACTGCTATATGCCAAAGAGGTTATAAATAAACCTAATGGTAACCATATAACAAAAACCACTAATAAAGATACAAAGAATAAAGAGGAAGAAATCCAAATATATCACTGCAGAAAATCAACATGAAAGAGAAAAAGACAAGAAAGGATCAGAGAAAAATTCCAGAAACAACCACAAAACAAGTAATAAAATGCCAATAAATTTATATCTATCAATAATTATTTTGCATATAAATGGACTAAACACCCAATCAAAAGACACTGGGTGTCAAAATGGATAAAAATACAAGACTGGTCTGTATGCTGCCTACAAAAGACTAACATTAGACCTAAAGTCACCTGCTGAGTGAGAGTGATGGGATGGGGAAACAATTATCATGCAAATCAATGTCAAAAGAAAGCCAAAATAGCAATACTTGTATCAGACACGCTAGACTTTAAAACAAAAACTATAAGAAAAGACAAAGGAGGACATTACATAATAACAAAGGGGGATACTCCAACAAGAAGATATCACAGCTATAAATATTTATGCAAACAAGGAAGCACCCAAATACATAAAACAGTTAATAATATAAAGGAATTAACTGACAGTAATAAAATAATAGTAGAGAACTTTAACACCCCACTTACATCCATGGACAGACCATCTAAACAGAAAAGCAACAAGAAAACAGTGGCTTTACATGACACACTGCACCAGATGGACTGAGCAGATATATTCAAAACATTCCATCCTACACAGCAGAATACACATTCTTTTCAAGTGCACATGAAACATTCTCCAGAATAGATCACATGTTAGGCTACAAAACAGGCTTCTACAAATACAAGAAGATTAAAATCACATCATTGACCTTTTCTAACCACAACACTACAAAACTACAAGTCAAGCACAAGAAAGTATCTGGAAAGAACACAAATACATGAAGATTAATTAAATGCTACTAAACAATGAATGGATCAATAAGGAAATCAAAGAGGAAATAAAAAAACATGGAGACAAATGAAAATAACATATTGGTTGAAAATCTTGAGGATGCAGCAACAACAGTCTAAGAGGGAAGTTTATATCAATACAGTCCGACCCCAGGAAGCAAGAAAAATCTCAAACAACCTAACCTTACACCTAAATGAGCTAGAAAAAGAAGAACAAACAAAACCCAAATCCAGCAGAAGGAAGGAAATAATAAAGATTAGAGTAGAAATAAATTATATAGAAACTAAAAAAATAATAGAACAGATCAACAAAACCAGGAGCTGGTTCTTTGAAAAGTCAACAAAATTGATAAATCTCTAGCCAGAGTTATCAAAAAGAGAAAGGACCCGGATAAAAAAAAAAAAATCACAAATGAGAGAGGAGAAATGATAACCAACACCACAGAAATACAACTAGAGGAAATATGAAAATCTGTATGCCAAAAAACCGAACAACCTGTAAGAAATGGATAAATTTTGGGGTGCCTGAGTGGCTCAGTGGGTTAAAGCCTCTGTCTTCAGCTCAGGTCATGATCTCAGGGTCCTGGGATTGAGCCCCACATTGGGCTCTCTGCTCAGCAGGGAGCCTGCTTCCCCCTCTCTCTCTGCCTGCCTCTCTGCTTACTTGTGATATCTCTCTCTCTGCCAAAGACATAAAATCTTAAAAAAAAAAAAAAAAAAGAGAAATGGATAAATTTCTAGAAACATATGACCTACCAAAACAGAAGGAGGAAGAAACAGAAAATGTGAACAGACCAATTACCAGCAAAGAAATTATCAAAAAAAAAAAAAAAAAAAGAAATTATCAAAACTCTCAAGAAACAAAAGTCTAGGGCCAGATGGTTTTAAAGATGAATGAATTCTACCAAACATTTAGAAGAATTAATAACTCTTCTCAATCTGTTAAAAAAAAAAAAAAAAAGCAGCATTTGACAAAGTACAACATCCATTCATGATAAAAAAAATCCTCAACAAAGTAGATGTGTAGGAACCATACCTCAACATAACAAAGGCCATGATAAAGACCCGTGGCTTATATCATCCTCAATGGGGAAAAACTGAGATTTTCCTGTGTGGTCAGGAACAAGATAGGGATGTCTACTCTCAGCACTTTTATTCTTTACAGTACTAGAAGTCCTAGCCACAGCAATCCGACAAGACAAAAGAATTAAAAGGCATCCAAATCAGTAAGAAAGAAAGAAAACTTTCACTATTTGCAGATAACATGATACCAAATATAGGAAAGCCAAAAGACTCCACCAAAAAACTAGTAAAACTGATACATGAAATCATTAAAGTTGCAGGATACAAAATCAACATACAGAAATCTGTCACATTTCTATACACCAAAGGAAGCAGCAGAAAGAGAAATTAAGGAATCAAACCCATTTACAATTGCACCAAAAATAATAAGATACCTAGGAATAAACCTAACCAAAGAGGTGAAAGACCTGTACTCTGAAAACTATAAAATACTGATGAAAGAAATTGAAGATGACACAAAGAAAGGAAAGACATTCCATGATTATGGATTGGAAGAACAAATATTATTAAAATGTTTGTACTATCCAAAGCAATCTATACATTTAATGCAATCAAAACGTCAACAGCATTTTTCACAGAACTAGAACAATCCTCAAATTTGTACGGAACCACAAAAGACCCTAAATAACCAAAGCAATCTTGACAAAGAAAAGCAAAGGTGGAGGCATCATAATTCCGGACTTCAAGTTATATTACAAAGCTGTAGTGATCAAGACAGCATGGTACTGGCATAAAAACAGACACACAGATCAATAGAACAGAATAAAAACCCAGAAATGAACCCACAAATATACAGTCAATTAATCTTTGACAAAGCAGGAAAGAATATCCAATGAGAAAAATACTGTCTCTTCAACAAATGGTGCTGGGAAAACCAGACTGCAGCATACAAAAGAATGAAAGAGGATGACTTTCTTACACCATACACAAAAATAAATTCAAAATATATTAAAAACCTAAATGTGAGACCTGAAATCATAAAAATCCTAGAAGAGAACACACACAGTAACTTCTTTGACATTGTCCATAACAACTTCTTTCTAGATTTGTCTCCTGACCAAGGGAAACAAAAGCAAAAATACACTATCGGGACTACATCAAAATAAAAATCTATACAGTGAAGAAAACAATCAACAAAATTAAAAGGCAATCTAAAGGAATGGGAGAAGATATTTGCAAATGACATATCTGATAAAGGGTTAGTATCCAAAATATGTACAGAACTTATAAAATAATGTAATTTAAAAATGGGCAGAAGACATGAACATTTTTCTAAAGAAAACACACACACACGACCAACAGACAATTGAAAAGATGTTCATCATCATTAATCATCAGGGAAATGCAAATCAAAACTACAATAAGACATCATCTCACACCTGTCAGAATGGCTAAAAAAACGAGAAACAACAGGTGTTGGGGAGGATGTGGAGAAAAAGGAACCCTCTTGCACTGGTGGGAATACAAACTAGAAATCAACAATAAGAAAAGAACTTGAAAGAACCAAACACATGGAGATGCTACTAAGCAATGGATGAGTTAACAAATCAAAGAGGAAATGAAAATGTACACAAATGAAACTGAAAATACAATATTCCAAAATCTTTGGGATGCAGCAAAAGCTGCTCTAAGAGAAAAGAATACAGAAATACAGGCTGACTTCAAGCAGCAAGAAAAATCTCCAATAAACAACCTAACCTTACACCTAAAGTAGCTAGAAAAAGAACACACAAAACCCAAAGCCAGCAGAAGGAAGGAAATAATAAATATTAGAGGAGAAATAAATAGAAACTACTTAATGAGTTAAATAGAAATTAATTTAAATAAATTAAAAAGAAAGAGAACAAGTCAATGAAACCAGGGACTGGTTCTTCGAAAAGGGCAACAAAATTGATAAAGCTTTATTTAGTCAGACTCAAAAGAAAAAGAGAAATACCAACCAAAACCACAGAAGTAAAATTATAAGAGGATATTATGAAAAATTATACACCAACAAACTGAACAACCTATAAGAATAGGTTGGTTAAATTTCTCAAATCAAATAAATATTACCAAAACTGAATCAGGAAGAAATAGAAAATTTGAACAGATCAATTACTAGCAATGAAATTGAATCAGGAAAAAAAAAAAAAACCTCCCAATAAACAAAAGGCCAGGACTAGAAGGTTTCACAGGGGAATTCTACCAAACATTTAAAGAAGAGTTAATATTCTTCAAACTATTAAAAGAAAAAAAAAAAAAGAGCAAGGAAGGCTTCTAAATTGATTCCTTGAGTCAGCATTACCCTGATACCAAAACCAGATAAAGACACCACAAAAATGAGAACTATAGGAACTACAGGCCAGGATCTCTGATGATCTTTGGATGCAAAATGCAAAAAATCAACAAAATATCAGCAAATGGAATCCAACGATAACCTTGAAAAAATTATTCACTACGATCAAATGGGATTTATTCCTGGGATGCAAGAGATGTTCAGTATTCACAAATCAATCATGTGATACATTCCATCAATAAAAGTAAGGATAAAACCATGTGATCACTTCAACAGATGCAGAAAAGCATTTGACAAGTACAACATCCATTCATGAGAAAACCCCCCAACAAAATCTTCAAACACTGAAAAAATTAAATTAATTGAAAAAAAAAATAGGTTTAGAGAAACATACCTCAACATAATAAAGCTACATATTAAGAATCCATACCTAACATCATACTCAATGGTGACAAACTGGGAGCTTTTCCTGTTAAGATCAGGAGCAAGATAAGGATGTCCAAGATAAATCTACCACTTTTATTCAACATAGTACTGGAAGTCCTAACCCCAGCAATCAGACAACAAAAAGAAATAAAAGGTATCCAAACTGGGAAGGAAAAAAGATAAACTTTCACTATTTGCAGATGACATGATACTACATACAGAAAACCCCACAGACCACCAAAACACTACTAGAACTGATAAAGGAATTCAAAAAACTCACAGAATACAAAATCAATATAGAGAAATCTGTCGCATTTCTGTACACTAATAATAACATAGCAGAAACAGAAATTTTAAAAACACTACCATATACAATTGGACCAGAAAGAACCAAATCCCTAAAAATAAACTTAAGAAGGTGAAACACCTGTACTCAGAAAACTATAAAACACTGATAAGAGAAACTAAAGATTATACAAACAAATGGAAATATATTCTATGTTCGTGGGCTGGGAGAACCAATATTGTTAAAATGTCCATACTACTAAAAGGAATCTACAGATTTAAGTGCAAGTCCTATCAAAATTCTAAAAGCATTTTTCACAGAAATAGAACAAATATCCTAAAATGTGTATGGAAACACAAAAGACCTCAAACAGTCAAAGTAATCTTGAAAAAGAAAAACAAAACTACAAGTATCACAATCTCAGATATCCAGATACACTACAAAGCTGTAGTAATCAAAACTGCATAGCACTAGTATAAAAATAGATACAGAGGTCATTGAAACAGAATAGAGAGCCCAGAAACAAAATCATAATTATATGGTCAGTTAATCTATGAGAAAGGAGGCAAGAATATGCAATGGGAAAAAGATAGTTTCTTCAACAAACAGTGTTGGGAAATTGGATAGTTACATGCCAAAGAATGAAACGGACGACTTTCTTGTACCATACACAAAAACAAACTCAAAATGGAAAAAGGACTTAACTGTGAGATCTGAAGCCAAAAAAAATTCTAGAATGGAGCACAGGTAGTAATTTCTCTGACATCAGTCATAGGAACATTTTTCTAGATATGTCTCTGGAGGCAAGAGAAACATAAACAAACTATTGAGACTACATCCAAATAAGAAGCTTCTGCATGGCAAAGGTAATAATCAACAAAACAGAAAAGCAACCTACTGAATGGGAAAATAAATTTGCAAAAGATGTATCTGTTAAGGGACTAATATCCAAAATACATACAAAAATATAAAGACTTATACAACTCAACACCCAAAAAACAAATAATCCAATTTAAAAATAGGCAGAAGACATGAACAGACATTTCTCCAAAGAAGACATAAGATGGCCAACAGACACATGAAAAGATGCTCAACATCACTAATCATCAGGGAACTGCAAGTCAAAACCACAATGAGATATCACTTGTATCTATCAGAATGGCTAAAATAAAAAACACAAGCAATGACAAATGTTGGCAAGGTTGTGGAGAAAAAGGAACCCTCTTGTACTCTTGGTAGGAATGCAAATCATACAGCCACTGTGGAAAACAGTATGGAGATTCCTCAAAAAATTAACAAAGAATTACCATATGATCCAATAATTCCACTACTGGGTATTTACCCAAGAGTATGAAAACACTAATTTGGAAAGATATATTCACCCCATATTTACTGCAGCATTATTTACAAAAGCCAAAATACGGAAGCAACCCAAGTGTCCATCGATAGATGAATGGATAAAGAAGATGTGGTATCTGATATATCATTCAGTCATAAGAATTAATGAATGGAGCCCTGGGTGTGGTGCATGAACAATTAATCTTATAACACCGAAAAAATGAAAGTATTTGGGAAAAAAAGAATTAATGAAATCCTGCCATTTGCAACATTCATGGGTCTAGAGGGAATGATGCTAAGTCAAACAAGTCAGTCAGAGAAGGACAAATAATGTATTATTTCACTCATATGTGGAATATAAGAAAAAAAACAAATGAACAAAGAAGAGGCAAACAAAAAACCAAACTTAAATATAGAGAACAAATTGGTGTTTATCAGAGGGAGAGTGGGGAAGGGGTGGGGAGGGGTGAAATATGTAAAGGGGATTAAGAGCACACTTACCATGATGAACACTGAGTAATGTACAGAATTGCTGAATCACTACATTGTACATGTGAAACTAACATTACACTTTATTTTAAATATACTGGAATTAAAAAAACTCATGGCACAGTTCTTGTTCCTGTTAAACTTTTTAGCAACTCTAAAAATTCAGAAGACCTACTTAATGGAAAATCTGCAAAGATAATCATTAAAACATCAATAAAATACTTAGAAATTAAACTAACCAAGGAAGTTAAAGAGGTATATGATGAAAACTATAAAATTAGGAAGACATAAAAAAATGGAGATACATTTCACATTCATTGATTGGAAGACTTAATATTGTTAAAAGCTCAAGGAACCCTGAGTAATTCAAATAATCTTGAAAAAGAGCAAAATTGGAGAACTCACTCTTCCTGATTTTGAAACCTACCTAAAGCAATGGTAATCAAAACAATATGGCACTGAAATAAAGACAGAAACATAGACCAGTGGAAGATAATAGAGAGCCTAGAAAAACTGCCACATATATGGTCAAATGGCATTTGACAAGGGTGTCAAGACCATTAAATAAAGCAAGGACAGTATATTTAGCAAATGGTGCTAGGAAAAGTGTATATCCACACACAAAGGAATGAACTTGGACTCTTATCAAACACCATATACAAAAATTAAGTCAAAATCGATCAAAGGCATAAATTTAATACCCAAAATAATAAAACTCTTGGAAGAAAAAAGGACAAAAGCTTTATGACATTGGATTTGGAGGTGATTTCTTGGATATGACAGCAAAAGTGTAAGGAACAAAAGAAAAAGTACACTTCATGTAAATTTTTAAATTTTGTGCATCGAAAAATACTATCAACAAAGTAAAAAGGCAACACACAGAATAGGAGAAAACATTTGTAAATATCTGGTAAGGTGTTAATATCCAGAAAATATACAGAACTCCTAAAACTCAACAACAAAAAAAGCAAACAACCCAATTAAAAAAAGGGCGAAGGACCTGAACAGACATTTCTCCACAGAAGACATACAAGTGGCCAATAAGCACATGAAAAGATGCTCAACATCACTAGTCATTAGGGAAATGTAAATCAAAATTACAATGAGATATCACCTCATACCCATTAGGCTGGCTATCAAAAAACAGAAAATAAAGAGGTGTTGGTTAGGATATAGAGAAACTGGAATTTTTGTGCACTATTAGCGGGAATACAAAATGGCATAGCCAATGTAGAAAACAGTATGATGGTTTCCCCCAAAATTAAAATATCATTACCATATGGTGCAGTAATTCCACTTCTAGGTATACCCCAAGAAATGAAATCAGGTCTTGAAGAGATATTTGCACACCCATGTTCATAGCAGCATTATTCACAATAGCCACAAAGTGAAAGCAACCCAAGTGTCCATCAACAGATAAGCAACAGATAAGCAAAATGTGCTATATACATATATTGGAACATTTTCAGCCTTAAAGAATAAGGAAATTCTGCAAAATGCTACAACACAAATGGACCTTGAGGACATTAAATGAAATATAACTCAGTCACAAAAAGACAAATACAGTATGATTCCACTTATGTGAGGTATTTATAGTAGTCAAAAATCATAGAAAACAGAATGGTGGTTGACAGAGGCTAGGGAGGGATGGAGAATGGGGAGTTATTGTTTAATGGATACACAGTTTTACAAGATGAAAAGAGTTACAGAGATGAATGGTGGTGACAGCTGCACAACACTATGAATGTATTTGATACCACTGAACTGTACACTTAAAAATGGCTAAGATGGTAAATTTTGTATTATGTGTATATCAGCATGAGGCCAAACAAAACAGAAACACACACACACACACACACACACACACACACACACACACACACCCCAGCACGTGTGGAAGGTTCCTGAAGTTTAAGACCTCTCTCTTGGCAAGAGCAAGGAGACAACAGCAGACACTTTACCTCAATCTGAAGGGTAAAAACTTGAATGAAAACTAGCATTGGATAATATATTCTATTGCACAAAAGGGCAGAAGACTAAAAGACTTTAGAATTTTAGTGAGTAAAAAGTAAAATGAGAAAAATGAAGACAAGTGAATATAGGATCAAGACAAACTTATGAACAGGAACAACTGGGATTACCTTATTTTGTAGGAAACAAGGCATTTGCAAGGCAGCTTCCATTTTGTAGTTAGAATTGCAGAATAAAGTAAGGACTGAGGAAGGGAGGATCCCAAAGAAATATATATTCCCAAGCATGTTCTTTAAAATATTACTTAATGTATCAGGCATTGCCCAGGGGAATGAAAAACAGAGGATGCCTATTTTTTGGGAATCATGCTATAGTTAGACACATATATCAATAATTGTGAAATAATATAATAAACACCACTTTATGGGAATGTCTAAGATTTGTAAGAGCATAATGGAACAAACAGTACAAGAGGAAAGGCTCCAGATATGCGATATTTGAGCCAACTCTTCATGAATGAGGAAAAATTTTGGAGGCAGAAAAAAAAAGAGTATATGCTAAGACTCAGTAGCAAGAAATGAAACTCAAAAATTAGACTTATTCCACATCATTAAGAGTCCTTACATTATGCTAAGAAGTTTAGGCTTTATCCCATAGCCTGCAGGAACCAATGAAAGTTTTAAAACTGGAAAGTACCAGGCCCGTACTGGTAACAGTGTTGAATTCTGATCTGAGTGTGAGAGGTTTATTGAAGAAACTAGAGGCAATGTGTCCACCTGTAATTGTCCCAGGTAAGATTTATCATTTACCTGGGACAATTACAGGTGGACACATTGCCTCTAGTTTCTTACCTGTCCCAGGTAAGAAATGGTAAGATTTGGGTAGTAGCAGTGTTGAGGTGAAGGAGGGTATGCACTCAACGGCATTTCAGAGACAGATAGAAAACACTAGATCTTTAACTAGATGTTGGGGGGGAGGGGGTAGAGGCAAGTGTCAGGATACCTTCAAAGTTTCTAGTTAAGGTGATTTAGTAGATGGGTTTTCATAAGCCAAAGAAATACAAGGGGTCAGAGAAGTTTGACAGATTAAGGTTTTACTCAAACTACATGGAAATGCCTTTGAAAAGTCTAATT
The DNA here is from genome assembly GCA_028646535.1 of Procyon lotor. NCBI lineage: Eukaryota > Metazoa > Chordata > Mammalia > Carnivora > Procyonidae > Procyon > Procyon lotor. The sequence goes on from CM053605.1 coordinate 27,932,561, forward strand.
GGAGGCATTCTATAGACACTTCCACTGTCTAGGAAAGAGTGTGAGGTTACAGGTAAAAATGTGAGAATCACCAGTCCTGCTTGATGACAGAGTCCCCTCATGACCTGAAGGAAAACCTGAGGTAGCTACAGGACAGTCTGATATCTGAGCAACTGAAGCCTAGGAACAGGTGCTGCTTAGGGGCAGCCTTTTTAGGCAGAAGAGGTGAACTGTTGACTTCTGGAGAATAACAGAAGTAGAGGAAGAAGAAACACTAAAAGATACTATAAAGAAAAAGAGATATGGAAGAACCAGGAATTACATTCTGTACTATGACACTACAGAAAGAAAAGGAGGAATATTAGTTATACCTAACCCTTTTCTTACCAAGTGTTGACGGATACTGGTTTCAGACTGTTTTTCAGGTCTGAGTGATTCAACTTGTGTTCGTGAAGTGCAGAAACAATCCTGGAAATTCAGAAATGCATTTAATAAGTGAAAATTAAGTCACAAGATAAGTAGGGGTGATATGTGGATACAAAGGGTGACTGGGGTGAGGAACAGAGAGAAAAGGCAGCATGCAGGAATCTGAAAATGCCAGGATTCATAGCATGGAGGTACTCTGTATGGGAGAGAAGGGAGAAGCAGCTGGGTATGAAGAAGACAAATTTCATATCTGGTATAATTTACTTGGTGTTATCGCTGATCTTTATCCTATTCTCTGGAAGTCATAGTATCAAATCATTTTCACTGCTGGTGTTAATTTTTAACCCTTTAATCATCTTTGCAATTTTGTTTTGAATATTTAGCTAAAGACTATTCTGCTGTACTCATTATAATCAATTTTAATCTTCAGATTCTGTTTCTTAAATGTAGGAACCATGTTTAACCACATTAAACTATACAATGAGTATATCTGGAACCAATTTTGTTTCTTTAGGTGATAAACATCTTACTTCAACTGGAAAGCAAATTAAAAGTAGGAGACTTGGGGCACCTGGGTGGCTCAATTAAGCATCTGCCCTTGGCTCAGGTCATGATCCCAGGGTCCTGGGATCAAGTCCCATGTCTCCTGCTCAGTGGGGAGTCTGCTTCTCCCTCTCCCTCTGCTCCTGCTCTCTCTCTTGCTTCCTCTCTCAATTAAATAAATAAAATCTTAAAAAAAAAAAAAAAAAGGAGACTTAGTTCCATTATCACAATTTACATTTTCTTGCATTTTAACCCATGGTCCTATTATCACATATTGCCAATTAAGAAATGTAACACCTCCATGTGATTTATCATGTGGGGTAAAGCTGACCTTATTCTACTTAGGAAGAAAAGGTGTAAATTATAAACAAATTGTGTGAAAGAGACTTTTGTAATAAATTTTTTGAAGCATCTCGTGAACATTTATTTGTAATTAAACAGTAAATCACTAATACCAAATGAGTCTTCAAGATAAGCTCACCCATTTCTACCTAACACTTTGAGTCACTTAAAAGTAATCACACTTCCGGGGCACCTGGGTGGCTCAGTGGGTTAGACCCTCTGCCTTCGGCTCAGGTCATGATCTCAGGGTCCTGGCATCGAGCCCCACATCGGGCTCTCTGCTCAGTGGGGAGCCTGCTTCCCCCACTCTCTGTCTGCCTCTCTGCCTACTTGTGGTATCTATCTCTCTCTGTCAAATAAATAAAATCTTTAGAAAAAAAAAAAAGTAATCACACTTCCTTTCATTTAAAATAATGCAGAATTTCTCACTAATTTAATGTCATTTTTTCAGCCTAAATTACTGATTATTTTAAGATTAATTCTTGCAGTTTGTATACCTTATCAATCTTAACGCAATAATCTGATCTAAATCTCCACTTATGTAAAACTCGCCCTTGAAGAACAGAAGCTAACAATGTCATGATAGCTATAGAATCATTTCCTTTGCAAAGTTTCTATTGGTTTGTCTAGACAATGAAAAGTTTTTGAAAATACTTATTACTGCTGCTCATGGTAGTTGAAAACCACCAGTTAGGTCACTTATATATTGTATTTGATATTTACCTATATTTTATAACATTTACTCTGAATCATTCCATACAATGGTATTGCACAGATAAGAGTTAACATAGCAGGCCTAAAACTGCTATGCTTAGAAAAGGCTTGCTTGCCAAGCTGACCCTTGGCTGGTATCTTGGCACTTGGATTTGGGGAGGGTTCCCACCCTTCCCTGATAAGAACAGACCATATGCCTAAACAGTGTAAACAGTATGGTTTCTGCTGAATTATTGTTTTTTCCTGGAAGTCTGCTAGCAGAAGGTACCTACATGACCAATCCCCAATAAAAAGCCTGAGAATGAGTCTCTAATGAGCTTCCTTAGTAGGCAACATTTACACATGTTGTCATTCCCCTGGAGAATTAAGCACATCCTATGTGACTCCACTGGAACTTCTTGGAAGTTTGAGCCTGGTTTCCTCTGAACCTTATTCCATGTACCCTTTTCCCTTGCTGATTTTGCTTTGTGTTCTTTAACTATGATAAATCTTAGTTATGACTACACGACTAAGTTGTGCAACTCCTAGAAAATCATCAAACCTGGAGGTGGTCTTGGGGGGGCCCTAATACAGTTATCAAAATATATTCAAATAAAAAAGTCTTTCTAAAGAATGTTCATCACTTTATTTTTGATGGAAGAAAAGTTAGTTTAAGACATATTAGGCATATTTTTAGAGATGCCAGGGTGGTGCAATTGTTGAGCATCCAACTTAGGTTTCAGGTCAGGTTGTGGTCTCAGTGTCTGTGGGACTGAGCCCTGCGATGGGTTCCCTCCTGCTCAGCTCACAGTCTGCTTAGGACCCTCTCTCCCACTGCGCCTCCTCCCTGTGCACACACTTTCTCTCTCTCAAATAAATAAATAAATCTTAAAAAAAAAAAAAAAAGACATATTGGGCATATTTTTAAAAACTTATATTAACCCTAACTTATTCTCAAAATAAGAGTAGTGATTCATGTTTTTGGTTTATAGAAATATAGAAAACATTTTATGGGGTGCCTGGGTGGCTCAGTCGTTAAGCGTCTGCCTTCAGCTCAGGTCATGATCCCAGAGTCCTGGGATCAAGCCCCGCATCGGGCTCCTTGCTCAGCAGGAAGCCTGCTTCTCCCGCTACCATTCCCTCTGTCTGTGTTCCCTCTCTCACTGTGTTTCTCTCTGTCAAATAAATGAAATCTTAAAAAAAAAAAAAAAGTTTATTAAAAAAAGAAATATAGAAAACATTTTATAAAATAATATGGTAGACCTCCATTTCATTATCTTTATGTAGAATTTTCACAGTTCAGGAAAGTGATCACTAAAGTGAAGCCAGCTAAAATCAGCCAAAGTTATAAGGCAAAATGTTTTTGCTGACCTCTCCTAAAAAATGTTAGCATGTTCATTAGCTGCCCAAGTTATAAAAATCATAAAACACTCATAGCTCATCCTTCAAAACATTTTTATATTCACATTGAATGAATTAGATGCTGGTGAATAATAGCTTATGTAAATACACCCATTGAGGTCTTTTAGGCAGCACAAATGATTTCAAACTATCCAGAAGCTGCTCTAAAATATTTTTAATGTAATTTTTTAATCCACTATCATAATAGCCAAATGAAAAGCAGTTATACCTAAAAGAATATCTAAAGGAAAATAGTTTACTTATGCTTCTCCTTTGAAAATGCCATTTCTTAACTCTCCAACAGAGGGTAAAACTTGAATAAGGAGGAATCCTTCGTAAGTATAAACATCAACTTTATCTCAGTTGTAAAAATATCTCATTTAGGAAAATATTCAAAGAATTCTAAATATTTCATCATTAGAGGAAGAATGTAATTAAAATTATTAACAAACTGAATAAATTTAAATCACCCATTATTAAATTCCATTATTTTTCACAAAACCTGTAATTACAGAATAATAGAATAAATGAGATATTCTTTTTCCAAAATTCAAAAGCCCTGGGAGTTCACACAGCCCTGTAAATCTCAGGATCTTCATTCACCAAATGCCCATCTCATCCAATTTACAAATTGATATAAAATTGCTACTCTAAGTAATCCTTTAGAACAGGGGTCCACAAACTATACAGTCCACAAGTCAGTCTAACACACCACCTGTTTTAATGAATAAGGTTTTATTTGAACACTAACATATTCACTTTTATTCATTTACGTATTGTCTACGACTGCTTTCACACAACAACAGAAGAGTAATTTGTTACAGTGACCATATAGGACACAAATACTATCTGACCTTTACAGAAAATGTTCATCTCTGCATCAGAAAATGAGGTAGGTATTTCATAACAACTTTCTAGATAGATAAAGCCCCTCACCTTTTTTTTTAAGTTTCATTTATTTAGTTTTAAAGGTTTTATTTATTTGTTTGACAGAGAGGAGGGAGATCACAAGTAAGCAGAGAGGCAGACAGAGAGGGAGGGGGAAGCAGGGTCCTTACTGAGCAGAGAGCCCGATTCAGGGCTTGATCCCAGGACCCTGAGATCGTGACCTAAGCCAAAGGCAGAGGCTTTAACCCACTGAGCCACCCGGGAACCCCACGGTTTTATTTTTTATATAATGTCTACACCCAACGTGGGGCTTGAATTTATACAACCCTGAGATCAAGAGTTACATGCTCTACTGATTGAGCCAGTCAGGAGCTCCTAAAGCTCCCTTTTTAAGTAGGAAAGCTTTACTTTAAAAATAAAGTAAATGCATTTTGTATTTTTTATATACCAAACAAATCATACAATAAATCCAACAAATGCATTCTGTATTTCCTCACTTTGTAGTTCCGCCTCTCAGACTTGGCAAATGATGGAGTGGATTGGCAGATATGAGTTTGAACCCTGGCAATTCTTTGCCATCTTGGGCCAAACTCAAAATAAGGATTAAACCACCTGCCCTGCCATCACTTATAATTTTGAAGACTGAAAGAGATATACCAAAGTATTTATAAACTGAAAATCATCATAACAAATGCAACCATCACTTTTTAGAAGATCACTACATTAATAAAGTCAGATATTATATTATGGTCTATCCAAGATATGATGAAAGACCTGAAACTATGCAATCTAAATAATATTTTCTGTAGGTTGTATATATTTTACCATATGATTTTTGGTTCTCAATCTATATACCATGGATCTCATATAAACAAAAAACAAGTTGGAATATATACATCATATTATACATTGATCCAAATTTTTTTGTCTTGTTAAGAGGCTTATTTTTTTTAATGTTATTTTGCTTGCCTTTGGTCTAATGGAAATTTATAAAAGGGATTTTTGAAAGATTTAAGTACAAGGCATAACTAATGAGATGGGAGAGGCATATATAAGTACAGTAAATGTGTGAAAACGAGTTGGTATGGGACAAAGAAAAAGAATAATGAATATGTCAGAAAAGTAAAGGAGAAGCTCTTCTTTAAAGCAACAAAAACTCAATGAGAATTTAACTCATTTCTTAAGACCAGAAGCCATTCAGGTCAAAATAACAAACTGAGGGTTTTAGAAGGGAGGGAGGTGGGGTGATGGGTGAGCCTGGTGGTGGGTATTAAGAAAGGCACATATTGCATGGAGCACTGGGTGTGGTGCATAAACAATGAATCTTGGAACACTGAGAAAAAGAAAATAAAGATGTTAAAAAAAAAAAACCTTATTTAGGTTATTAAAAAAAATAACATCTCAGCTTAACAATATCCCATCAGAATATGCCTTCAATTATGGCTCTGCACTAACATCTAACTACTCTGATGGGACAAAATTAGATCTATGCTTTTTTTTTTTTTTTAACAGACTTATGATGTTCTTTCATTTTATAGATTTTATTCATTTATTTGAGAAAGAGAGAGAGAGAGCACAGAGGGAGAATGAGAAGGAGAAGCAGACTTCCCACTGGGCAGAAGAGCCCAAGGCGGGGCTCAATCTCAGGACCCTAAGATCATAACCTGATCTGCAGGCAGACACTTAACCAACTGAGCCATCCATAAATAAAATCTTATTTATTTGAGAGAGATAGGGAGAGCCCACGGTCGGGACAGGGAGCCGGAGAGAGAATCCAGAGCTGACTCCTCATAGAGCATGGAGCATGACCTGGGGCTCGATCTCCCAACCCTGAGATTATAACCTGAGCAGAACAGTGAGAGGCTTAACCGACTATGCCACCCGAGTGCCCTGAAATTAAATCTATGTTAACACAAACTTACCAAGAGAGACATTGAATCGTTTTAGTTCACAGAAAGTGTCAAAAATCCATCTACTCCAAAAAAGATTTTTGCTTTATCTTCAAGACGAAGAAATATCCTATTATAAAAAACAAAAGCAAAATAATTTAGATCTAGATAAAAGTTCCTTGAAGAATTAGTTGCTATAAACCCATATGATATTTACACAGCTATTCTTTGATGCAAGGACTAGAGACATTTCTGAAAAGCATCTTTACAGAGCATTTCTGTTTACAGAACACTATTTGGGATCTGACATCACAACAGAAAGGCAGAGTTAAGTTGAAGGGAGATTCTGAGTTATTTCCAAAGACCAATATGTGTGCATCTCTCTTTATCTTTTCTGTACTGTTTTTTAAAAAACTTAAACAAATGTGAAAGCAATATAGAAAATCAATGTTGGACCCACTTACAAATATACCCCAATAGTTTCCAATTATTCTGGTTTTAAGTAAATGTTCTAAAGCTTCCTGATTGGATTAATTACCTATTAAATCATTTGGGGTCCATGACTAGCAAATTTGGGAAAGAATTTGGATTAGTAACACACTAGAAATAACATTTTCTTGTTAACATTTTTTTTATTATTTTTTAAAGACTCTATTTATTTGAGATAGAGTGAGAGTGCAAGAGTGGGGAGGGGGCAGAGGGAGGAGAGAAGCAGACACTCCACCCCATCCCTAGCAGAGACAGACTGGGGCTCTATCCCAGGATCCCAGGATCATGACCTGAGCTGAAGGCAGGTGCTTAACCCACTGAGCCTCCCCCTTGTTGTCATGTGTTTTTTAAAAAGAGAAATTTCTTTTCAGTTTTCACATAAATATAATATTTTTAGGTTGAGTATTTTTTACCTTATGATTCTTAGTTCTTAATTCTATTCTTCCTAGAATTTCACAAGTATGAAAGATATGAAGATTATTATACAAAGAATTCCTGTCCACTTTCACTAGTAGAGTATTAATCTCAATAGTTTATGAAGACACTGCAACAGATTCACAAGTTTAAAATAGCAACTTCGTGGGGCGCCTGGATGGCTCAGTGGGTTAAAGCCTCTGCCTTCATCTCAGGTCATGATCTCAGGGTCCTGGGATGGAGTCTGCATTGGGCTCTCTGCTCGGCAGAGAGCCTGCTTCCTCCTCTCTCTCTGCCTGCCTCTCTGCCTACTTGTGATCTCTCTCTCTCTCTCTCTGTCAAATAAATAAATAAATAAATCTTTTAAAAACTATGTATAAAATGAAATAGAATAGCAACTTCTTCAGACACAAGGAACTACAAAGGCACCACCAAAACAACCCAGATTTTTCCTAACAGAAAGCATAGTAATGTTCTAAACTTTCTAGTGCTGGGTGTTTTGTAATACCTAACCAATTCATCTCTTTCATCTTAATTGTGGTTTATTATTTAATGAAACCCCCAAGTTTAATCAAGGTAAATATCTAAGCAAAATGAAACAGAAAAGGAAGATTTTGTAAGTAATACATATTATAGAGCAGTATTCAATTTTACCGCTAAGGAAAGATATGAATTTATTCAGGACATTCATCATAAACCCGAAGTAGAGAACAGGAGGAAGGAAAACCTGAAAGGTTAGGACAATTTTGCACCTGCCATTCATTATCATCAATTTAAGGCAGTACAGTGGCATTTGCTATATTACAAAAGGGGGAAAGCAATATCTGCCCTGCCCACGTTGCAGAGTGATTGAGATCAAATGAGATAATTAAAAAAAAAAATGAGATACTTCATCTGAAAGAGCTCATAACTACCAAACACTGTACTAATATAAGAACTTGAGTGGATGCTCTGAAAGGTACACTCAGCTCAAAAAGGTAAGGCTCATTTGGAAAGCAAGTTGGCAATGTTTCAATAACCATGAAAACACTCATACCTTTTGATGCAGTAAAATTCCCACCTCCCCTAATCAACTCGAAGGAAATGTCCAAATAAATGAGGAAACCATACACATGTAGAAAGTCATTACACTGTTAATCTGAAGCAGGCAAGTATTCATTCCACCACATGCTTAGTGAATGGCTACCATGGTCAGGCACTGGGGACATTCACTGGTGATCAGGGTAGACAAAGTCCTAACCACTTGCAGTTTACATTCCCACAAATAGAAGGATTAGGGCGGTCATGATTAACTCAATTTTCTGGTTTCTTTCTTTTTCCACTTCATATCAGGAAGTTCTTACATAACAATAAAAAAACTTTAAATTCCATTACATTATCTATATTTCCAAAAAACTCAGAAGAAACTGACACAATTTATGAGAATTGTTACTACTAAAGTTGTTGTCCCACTGGGGTGATTTAATCCCACAGATTTCTGCTTTATTTTATTTTTTTAGATTTTATTTATTTGACAGAGAAAGAGATCACAAGCAGGCAGAGAGGCAAGGGGGGGAAGCAGGCTCCCCCCTGAGCAGAGCCCAATGGGGGGCTCGATCCCTGGGCCCTGAGATCATGATCTGAGCTGAAGGCAGAGGCTTTAACCCACTGAGCTACCCAGGTGCCCCAGATTTCTGCTTTAGATATGCCAGACGATTAAGAGATAATTTTACAAGACATTTTGAGGTCAAGGGAGCAACTGCACCTGGGTTGGGAGGGATAGATTCGTTGTCATGATTTTCGCCTGCATGCTCTTTCGCTAGATATGAACATAAATCCTTTTTAAAGAAATCATACATAAGACCTATATGTTTAAATATATTACATCAGTGTGGTCCCTTTCATTTGTGTCTAACAAGCTAATTAGGGTAAAGCTTTATAAGTAATTTAAATTTGATACATTATAGAATGACTCGTCCAAAGGCTTTAATATCAAAGGTTAACAATGTCTGTGAAAATCAAAGGGCGCATTAATTTACCGAACTCGGATTTTTGAGTCAATTCAGGCATCCAACAGATCCCATTGTTACAGGGAATGCAAAACAAAATCCAAAAAACAAACAAACAAAAAACCGATTTAACTCTGATGAGCCCTAAAATTACTGTAATTTTCAAAGGAATCTTGAGAAGCCATAAAATCTTAAAAATGATAGCGACGCACAACTCCGTAAGATTTTCCAAACTTAGTATCGTGACTCATGCTTTCAAAACATATTTACTGAGTGCCTACTGTGCGCCAGGCGGACTCTGTGCTAGGCAGACGCTGTGTCACAAAATCCTGACTAAGTTTTGAGGAAAAAGGTATTTGACATAACAAACCCACGAGGAAAAAACACAACGCTGAATTTAAATACTGAGAACAAAACGAAGCTGGAGCATTTAATTTTTTAAGAGGTTCTTTCCTAGTCCTGCTTTGGGGGATCACGACAGCGAACTCGCCGAAGGTGGGACACAGAACAGCGAGCGGCCAGAGAGTGTCTTCTGTTTGGAAACTCCTCCAGGCTCGGGAGCGCTGCCAAAGGTGAGAGTTGGGGGCAGAGAGCACTTCGCGGAGCTCGCGCCCCGCGCACCTGGCAAGCACCGCCTACCCCGAACGCAGGTGCCTCCGCCACGGGGCCGCCCGGGCTCAGGGGCCGCTCGCCTCGTCACGCCACGCCACGCCACGCCGGGCTCCAGCCACCGCTCCGCCGACTGCCCGGGCTTGAGTTCGAGGCTGAGCGGCGAGTTCTAGCCTCGGGCTTACCCGAGGCGTGCGCGGACCAAGCCGCGCTCCCTCACGTCCCGGCCCCGGCCCTACACCTCCCCCCTCCCCAGCACGGCCTCTCCTCATTACCCTGGCGGCGACCACGACCAGCGACTCTCCTCAGGAGGCCAACGGTGCGGGGCCTACCGGCCCCGGGAGCCCAGCCCGCCGAGGGGCACCGCGAGCACACGAGACCCGCTCCCAGCGCGGGCCGCGGGGCGCAGCAAGGCGGCGCGACCCGAACTGGGGCCGTAGGCCTGGAACTCTGCCCCAGCCCCAGGCAGTCCGCCCGGACTGGACTCGCCCCAGGGTTGCGGCCCCGCCTCCCGCCCCAGGGCCAGGCTACTAGGGGGCGGAGCCTTCTAGCTTGAGGGCGGGACAAACGCGCAACTACTCGGAAGGGTGAGGGGGCGGACGGAAAGGAAACCACAATTCCCAGCAGGTCGCGAGCTGGCGCCGTGGAGGCTGCTGGGAGAGTGGGTCTCCTTCGCTCTTCGCGGATGTGTGGGGCTGCTAGGGAGCCGGCTTCGCTGCAAAACCGAAGTCGCCGAATGATGATGTTGTGAAGTCGCCCGGCCGTCCCTGCCACGCCCGGGCGGTTACTGGCAGCAGCGGCCGCTTCGGCTGCAGCTCTCAGGCTGCCACCGCTTTAGATCCTATTCCCAGAGGGAGCGCGGGCGGCGGACCGAGGACGTCGGGCCATTACCGTGAGTAACATTCCCGCGCGTGACTCGAACTTGCCCTTGCCAACTTCTCCTGAAAGCGGTGGCGCCTCCCCGCCCCGAGCTCCTCCAGGTCCTCGGAGGTCACGCGCGGACATCAGAGCCGGAGGCTGGGTATAGCAGGCCTAGGTCTTCGCCGACTAGCCGCCCCGCGGGGGGAAGCGGTTTGTATCTCAAGTGTGGGTGCGAAGTGATGGGCGCTGGGCTCTAGTCTCCGGGTTTATCCCAGCTGCGCCTCTGAGGATTGGCAGTATCTCATTCTTTGCCGGAGAGCATCCATTTGGAACTCCATCCCCGAGCGATGAGCGGCTTTAGTGTCTGGACATTAAGCCGTAAGCCTCGGTCACCATCTGTGATGTGAGCAAAAGGAGAGGATATTGCAAAGAGCTCTTTCTATGCTGAATTAGGCTTTTCTTGCGATTGGTTTTGAGCCAGATACAACATATGCTTTAAAAGAAACGGTTAACTTCAGTGTCAAGCGTAAATAGATATTGGCAGATGTCCTTTTTAGTATCAGCGTAAAGATAATCTCCCAAATACTTAAGAGTTCTGGGTTACAATAATAATGGTGAACTCAGTTCATTGCCCATGAATCTTATATTAAAACTTG
>CM053605.1:27943838-27990850 GCA_028646535.1 Procyon lotor
GGGTGGCTCAGTCGTTAAGCGTCTGCCTTCGGCTCAGGTCATGATCCCAGGGTCCTGGGATCGAGCCCCGCATCGGGCTCCCTGCTCAGCAGGAAGCCTGCTTCTCCCGCTACCATTCCCTCTGCTTGTGTTCCCTCTCTCACTGTGTTTCTCGCTGTCAAATAAATAAAATCTTTAAAAAAAAAAAAAAAAAAAAAAACTTGCAGTTTCTGAGCCAGGAAAAAAAAAGGAAAGAAAAGAAAAAACTCCAAAGCAGTAACTTTTTGCTGGAAATTCATCAAGCTAGGATAGACCATGGAAATAAAATGACATGTACTCTTCCAGTTTTTTAAAAAAATTTATTTAAGGAAAATTTTCCCTGACCTTCAAATCTTTGCTGTAGAATTGGAAGTCTGAGTTACAGCGATCTCCAAATAGCATGTTAATAGCGTTGACATGACACTTCAGAACAAATTGTGAAGGACATTTGGTGGTGGGAAAGGGCAGGAATGAAGACACTTTATCATCTCAGCAGTTCTTCCAGCTTTCTATTTTTAAAATTAATGTTCAACAAGTCTCAGACATTCAGCAATCACATGTATGAAACATAGTGTTTTGTTATTTTACAGATTTTTATTCATATGTTGAAGAGGTCATAAGAAAGAACAAACATTTGAGTACATTTGACCCTTGAACAACAGGGGGGTATTAGGGGCACCAACCCCCCCTGTACAGTTGAAAATCCATGTATAATTTTTGACACTCTAGAAACTTTACTAATAGCCTGTTTGACCAGAAGCCTTATTGATAGCATAAACAGTTCATTAACATATTTTGTGTTATGTGTATTGCATGCTGTGTTCTTACAATAAAGTAAGCTAGAAAAAAAGAAAATGTTAAGAAAATTATAAATAAGGAAAAGAAAATAACATTTACTATACTGTATCGAAAAAAATCTGTGTATAAGGGGACCCTTACAGTTCAAACCCATGTTCAAGACAGCCGTACTTTTAATCAGGCAGGCACACCGGTCATGAGCTCTATATATGTTCACTCACTCAATCACTATAATAACCCTATTGTGCTGATCTGAGGCTCAAAGATTTTGCTTAAGTTACAAGTGGAGATTCAAACCTAGATCATCTTGTGTCAAAGTTACAGGTCAGGTAAGTTGTACCTATGTCAGAAATTACTCACCTTAGAGTTTGGATGATTGAAACTATTTTCCAGCATTATTTCCTAATTCTGGTTCCTTATATACCTTGACTATCTAGAAGTTCTGAACCCCTGCTTTAGTACTTTTGACAAAGTGTTCTCTCTGCTTGCCATTCCTATACCCAACAGAGATGCTCATTATCATCCCAAAAGACCGTTCCAAGTCCACCTCAGTTTACTTGTGTAAGACATGATAGGACTGGATTTTCATCTCAAAGGTCTTTTCTAGTTCAAAGATTTAATGATTCTGCAATTAAAAATATAAGCCAAAGATATTATTCTCCACTGGTAACTGGAAATCATGGTTAACATCAGTAGTCACAAAGAGTAGAAAAACTAGTTTCTTAAAAATTTTACATCAATACTCAATATATGTTAAACACTAATATAAGGAATGAGACAGATAGTAGTATTTCATTATTGTTTTGAGCTTTTTATATTATTTGTAACAGTTTTTGAATCTCTTAGTTACCATCGTATTTAGTTAAGAAATCTGAGACATTAAGGTAATGCATTTAAAATGACTTAGTAAATGAAGGGACTAAATTATTCATGGCGTCCAGTCATATTTGCTCAGACCTGCAGTGTTCATGTAGTAATAGAAAAACGTTTATGTAATACTTACTACATGTTAGATACCTGTCTTAACGTTTTACCTATATTATCTTCACACTAGCACTATGAGGTATTATTGTAGATAGGCATCTAAAGAACAGGGTAAATTAACACGCCCAAGGTAATTCATCTACTAAGTGGTGGAACTGGGTGTCAAACCCAGGCACACTCAGGATTTTTAACATTTACTGAGCACCTGCAGTGAACCAACCCCACAATTGGGTGTTTTTATTATAGTTAGAACATTTATCAGTACAACTACTTTAAATAGAGTGTAAGTTCAGCATTTAGTGACTGCTCAAAGCTATAAGTGAGTGGTTGAACCAAGATTTGAACCCACTCTTGCCTTTCTTCAAAGCCTTTCTTCTTTCTTCTGCTTTCCCTTAATAATCACATCTTTATTAAATACCTTTGATGGGCCAGACACTGTGCTAAGTACTAGGGATTTAGCCCCTGTTCTTAAGAAACAGTCTGAAGAGGGAAAGACACAGTTAATAGTGAATTAATAGGATAGCAGTATCCAGAATGCAGCATACAGAGGTACTATAGGAACAGAGAAAGGACAGTGAACTCTGTCTGTGGGGCAAGAAGGCTTACTCCAGTCTTAGAAAAACAAATGGGAATTAGCCTGGGCAAAGAAAAGGAGAAGGGGTTGTTTGAGGTTGAATTGTGCCCCGCCAAAATTTGTATGTTAAAGTCCTAACCTCTATAACTTCAGAATGTGACTGTATTTGGAGATAGAGCTGTTGAGGAGGTGACTGACTTAAATGGGGCATTTAGGGTAGGTCATAATTCATTCTGACTGGTGTCTTTATAAAAAGAATTTTAGAAACAAAAAGAGACACCAAGGATGTGTGCACAGAGGGAAGAAATTACGTGAGAACACATTGAGAAGGTGGGCATCTGCAAGCCTCAGGAGAAACCAAGCCTGCCAGCACTTCGATATTCGATTTCTAGCTTCCAGAACTGTGAGGAAATACATTTCTTTCATTTAAGCTACTCATTCTGTGGTATTTTGTTATGGCAGTCCTTGCAAACTAATTCAGGGATGTTCTAGCAAAAGGAATGACATACAAAAAGCCTTTGAGGTGTGCTGGGTGATTAGGTTTCATGGTAAGAAGTGCTGAGAGATGAAGCTGGAGATTAGGCTGGGGCCATATTGGGACAACTTTGTATGAAACACTGAGGAGCTGAACTTTATCTTAAGGGGATGGAATGGAGAGGGTTTCTAGCGGAGGAGAAATATTGAATATTAATTTTAGAAAGACTACTCTGACCTTTGTGGAGGATGGATTAAAGGGAATAAGACTGGAAGCAAGAAGATCAATTAGGTGGAAGCTAAACTAAATATTTTCTCAGAATATTGAAATGTCAAACTAAGACAGAGCTATTGTTAACATAAGGGAGATTTTAAAGGGCACAGCTAACCCTTAGGATGAACATGGAGGATTTAGGAGGAATTTCTGTGTACCTCTTAGTACCTAGAAATTGGCTTTACTTTTGACATTTTGCTTTCCATAAGTAAATAAAGACTCAACTATCACAGAATATTCAGTATTTTCCCACCAATAGACACTTTCATGGTGCTTACACTGTTCTAAGCCAAGTCCTTTGACAACATTATGAAACATCTACTATTAGTATTTCCATTTTATACATAAAGATATCAAAGCACAGAGAAGTTAAGTAACTTTCCCGTGGTCACATAGCTAATGGCAGTGTTAGAGTCAAACTCAAGCAGTCTGTCTTCAGAGTCTGTGCTCCTAGCCATTATACTACATGTTGTCATATATTATTTATCAAGATCTTCAACTACCTATGAAAGGAGGAGGAAGTGATACAAAAATAAATTGAGTATGTATGCTGTAGGGAGTATATAGTTTATCAAAGGAGTTGAGGAATAATTACATGGTTAACAAATGTTTTAGAGAAAAGAATGTTGAGAAGTGATCTTACTTCAAGTTGGGGCTTCTGGGAAATCTGGCATTGGGAAAAAGTGGATTTGAAGTAGGGTGTGAAGAATGGCTACACTGACTGAGTTAGCCAGATGCCCCTCAGAGTCACTTTCCATTTAGAAACTTGTTTCCTGTGGGATGAAGTTCAGACTTCTTAATCTGAACTTGTCAAATTCAAAGCTCCAAGTACTTTCCCAGTAATTATTGCCACTTAAATTGTTCTGTGCATTGTTGCCAAACTAGCTCTGTCTCCTGTTTTCTTTCGGCTTCTTTTTTTTTTTTTTTTTTGGATACTCCTTTTCTCACTATCCAAATCTTTCCACTTGAGGAACACATTTCCTTGAGGTGTGTGGAGGAACACACTTAAATCTTACCCTTGTGTGAAACCAGGGTAACCACATTAGCTAGAAAAGAGCTTTCCCTCTACCTGACTGTATAATTTACTACTCATCAAATATGTATTATCTGGTGGTGTTATCTTCTCTTAGATATCCTAGACCATTAGATCTTAGATTTAATCCAGATCATGGAACTCATTAGAGCTCTCCCTAATAGATCTTAGATTTCTAAGATCTTTAACCTCCCGTAGGGCAGATTGTGTACTGTTGTATGCTGTTGTATACTACTTTTTTTTTTTTTTTTAAATCTCTTATCAGTCTTTCAATTTAATTCAAGAGGCATTTATGGAATGCCAATAAGTAGCTGATTGACCAGTAGCTATGGAGTCCAATAAGTAGCTGATTGACCAGTTGTTAGCTCGGTCATTTTATTGAAATTTTTAGATAACAGACTTTTTTTTTTTTTTTTTAAGATTTTATTTATTTATTTGACAGAGAGAGAGATCACAAGTACGCAGAGAGGCAGGCAGAGAGAGAAGGGGAAGCAGGCTCCCTGCTGAGCAGAGAGCTCGATGTGGAGCTCGATCCCAGGACCCTGAAATCATGACTTGAGCCAAAGGCAGTGGCTTTAACCCACTGAGCCACCCAGGTGCCCCGGTAACAGGCTTCTTAAGATGTAATGTTCCTAGCTATACTGCTGACTCACATAACCTTGAGGATATCCTGTTTAGCCATGCTGTATTATGATTTATTTGTGCTAGAAAATGAGCGTGCTTGTAGTATAGAGGTGTAACTTATTCATGTTAAGATCATTGAGGTCTTGGAAGCTTATCCAAATATCTCTGTCAGTGTTGCCAGACTTCAAGTTTTTTCTCTTTAGAAAGCTTTCTGACAATAAAGAAGGAATAGCTCAAATAAAATAGGGTCTAATTTAAGAGTGTTACACTATTTTGTGTAACAGTGGAGTTGATATATGTGTTAATGGTGAAAGAATTCACCCACCAGTTCAGTTAGTAGTTCATTTAAGAACAAATATGTATTGAGTTGCTTAAGCTTCTGCCATTATATTCTAATTCTTATCAGCAAGGAAGAAGAAAGGGAGAAGGTAAGACTTCTCCTTCCTTCCTGGAAGTAAACTGTAATATATGTTGTGAAAGAAACAACTTAGATGCTGAGTTAGAAAATAAAGATGGCAGGGGAGGCTGCTTTAGATCAGGTGGACTGGTAACTTCTCCCTGAGGATGATTTTTTCAGCTGAGATTGGAAGGGTGAAAAGTAGTTACCATATAAAGAACAAGAGGGAAGACTATGCCAGGTACAGTGAACAGTTTCAAAGATCTGGAGAGTGTGATGAGGAAGTAAAAAAGCATGACACAAGGCTGTGTCTCTGTGGCTGAGTCTGAGCAAGGAGAGTGGTGCAAGACGAAGAAAGAGAAGTAGTCAGGGACTACACCAAATGTGTGGCTTTTATTCTAGGTTTTGTTTTATTTTGTTTTTAAGGAGTTTAGTTTTTTAAACATTTTTCTTGTCTTACAGAGAAGAGAGAAACCAAGAAATTGAGCACGGAGGCCTGTTAAAAGGTTTGTTCGTAGACTAAGAGATAGTAATGGGTAGAATTAGGATGACAGAAGAGGGGATAAAGAGAAGTGGGAAACTTTGAGGTATTAGACTATACAGGATTTGATAATGGATTGGTTGTGGGAGGTGAAAGGAGGTATCTGTACTATTCAGTGTATCAATTCAAGGATTACAATTAGTCTGTGAAAAACTTGAGTGGATATCAGGAAGAAGTCTGGTCCAAAGAGCCAGACTGGGAGTTAACAACAGTAAAGAGGTAGTTCAATCCGTGGTGGTGTTCGCACAAAGGTAAATGAAAAACAGCAGCAATAAAGAACACAGTCACAGTTGGAACTTAGGAAATACTAACATTTAAGGATCAAGGGAAGGGAGCTAGGTGATCTAACGAAGGGATTTGAGACACTGCATTCATTGTAAGATGTAGCCTTCAGGAGAGCCATCGGAAAGTTGAAGTAGGAAGTAGTCAACAGTATTGAACCAGAGATATTTAAGAGAACAACAAAGAAAGTACCACTGATTGGTTAGCAGGACCTATTGGTGACTGAAAGGAAGGTGGTTTTAGGAGAAATCAGCTTGTAGTAGGGTTGAGGTAGGAATAAAATATGAGGAAAAAGGAGAGTAAATACTCTGAAGAAGCTTGACTGAGGACAGGAGGGCAATAGCTAGAGGGAACCCAGAGTTTTGAGGAAGGGAGTTTTTTTATTTTATCTGTTTTTAATAAAATGGAAGATTTTGAGCATTATAATATGCCAAGGAAGAGGTTGTGGCTAGTGGATAGGGATAACTTGTAGAGCAAAGTTTAGAGAAGTCAGGAAGAGAGACTTTTAAGTTACATATTTCATTATTTTTTCGCTAGATGGACATATATATGTAGACAAATTGAAAGGTATATGATGAAAAATAAGTTTCTCTCCCCCTTCTGTCTTCCAGCCACCCACTTCTAAGAGGATTGTTAATTTACAGTCCCATTAACGAGTATGCAAGTACATGACTGAGGTTGTGCTTGTACTTAATTCTCAGAGTTTGGAGAGAAAGCTAGCTATAGATTATGTGGATTTCTTGGTAGGAGGAATAAAAGTAAGAGAGATAGAGAACATATGGGGGTTCAGAGATGAGTATAAAAGATGTGGTATGGAATTGTCTCAGCAAAGGACATTTAAGAGGATAATGGAGGGCATGCCTATAGTGTGAGGCCTATAGGAGATGACTGAATTTACGGCAGCCCTATTTCCCATGGTATTGTGACCTTTTCAGGAGAACTTAACTACTTCTTTATATTTAAACTGCGTGTAAACTTAGAAAATGAACTTCTCAAAAATTCATCACTTAAGTAAAGTAAATACATGTTAGGGTCCAAGTGCCAAAGCTCTGCTTTCTATTCTTACTACTTTCAGTTATAAGCATGCTGTGTGTGGTACTTTGAGGTTATTCAGGCCAGTGGTATAAATCAAAACAAAGGGAAACTTGTCGGTTAAGAAAGAGCATTCTCTCTCTGAAGGAAGAAAGGAAGGGGAGGAGACTAGAAACCGGCTAAAATGTCTCTGAGACGGTACTATTGTTCTTAAAGCATGGAACTTAACACTTACCTTAAAATTTAACTTTTTCCAACCCCATTTTTAACTCTTTAGCTAGTACTAAGCTAAACCACTGTCTTTTCCTTTGTTTTATATTTAGTCAGAGGTTCAGAAGACTACAGAGGAGACTTAGCATTTGTGAGTTTTTTAAGAAGATATTTGATCATTTTCATTTGATGTGGGCCTTATTTTATTTTAATTAGTTTATTTTGTCACTTTATTTTTTTATCCAAGTTTTTACTTAATTTCATTTAGTTAACATATAGTGTAGTATTGGTTTCAGGAGTAGAATTTAGTGATTCATCACTTACATATAACACCTAGTAGTGCTCATCCCAAGAAGTGCCGTCCTTAATGCACATCACCCATTTAGCCCATCCCCCCACCTCCCCTCCAACAACCCTCAGTTTGTTCTGTATAGTTGAGAGTCTCCTATAGTTTGCCCCTCTCTCTTTTTTAGATTTTATTTATTTATTTGATAGAGAGATCACAAGTAGGCAGAGAGGAGGTGGGGAAGCAGGCTCCCTGCCGAGCAGAGAGCCCGAAACAGGGCTCAATCCCAGGACCCTGAGATCATAACCTAGGCCAGAGGCAGAGGCTTTAACCCACTGAGCCACCCAGGTGCCTCTTTCGTCTCTCTTTATCTTGCTTTATTTTTCCCTCCCTTTCCCTATGTTCATCTGTTATGTTTCTTAGATTAATAAGGGGATTATTTTAAATGCATCTATAAACAGCTACAAATGCTGCTAATAGAAAACATCATAAAACTAAATGAAAGCCAAAGATTCCAATTTAGCCTTCCTATGACACTGACAACTAGTTCTTTTTAGTTTTTACAAGAAAAATGTGTTCTGTGTTATTGCTATAGAAATGACAAAGCACCCTTTTAACAGCAAACTCATAGAGTTTTTCATAAAGCGAATACAGTGTTTTCTTTCAAACATTCAATCTTTGCTTAATTTTTCAAGGCAATTCATTTAATCGATGTTGGACTGAAATGTATTAGTAATCAGTTCATTAAATTACTTCTGTAGAGGGGCACCTGGGTGGCTCAGTGGGTTAAAGCCTCTGCCTTTAGCTCAGGTCATGATCTCAGGGTCCTGGGATCGAGCACCGCATCAAGCTCTGTGCTCAGCGGGAGCCTGCTTCCCCCTCTCTCTCTGCCTGCCTCTCTGCCTACTTGTGATCTCTCTCCTCACTGTCAAATAAATAAATAAATAATCTTTAAAAAAAAAAAATTACTTCTATAGAATTTGAGAGGCAGGGCGGAGGGTCATGGGGGTGGAGGAGGAAATGAAGCAAGATGGGATCAGGAGGGAGACAAACTGTAAGAGACTCCTAAACTCAAACAAACTAAGGGTTGCTGGGGGTTAGGAGGCTAGGGATAGGGTGGCTGGGTTATGGACATTGGGGAGGGTATGTGCTATGGTGAGTGCTGTGAAATGTGTAAGCCTGATGATTCACAGACATGTACCGCTGGGGCAAATAATACATTATATGTTAATAAAAAAAATTACTTCTATGATTCAGTGTATTGACATTTTTCATCTTTAAGCTTATAGTTAGGCATGTATTGTAAGCCTGCTGTGTATCCGTTGCTTTTAGCTTTGGGGCATACAAAAATAAAATACCTTCATTCAAAGAGCTTACAGTGTTGTAGCAAGACAGTGAGCACATGGTCTTCTGGTAATACCCAAGATGAGGATGTACTGATCAGCACATACTGATGAAGGAATAAAATCATAATGAAAAATTTTAAGATTTCCTAAACCATTTTTTGCATGTTTGTAATCTACTATGTATTTTTCTGTAGCAATTAACATTAAAATTCTCACAAGAGAGAAAAACTTATACTTTTCTTTGGAGGCAATAAAGAAGGGACAGAGTATATTCTCATAGCCAGCCTATGGAAAAGTAAAAAGAACACCAGGTGAGAAAAGCACCTGACAAGATTGCTAAAGGAAGAGAAGCAAGCCAACTAAATCCCTAGTGCTGGAGGCATGAAAGAAAGAGGTACTGGAGGAACGAGCCAAGGGCAGAAAAACAGGTCCTAGGGTTCTGTCTCATGCAGACACCTTCTGGGTTCTCTGATAACCTGGTTATCTGGTTTCTCAGCCAACAGCAGGTTAGGAAGCAGAGAGGCACACTGCATCAGCCAAGTGTAGTGGTTGATAGCCTCCTGTAAGGGGGAGAACAAAATGAGAAGTAGACTTAAAATTTCCAAAAAATTAGCATTTCACACCATTTATTGTAAGAAAAAAGTGCTCTTTAAGAACTTATAATTCTGGAGATTATAGCTGTAGTCACTGTGTTATAATGCAGTGATTGCTAGTCATAGTAATGACCCTGAGTCATCAGATTCTTTTCAATCTGTTCTATCTAGGGACTTTTTTCCCTCTCCCATAGCAGTTGGACTTTTCTCATTCTGTGTCTTAACTTAAGGGTGAAAATATCTTACAACCAAAGTTTTTAAAATAAGAAAACTCGGGGAAGGGTTGCTATTAAATATTTTGTGGGTTTTGCCAATGTGTCAAACCCATCTCTAGGGAATGTTTGCAACTTCATTGTAACTGATGAGCTTAATTACCATACCTCTGCCTATAACTAACATCTTTTATTGAAACTCATAAGAAGCCTGTATAGCTTTTTATAAATTGGGCTAAGAAAGCCATCAATTTTCAAATGCTCTGTCAATCTTCGGTTTCTAATGTAGTTTCATTTTTCTCCCTACTACAGATTGCAAGGATGTAACTTGACTAGAGGTTGATTCATTCATTCGATAAATATTGAATGCTTGGCATTTATAAGATATTAAGATACAAGTGGACTTAATTTATTGGAATAAGGATTTATTTTGGTCTGTATTCCACTAATTTTAGCAGCTCAGAACACATAACAGAATTATTCCCAATTTATGGTAATACATCTGCATTATTTTCTTGATACTATGGAACAACCCTTTTAAAGCCTGGGTGGCTCAGGTCATGATCCCAGGGTTCTGGGATCAAATTCCACATCTGGCTTCCTGCTCACCAGGGAGTCTGCTTCTCCATTCCTCCCCTCCCCCCACTCATGAGCACATGTATGCACGAGCTCTCTCTCTCTCTCTTTCAAATAAATAAAAAAAAATCTTTTCTAAAAGAGACAAAATCAAACTCAGATTTGGAGTCCTCATGGCATATGATATACATAAAAACACAGATTATTTTGCTTCACTGTTAATACAGCCAACCTTGGGATCAGATGACTTTTTTCTAAAAGCAAATTATAAACCACTTAAAAAATTGGAGACTAAAAAAAAATTTGGAGACTTGTCTTTTTTTTTTTTTAAAGATTTTATTTAGTTATTTGACCTTGAGAGACAACAAAAGAGAAAATATAAGCAGGAGGAGTGGGAGAGGGAGAAGCAGGCTCCCCGCTGAGCAAAGAGCCTGATGAGGGGCTTGATCCAAGGACCCTGGGATCATGACCTGAGCCGAAGGCAGATGCTTAACAATTGAGCCACCCAGGTGCCCCTGTTTTTCTTTATTTGTTAGTCAATGTGTGTTTTTACAAAGCGGAGTGGAAGAGAGAATTTTCAAACTACCCACACTCACTGTCCTTCACATTCCTAGTCTCTTGCTAGTAGAGCTCAGAGATCGGAGGTTCCAGTTTTGGAAAAACATAGTCATGAGTTTGATTCTGGGACCTTCCTACCTTGAGCAAGTTAATTAACCTCTAAGCTTCAGTTTTCTTACCTATAAAATGATGACAATAATAATACATTGTGGAGTTGTTGTGAAGATTAAAAAGGATCGTATGCATGAAGCATTTATTCCAATGCCTAGCACATAGTAAGTGCTCTGTCAATGTTAGCTGTTATTAGAAAAGACTGAATTTGGAACAGAATTGAGAATTTATTTCCTTATACATTTATCATTTGAAACACAGAAGGTTCTTTGTCTTTACTATCAATTGTTTAATATTATAAACTGATCTTAGAAAACTTCTATATTGCTAGTTTTGCTTGGTGTATTCTATAGTAAAGTCATGAATTTAACAAAGAAATTTTGTGTAAGAAATTTAGACATGGAGGGCATCTGAAGCATAAGGAACAGTACCTTAAGAGAATGGAGAGGAGTGGGCGGAGTAGCAGTAGGCATTCCAGGAGACTCACTAGCTCAGAGTAAAAGAGGTCTGAGGCTGGCAGACCAGGTAGCCAGAGAGAAGGGCTTGAACTAAGGTTATAGCAACAGGCTTGGAGAATGCACTGACAGGAATACATGGAAACAAGTACTGAGAAGAAAGAGATCTCTTAGATTTGGGCTCTGCTGATCAGGTGACTGATAATATTAACTAATTAGTAAAGGAGGAAAAAACATTTCATGGGAGAAGGATATAATTTCAGTTTGGAAAGTGATGAATTTATGGTATTGATTACAGGCTGATATTAAAAGTTCCAGTTTAAAGTCATGTGCCAATTTGGACTAAAGATAGAGACTTGGGAAGTAATTATAATATAATTGGAAATTAAGGCCTTTGAAGTAGAAGAGATTCCTTAAGAGAGAAAGGAGAAGGCCCATGATAAAATCCTGAAGAACCGGGGCTACTAGCTATTAATAAGGCAGGTGGAGAAAGAGGGTTCCTAACTGTTCTCAGCCACCTGCTTACCGTGCCCATCAAGCTCAGATTCTTCATTGTCTCCTAAGTGGCAGGTAATAGCCATAGCTCAAAACATGGATCTGTTTGGGGCGCCTGGGGTGGCTCGGTGGGTTAAAGCCTCTGCCTTCAGCTCAGGTCATGATCTCAGGGTCCTGGGATTGAGTCCCACGTCAAATTCTCTGTTCCGTTTCTCCTTCTCACTCTCCCTCTGTGCGTGCTCTTTTGCCAATAAATAAATACAATCTTTTTTTAAAAAAGAAATCATTCTAGAAATATGTATGTTTATAAATATGTTAATAATACTCTGTCCTGACCACTTACCCCCATTTTAAGTTACACCCTGTTCCTGGTCATATAAGATTGCGTGTCCTGGTGCCACTGATTACTTTGTTGATCTGAAGAGCTGTCGTGCTTTACAGTTTTTCTTTTGGCATCTTTTGGAGACTTCTACTTTGGAAGACTTTTAAGTATTACAGGTTTAAAATAACTGAAGGATTTAGGATCATCTTAAACCATCAAAAGCAAGTTTACATTTGATTGTTAAAGAGGCAAGAAGAAAGGAAGACACAGATTCTTTACCTTTTATTTAATTATTTCTGTTTTTAAATTTTGTATTTACCCTACTGCTGTGTTAAAGTGGTGTTTCAAGGGGTCTTCTTAGCTATATTACTTGAAGGTAAGCTCTGAAGAGCAGATTACGCACTTAAGTCTGCCAGCATGATTAGATTTGTTCAGTTTATTTCTTAATCTTCTGTGAACTCTTTGTAGGTTTTCAGGTGATGATGTCTCTTGATTTAATCTACTACCTAAATTTTGCCAGTAAACATTGAAAGAAAATACTTTCTGATTTGTTGGGGAAGGATTTATTTAGTTCTAGAAATAGAGTACATATTCTTTTATGGAATCTGTTGTATAAAATGTCTCTGCTCAAGATGTTCCCCCTCATTTTTGGTTAAGAGAACAGGAAATCCCAAACTCTGTAATGCCATTTACTCTGCACTACTCATTTGGAATCCCAAACTCTGTAATGCCATTTACTCTGCACTACTCATTTGGAAGACTCAAAAAATTGTTTTTTCCTTTTTTTTTTTTTATCAAAAGGACATAAATGTCTGTTTAAAAAAAAAAAAAATTTGAAAAAATAATAACTATGGTGATTTTATTAATATCCCAGAATATAAATTCTTGACCCCAACTGCTCTTGTGAACAAATATTTTAATATGTCTATAACCCAAATGTCAGCTGAGTGTGCGGACAGGCCCTTTAAAATCTAAATGTTTGGTTTGAACCTTCAGTTTCTTGTTATGGGGAAACCAAAACCCTCCCTAAGATTTCTGCAAATTCCTGGTGTTCTTGTGGCCTCTGAGCTACTGCCATCTGGATAGGGTTTCTTTCCCTTGCCCTCTGTCTCCCTCTCCAGAGAAAGAAAAAACAGTTATTTCCCTAGTCTTATGAAGAGCATCTTAGCCTTCCTTTTGATGCTACAAGGCCTCACCTCCCACAAGTGGCTTTTCTGTGTATTTTCCCAAACAAAAAGCATTTATTTCCTAAGAAGAACTCTGCTGTCATATATTAAGATTATGAAATGTGTACCTTATTAGATATAATGTGATAATAATAACCCTTATAGTTGATCTTTCTCCATTTATCAAACTTTCAAATATTTAAATAACTCATACTAAACTCAGTCTCCACTCTTTAGAAATTCTAAGAAAACCCTATCCTGAAAAAGTTTTTGCAGTGTTAAAATTGAATATACTATATAACATCATGTAGCTCTTTTGCCAGATCATACAGGGAAGAGAGTGCTCTCCTAAAAGGATATAGGATTTCAGACAGAGTTTTTTAAGTGTCAAGTTGTTCTTTTGGAGAAGTATATTGACGCTGTTTTGTGAATATGAGACTGAAGTGTACTCTTTTGAGGTTTGCATTTATTTAGTATCTTTGAGCTATTTATCCTGTTTTCTTTGACTAGACTACCATATGACATCACTAAATTATTTTTGACTTCCAGATAATAATTTGCTTTATTTTTCATATTTCTAAGCCAATGATGATTTTTTGTAGGAATGAGTTTGAAAAAAATGGGTGATGGAAAGAGGCATAAAACTGGGATGTGTAATTAGTAGGCAATTCTATCTTGAGGATTTTATATATGTACTATTTCCTCTGATACTTATTGTCACACTGGAATGTCAAGTAAAAGATGGAATTCCTGTCTAGTAATAGAATTTTGAAAAGATGATGTTGTTAATACGTACTCAGCTATTTTTTGTATTTTCTATAAAAGTTTGGTGTCATTACAGTTTTTTATTCTGTGGTGCAAAATACCATGACTTAAGGTGTAGACCAGAGGTAAACCAAATTCAGTCAGTCATACAAGCTAAAAATGGTTTTTACATTGTTAAAGGGTTGAAAAAAACAACAAAGATAATTGGTGATAGAAGCCTTATATGGCTGCAAAGCCTAAAATATTTACTACTTGGCTTTCTACAAAAAAGTTTGCTGACCCATGTTGTGGATTCTTGAGTTTTAAAGTGGATGAGTACGGGCGGCTGGGTGGCTCAGTTAAGCATCCAACTCTTGATTTCAGCTCAAGTCATAATCTCAGGATCCTGGGATCAAGCCCTGAGTTGCGTTGGGCTCCATGCTCAGTGGGGAGTATGCTCAAGGATACTCTCTCCCCCGCCATCTCTGCTTCTCCCCCCACACCCACACACATTCTCTCTCTCTAAAATAAATAAATAGGGGCACCTGGTTGGCTCAGTGGGCCAAGCCTCTAAGTTGGCTCAGGCCTTGATCTCAGAGTCCTGGGATGGAGCCCCGCATCGGGCTCTCTTCTCAGCAGGGAGCCTGCTTCCCTCCCTCTCTCTGCCTGCCTCTCTGCCTACTTGTGATCTCTCTGTCAAATAAATAAATAAAATCTTTAAAATAAATAAATAAATCCTTAAAAAAATAAAGTGGATGAATAACCTGTTAATTGATAGGAAGTCACTGATGGAAGCTGTCAGTGCTTATGTAATTGTGTATTTTAAGTACTGTGTAATTCACAATAAAATAATGGCATAGACTGATAATATGTTGATATGGAAAGATTAATGAGTAGTTTGCTAAACAGCATGTTAGCATACTGTCTCCCAGTAAAAGATGGTAAAAGATCGTTAAGTAGCTTTCATTTGATTCTTCATAATTTCCCTACTGCCCAGAATTTTTTTGAATTAATGTATTACTTTATAATGAGAAACAAAGGTGTACACGTGCATATTTTGTGTGTTGTGTTGAGAGAGAAACTGAATGGAAATTTCCATGGTAGCTTATGGCTGATTTTCATTAGATAAGAAAGTTTATTTAAGGAATGTAGTTTATTCATTACTTTTAAACTCTTGTCTTTGAACTTAAATGTTTTTCCCTTCAAAGTTTTACCAGATAACCAAGCACCTGAAAATGCCAATATTGACGCCCGATCTAATTTTTTAAAAAAAATATTTCCTTGATTGAAATCTAATTACACTGCTTTAGATTAGGTAGGTAGTAATATATAAAGCAAATGTTTCCTATTTAGGCACATGTTCAAACTTTAAGAATTGAAGAGACATTAAAATAATTATATGAGAAGCAGTCTGCCTAAAGAACACTAGGGTCTCCATAGGTTTTTTAAAATTTCCCTTTTATCCCATACTTTGCTCCAAATTTTCCCCCCTTTCTAGTCCGTAAGGCAAGCATTTTAATGTGTTTATAAATTTAATGCAGAAAAAAATTTAATTGTGTAAATGTCATTATGGTAGCTCTCTAATTTTCTTCTTGCTTTATTCACTCAGCACTGTATTTCTAGAACAGTGTTGTTCCATGTGTGTATCCACTGCATTTTACCTATCTGCTGTTTAGGAAGTAGGCCCTCACCTTACTATCACTAATGACAATACAGGAGACAGTCTCCTACATGTCTCTTTATAGGCTGATAGAATTTTTTTGAGATAGGTAATTACCAGGAGCAAAATTGCTGGACCTTAGGTTACATATTTACTTAATTTGACTATGTAGTTCTGTTGGTTCCTTTGATGGCTGTACTCCCATCATGCATTCTCACCCTGGGCTTTTTATTCAGGGAAATTTTTTTTTTTTTAAGGATTTTATTTATTTGACAGTGAAAGAGATATCACAAGTAGGCAGAGAGGCAGGCAGAGAGAAAGGGGGAAGCAGGCTCCCTGCTGAGCAGAGAGCCCGATGCGGGGCTCGATCCCAGGACCCTGAGATCATGATCTGAGCTGAAGGCAGAGGCTTTAACCCACTGAGCCACCTAGGTGCCCCTATTCAGGGAAATTTTTGTAAGAGTTTCCCTAACACCAGTGGTTAGTGACAAGAAAGGATTACCTTAGGTAAGAATAATTGTTAGAACTGAATTACTGCTAGGTGGCAATTCCAGGTGGGATATATAGTCATGCTTTTTATAAGAGTGTGTGCTTTTTGCGAGTAGAGCTGTTAACAATGTGGAAGGGTAGGAACTGATCTGAATCCCGAATCTTCTGTGTCTATATAACCAGGTATCATGAAGTTATATTGGTTGTGTTTTTTAAAATTATTTGAGAAAGAGAGAGGGAGGGGGCAGGGGCAGAGGGAGATGGAGAGAGAGAATCTCAAGCAAACTCCCCACCAAGTGCAGAGCCCAAATTGGCACTTGATCTTATGACCTGAAATCATGACCTGAGCTGAAATCAAGAGTCAGACACTTAACTGAGCCGCCCAGGCGCCCTGGTATTGTTTGTATTTTATAATTCTACCTCTTTATCTATTTAACTTTTTAAATTATATTTAACACATAAATAATATTTACTGTTTAAGTACTGTTATATATGCTTTATAAATATTAACTCATTTAATCTGCATAACCTAGAAGAAAGGTACTATGATTGTCCCTATTTTATAAATGAGGCATAGAGATTAAGTTATCTAAGTATAGATTTCTCAATATTACTAATTAGGGAATATAGAGAAGTAAATAAGAATCTGTCAAAAATAAATGGGTTATATAACATATGTTACTTCATAGTCTGTTACAAATACAAAAATGTTATTTAACTTTTGAATACCAATATATTTAATTCATTGTAAGACCAAATAGCAAAGGGAAACACATCTACTCACATGTTTAATATTGTTAATATTGTACTTCTAAGATTTGAAAATAAAATCCAGTGATAATGATAATCTTTTATTAGATGCCATCTCTGGCATTCCAGTACATTGGATGTGCGATTTTTCCAGATGGGTAAAATTTAATTATTTAAGCACCACAAAATATTATCTTTTAATATTTTCTTTTAAATCATTTTCATAACTTCTTAAAGAGTAGTTATGGAAGTATGATTTAACATTTCCTCATAATTGGGGTACACATGTTAAATATAATTAGACATGTTAAATATGATTAGACGATAAAAGTGATTATGAAGGACAATTCCATGAAAAACGATGTACCTGTGCAAGTGATAGCCGAAGGTGAAGAAATGTGAATGTTTGAAATGGTTTTGGCAGAGGATCATTGTTAAAGTGCAATGCCTGTTTAGTCAAGATTCAGTTAAAGTTGGGAGTTCAAGAATTTAAAGACTAAGCGTGGTGAATGCAAGTGCAGTTATGGAAACTTATCAAAAACCACAGATGGCACCGTGGGTTCACCGTTTTTCCTAATCTGCAGGTGAAGCTCTGGTGTGGATTCCTTAGCCGCCAGAGGTTCACTCCCTTCTCCTGTTGGTAGAGATTGTGGCAGGGAGGGATTGCCTTCCTCAGCAGATATTTTTTGTAAACAAAACAGGGCAGTTTTAAAAAATGCTCAAAATATACAGTTAGGAAATGTGGAGCCCATAGCCTAAATCTCACTATGGTTTTGGACCTTTAAACTAATGGGTTATAACAGCCTTTTGGAGTCCAACCTGTTTGTAAGTAGAATTGCCTCCATATATTTCATATTCTGAAACCCTACTGATATTTTTTTTTAAGGTGTATATATGTATGTATTTGAGAGAGAGAGCAGGAAGAAGGGACAGAGGGAGAGAGAATCTCAAGCAGGTGACACACTGATCACAGAGGCCATCACGGGCTGATCTCATGCCCCTGAGATCATGACCTGAGCAGAAACCAAAAGTTGGATGCTTAACTATGTCACCCAGGTGCCCCAACCCTAATATATCTTTAAATCTAAAAAACATCACTTAAAAAGAGGGACAAAGTATTTGCTGGGCACAATTCCTATTTTCTAAGGGTGAACTTTACAACTGCTGGTAGAATAGCTGTGCTAAATATAGCCAATGTAATATACGAGGGCACATTAGTGCAGCTAGACTTGGTGTTGTGGTCTCTGCCTTTGTGAGCTCTGCTGCTCACTCCTCAGATTGGATTTTGGTGGTGACACACCCCCTCCCTTTTTTTCCAGCTCTTTTTTTTTTTAAGATTTTATTTAGGGTGGCTCAGTTGGTAAGCATCTGCCTTTGGCTCAGGTCATGATCCCCGGGTCCTGAGATTGAGTACTGTATTGGGCTCCTTGCTCAGCAGGGAGTCTGCTTCTCCCTCTGCCTGCCCCCTCCCCCACTTGTGCACACACACACTCTCTCTCTCTGATAAATAAAATCTTTAAAAAAAGTCTTTTTGTTGGGGTGCCTGGGTGGCTCAGTGGGTTAAAGCCTCTGCCTTCAGCTCAGGTCATGATCTCAGGGTCCTGGGATGGAGCCTCGCACCAGGCTCTCTGCGCAGCAGGGAGCCTGCTTCCCCCTGTCTCTCTGCCCGCCTCTCTGCCTACTTGTGATCTTTCTCTGTGTCAAATAAATAAATAAAATCTTTTTAAAAAAATCTTCTTGTTTATTTTAATTCTAGGCTGTGCTGTTAAGATAAAGATTCTCTGAATTGTTTTAGCCTTTTCTATAAGTCTGTTTTGGCCATAGTATGCTGTTTTTTTGTTTTGTTTTGTTTTTTAAAGATTTTATTTCTTTGACAGAGAGAAACACAGCGAGAGAGGGAACACAAGCAGAGGGAATGGTAGTGGGAGAAGCAGGCTTCCTGCAGAGCAGAGAGCCTGATGCAGGGCTCGATCCCAGGATGCTGGAATCATGACCTGAGCCGAAGGTAGCCGCTTAACGACTGAGCCACCCAGGCGCCCCCATAGTATGCTGTTTTAAGGAAGTAGTAAGATATTTTTTTTAAGGCACAGGGCCTGTATTTTGGCACACACTGTTGGCCATTTTGTTTCCAGTGGCTAAGCTGAGCTAAGTCATTAGCCATGTTGTTTTCTTCAGCAATATTTCTATCAGTGACCTGTTTTGGTGGTTCTTTTTAAGTCTTCTTTTTTAAATAAGTTACTTGACTTTTACTCTATTTTATCCTATGTGTGCATGAATTATAAAGGCTGGCTTCTTGTTAAATAATGTATGCTTGGTTGATTGACGAAAAGCAGTGAAGTTGTTCCTGAAAAAAGTGAATAAAGATCCAACATAGAACATAGTTGGTGCTCAAGGAAGTACTAAGAATATGTTGTACAAACTAGGAAGGGCACTGAAAGTGTGTCGTTTGTGTTTGCCAGAGTTTGCCCACAGTTTCTACTACATTTAGGACTCTGGCTCTGCAAACTTTCTCTTTCATTCATGCATCTAGAGGTAAAAAGAAAAATGATTTATGTTACTAAACTAACATCATTTGTTACAGGGCAGGAAGTAAATGGGATTTGTTACATTAAGAGAAGATGCTATTAAGTGGTCAAGAGTAGGGTTTACATTGTTCCCAACTTTGTATAAGACACAATAACACTAAAGATAATAAAATAGTACTATTTGGTGGTAATAGAAAATAATAACTAGGTGCGCCTGGGTGGCTCAGTGGGTTAAAGCCTCTGCCTTTGGCTCAGGTAATGATCTCAGAGTCCTAGGATCCAGCCCCACATCGGTCTCTCTGCTCAGCGGGGAGCCTGCTTCCCACCCTCTCCTCCCCCGCCCCACCTGCCTCTCTGCCTACTGTGATCTCTCTCCCTCTGTCAAATAAATAAATAAATAAAATCTTAAAAAAAAGAAAAAAGAAATAATAACTAATATTTGCATAGCACTTACTGTAATCTAAGGCATTGTCATAAGAACTTTACATGTATTAACTCATGTAATTCCCTCAGCGACCCTCTGAGGTAAGTGTTCCTATTATTCCTGTCATAACTCATTTAATCCTCTTAGCAACCAAATAGGTAGACCTCGTTATTAGGCCCATTTTACAGATGAAAAATGAGATTAAGTAATTTGTACATCCCTACAACTAGTAAGTGGTGGAACTGGGACTCAAATATGGACAGTTTAGCTCCAGTATCCATGTTCTTAACCACTGTAGTAGGCTAATGGCTGCCGAAGACGCCCAGATCGTAATCCCCTGGAACCTATGAATAGTACCTTATTTGGCATAAGGGATTTTGCAGAAGGGACTAAATTAAGGATTTTGAGATGAGATTATCCTGGATTATTTAGTTGGGCCTTAAATGTAATCATAGATGTCCTTCTATGAGGGAGATAAACGGTGATTTGGCAGAAGGTTACGTAGCGATGGAAGCAGAGATTTGAAGATGCTGTGCTGCTGGCTTTGAAGGTGAAGGAAGGAGCCCTGAGCCAAGGAATGTATCCTTAGAAGCTAGAAGGATTCTTCCCTAGAGCCTTCAGAGGAAGCACAGTTCTGCCAGTACCCTGGTTTGGATCCCTTAAAATCACTTCATCCTTTGATGTCCAGAACTGTGAGATAATGAGTTGGTGTTTAAACCACTAAATTTGTGGTAATGTGTTGCAGCAGCAATAAGAAACTAATATAGCTGCTATGCAATGAAAAGGTACTAGTTATAGTTAAGGCTTTTATTATAATAGCTCTTCCCCTGAATCCTTGAAGAAATGAGCTTCAGTGATAATCTTCCTCAATAGTCTTGCTTTATAAAGCACTTGTCACTTTATTGCTTAGTCTTTTTATCTTTCAATATGAAGACTATTCAATCTGTAGCCTACATCTATTACATAAACAGGGTAGCTATTCTGAGCTTAGAGTTGGCTGGTGAGCCAGAAATTTAAGAAATATTAGGCAGAAGATTTCATCTTTTCTTCAAGCCCAAACAAAAGGGGGAAGCTGAAGGGAATGAACATGTTAGTATCTACTGTATGTCAGGTACCAAACTAGGAATTTCTGTTTTTATTTTGTTCTCATACCTGACACTCCTTCTAAAGAATAGTTAATTATCACTCCCACCTTTACAATGAAGAACTGTTAAATAATGTGGACTGAGTCAGAAAACCAGTAAATAAGATGAAAATTCATTTTGTCTAATGCCAAGTGCATACATTGTTTTATACTCAGCATTGCTACTCCACACTAATCCTGCTAAAGAGCTCAGATCTAGACCAGGGCATATCCCAAGGGTTTACTGAGTTTTAAAGAGTCACTAGGAAGAACATATCATTTGCAGATCATCCCTGATCTGGTGCTCAGTCTTCTTGTTAGGCAGGTTCTTGGATTGCCCTGGAAGTCTAGATTCTTCCTACGTGACTCTGAAGATGGACTTAGTTCTATATTCAACTTGGTTTTCTTTATTCTTGCATTTAGAGTTAACACTGAACAATTAATACTACCTCCAAAAGTAAAAAAGCCATCCCCTAGGGGTGCCTGGGTGGCTCAGTGGATTAAGCCTCTGCCTTCAGCTCGGGTCATGATCTCGGGGTCCTGGGACGGAGCCCCGAATCAGGCTCTCTGCTCAGCAGGGAGGCTGTTTCTCCATCTCTCTCTGTCTGCCTCTCTGCCTGCTTGTGATCTCTCTCTCTCTCTCTCTCTCAAATAAATAAATAAATAAATAAATAAATAAATAAATAAATCTTAAAAAAAAAAAAAAGCCATCCCCTAGAGTAAAGATCTAGAGCCCTTAGTTTATTTTGTTTCTGTGTAATACATACAAGTATTTAAAAAAAAAAATATGAATGTTAATGTAAATATTAAAAATTAAACCAGCTAGTACGTAAGTGGCTGGCAGGCAGAATATCCCAGAGTTATCATTAGATTTTCACAATGGTCTTTGATTAAATATGGTAAAGAACCATAGTTCTGTTTAGAAACCAGTTTGGACCAGTATAAGAAACACTTCTTTCTGTTCTCTCCCTTTTCATCCCCTTCCCGCTCCCTCTCTTCTTTCTTCCTTATCCTCCTCTCTCTACTTCTTTCTTCACAAGCAAATTTGTAAGTTACTATTTTTTAAAAAAATGCTTTCTTAGAAATTGAAATTAAATACACTTGTAGGTGTAGAAAGTAGAAGTCTGTTCTTTACTGAAATTCTTCAAGAGATAGTGATCTAATTATAAGTATCTAAAAGTAGGGGGAATTGCCTGTTTAAGAAGTAGATCTAGGAAGTCACTGATTTAGACAGATGGTTATCTGATCCTTGAATTCTTTTACTACTAGATCAGTTGGCAGGCTTTTTCTATAAAGGGTCAGATAGCAGATATGTTAGGCTTTGCCTCACTGAGAGTTCTCTTACCATTACTAAGCTCAGCCACTGTAACATGAAAACACCCAAGTTGACAGTATCTCAACAAATGAGTCTGGCTGTGTTCTCATTTATGACACTGAAATTTGAACTTCATATTATGGCCCCATACTGGGAAACATTTAGATTTTAGATTTTTTTTCCAACTATTTAAAAATATAAAAACTATTCTTAGCTCACAGGTTATACAGAAACAGGTGACAGGCCAAATTCATTTGGAATTCAGTTCCCTGCACAGGGCCTATTATACACTAGCATGTTTATTCTTGTATTTGTGTCACCATTCTGTTTTTAAAGATACACTCCTGGGTTTATAATCTATAAATCCGGGTCTCTGGAGTATTATAATTTAAAAGACCTTGGTAAAGATCGTGCGTGACATAAAGACTTAGGTAGTAGATGGTTTCCGTTGCCTACTCAAGAATCACCATTCCCTCCCTCACTTCTTTGATGGCTGAACCCCTAGTTGAGATTTTGTTCAAATACCTCGTGGTCATTTACTTCGGGGAGGCTGTTTTCTCCCTCCTCCCAATTTCTGGGTGTGGGGTTGGGCAGATAAATTTTTATTGGTTTGATCCAATTTTAGTTCCATTCGCCTTGCAGTAATTCATTTCAGAATGGCAATTTGGACAATCAGGTACATGGGGAAGACTTCAGTTGCATACAGTAGGCTGATCCTGGATATAAAAATGAATTTTTAACAACTGGAGTTAAGTACCTTAAAAAACACTTTTGAGTATTACTGCATTTTGCACTGGCTAGTTGTACTAGCTACATATAAAATAGAATTTTTTTAAGTTTTTATTTATATTCCAGTTAACATACTATTATATTAGTTTCAGGTGTACAATATAGTGATTCAACACTTCCATCCAATGCATGCTGCTCATCACAAGTGCCCTCCTTAATCCCCATCACCTATTTCACACATTCCCCCAACCCCACTCCTCTCTGGTAACCCTCAGTTTGTTCTCCATAGTTAAAGAGTCTGTTTCTTGGTTTGCCTCTCTTTCCTCCTCTTTCTCTCTCTCTCTCTTTTCCCCATTGTTCATTTGTTTCTTAAATTCCACATATAAGTGAAATAATGTGGTATTTGTTTTTCTCTGAATGATGTATTTTAACATAATGCTCTAGATTCATCCATGTCTTTGCATATGGCAAGATTTCAGTGTTTTTTATGGCTGAGTTATAGTCCACTGTGTGTGTGTGTGTGTGTGTGTGTGTGTGTGTGTGTGTGTGTGTACACACCACATCTTCTTTATCCATCCATCAATCAGTTGATGGACACTTAGGCTGTTTCCATAATTTGGCTATTGTAGATAATGCTGCTGTAAACATGGGGGTGCATGTATCCCTTTGGATTAGTATTTTTGTATTCTTTAGATACAAATGCAATTGCTGGATCTTAGGGTGGTTCTATTTTTAACTTTTCAAGGAACCTCTATACTATTTTCCACTGTGGCCACACCAGTTTGTATTCCCACCAACAGTGCAAGAAGGTTCCTTTCTCTCTACATCCCTGCTAACACCTGTTGTTTCTTGTGTTGTTGATCTTTAGCCATTTTGATAGGTGTGAGGTGATATCATTGTAATTTTGGTTTGCATTTACCTGATGATAAGTGATGTTGAGCATCTTTTCATGTGTCTATTGGCCATCTGTATGTCTTCTTTGGAAAAATGTCTATTTATGTCTTCTGCCCACTTTTTATGGATTATTTGTTTTTTGGGTGTTGGGTTTCATAAGTTCTTTATATATTTTGGATACTAACCCTTTATCAGATATATCATTTGCAAATATCTTCTGCTATTCCTTAGGTTGCCTTTCAGTATAGAATTTAAACATTTTTATTTATTAAAATTTTCTGAATTCAAATATAGAAAAATGAAATTTTTGTTATATCAACATAAAATTACAAACTCCTTTTTTTGGGAAGAACCATTGTTTATTCCATTATGTCTTTTTCCTTACAAAATGTATTTTTCAAACAAAAGGCAACCCTTTGAAATTTTACTGGCCCATGTAAACCTGAAAGTTGGTA
Organism: Procyon lotor; assembly: GCA_028646535.1. NCBI lineage: Eukaryota > Metazoa > Chordata > Mammalia > Carnivora > Procyonidae > Procyon > Procyon lotor. The sequence goes on from CM053605.1 coordinate 27,968,308, forward strand.
TTGGAAATCCTGATCTGTACTCAGTAAACTCCATTCTTACCATCTCACTTCCTTACTCCTTGCAGCCTAGCTTTGGGCCCAACTTCTTGGCTGAATTGGTTGTTAGAAGGTTAATATTGATTTTATGGTCCTAGTACCCCCCCCCCTTTTTTAAAAGATTTTATTTATTTATTTGACAGGGGGAGAGAGAGAGAGAGATCTCAAGTAGACAGAGAGGCAGGCAGAGAGAGAGGGGGAAGCAGGCTCCTTGCTGAGCAGAGAGCCCGATGCGATGTGGGGCTTGATCCCAGGACCCTGAGATCATGACCTGAGCCCAAGACAGAGAGGCTTTAACCCACTGAGTCACCCAGGTGCCCCACCCCCCTTTTTTAAACAAATCTCTCTTTTGCCTTTTCTGTAATGTTTAATTCTGTTGCCCATTTCATCTCTGAAACAGTCTTTCCTAGTATTTACTGAGAGTGCTTTTCTGTTCTACCTCAGTGACCATTTTTCAGTTGCTTTTTTTTAAAAAAAAAGATTTTATTTGGGGCACCTGGGTGGCTCAGTGGGTTAAAGCCTCTGCCTTCGGCTCAGGTCATGATCTCTGGGTCCTGGGATCGAGCCCCGCATCGGGCTCTCTGCTCAGCAGGGAGCCTGCTTCCTCCTCTCTCTCTGCCTGCCTCTCTGCCTACTTGTGATCTCTCTCTCTGTCAAATAAATAAAATCTTTAAAAAAAAAAAGATTTTATTTACTTATCTGAGAGACAGAGTGAAAGAATACAAGCGGGGACTTGATCCCATGACCACAGGATCATGACCCAAGCTGAAGGCAGACACTTAACCAACTGAGCCACCCAGGCGCCCTTTTCAGTTGCTTTTATGCCTTTATTTTGTTCCTTTCCATTTCTTGGAGGTGACTCTTGTAAAACACTAAAGGTTTACAATGCCTATAAATAGTATGCATGAGAATGAATTAGTCACAAATAGAAGCTGCAAGTTGCTAAGTAGAGACTATTTGGTAGAGACTGTCTTTTGATATAAAGCCAGACTTATAATTAGTATTGAATAGTTTTCCTAACTGATGGTAATTTTTTTCAAGTACACACATATTTAATGCATTACATTCATTTGTGTACCATTATTAAACCATTTCTTTGTGGATATTTTCATTCTAGTGGTGTGTTTATGCTTTAAAAATATACCATTTGGGCATTCTTGTGCCTATATTTTGTCATACTTTGTGAGTATATCCATATTATAAATTCCTAGTGGTAGAATTGTTGAATTATGGTGTATGTGCACTTAAAAGTTTGGTAGACATTGCCAAATAGCCTTTCAAAAAGTTTGTACCAGTTTGCACTTTTATCAACAGTATGAATGCTGCTTCTCCATACCCTCTCCAACAACGAATATAATAAAATTTAATGTTTGCTGATCTAATAGGTGAAAAATAGTTTCTTTACATTTTTATTTAGTCATAAGTGAGGTTGAGCATCTTTTATATCAGTAGTTTTCAACTGGGAGTGATTTGCCTACCAGGGGACATCTGGCAGTGTCTGGAGACGTTTTTGGTTTTCCAACTAGGAGAGGGTCTGGAGAGAGAATTCTGCTGGCATACTGCTAAACATCTGCAATGCACATGACCAAGCATTATCTTCAAATACCAGTAGTGCCCAAGTGGGAAAACTCTCTATCATTCCATATCATCCCCTTTGTTGGTTTATTATCTGTAGTTCTTGAGTTATTTTATTGGTTGCTTTAGGGTTTATAGTATACATCTTTAACTCATCACGGTTTACTTTCAAGAGATAATTTACTATTTCATGTATAATATAAAAACCTTATAACAATATATTTCCATTTTTCTCTTCCTGGCCTTTGTAACAAATTTTACTTCTACATATCTTATAGATCCCATAATTTATTATTATTATTATTTTACTTTAAACAGTTAGTTATCTTTACATTTTTAAACGTTATATAATTTATTATTAGATTACAAATTATATAATTTATTATATATTAATTTATTATTAGATTACCCTACATTTTTAAACGTTATATAATTTATTATTAGATTACACCTATTATTAGATTATTACACATAATAAATTATATAATTTATTATTACAATATAAATTTATATTATTATATATAAATTTATTATTAGATTATATATACGTTTTGACACGTGTATATAATTGTGAAACTACCACCACATACCACAATAATGAACATATTCCTCATCCCCAAAACTTTTTTCTGCCCCCTGGTAATCCCTTCCCCCCCACCCCCAGGAAGCCACTGATGGGCTTTCTGTTACTGTAGATAGGTGTACATTTTTAGAATTTTATGTACATAGAATTATACACTATATATTTTCTTATTGTCTGACGTCTTTCATCCAACATGATTATTTTGAGATTTATTCATGTTGTATGTGTCACTAGGAAAACATTCTTAATGACAGAGATTCCAGGTAATTGGACTGCTGTTTATTAAAGAGTGTGCTGAATTCTAAAGTCACTTGATGTGTTCTTTGTTTTAGGTCATGACTCTCCAGGGTATGATAATCACATGAGAGCACTCATTGCTGCAGATGTTGACTCATCAGAAAAAAGCTGTTTTAAAGAAAATATCTGTAGGACCAGAACCATTTTGTTATTGAATGGCTTGATGGATTTCCTTTACTCTGATTCATACCAAAGCTGCTCTTGTCAACCAAAGCAAGAAAGGATCCTGCATGAATCAATCACAGAATGCCATTTTTACATCACCAACAGGTGAAGAAACCCTCATGAATATCAATCACAGAGACTCAGAGAGTATTACTGGTGAGTCCAGTTTATTAAATATCGAAGTGCAATTCCTAGCATGTAAGATCTGCCATGATGAAACCCTGGCCTCACTTTCCAGCCTTATCTCCTGAGAGACCAACTGAATTAATCTTTCCTTCTCCTGGTCTCCTACTGAATTATCAAAATCAGCCTTATGTGTTGTGTGTTGTCTCTGTCAGATTCTCCTATACCATGTGAGCCATGGTCAGCAGGACCTTCTTGTCTTTCTATTCATATCTTGACAAGGACAGAGTTGCTTTTTCATATACCCTGCAAACACCCGACAATAGTTTGTGACACTTAAGAAGCTCTCAGGACATACAGGTTATTCAAACACAGCTATAGGCCCGTAAGCCCTTATCTGTAAGACCAAATCAAAAATACTCGGAACACCCAAAGTTTTTTTCTAAACTTCGGTTCTAAAATTCACTGGTGCACAAAACCTGACCTGTGTAGCTATTTCTAGACTTACTTTACTGAGTGTGAATATTTGTTTGCTGAAAATGTATTAGTGTATGTGAATATGGAGTGCTGCTACAAAACCAGTTGGAGTTGTTATAGATCCTACAGTTTACACATAGCATTACTTTTCTAAAACTCCAAAAAATTCTGAAATCCATCCAAACCCAAAATTTTTCTATCTTTTATTCAGCTTTATTGTAATCTCTTTATTAAGATAAAATAAAATGTGTCCATTTCAGGTGCACAGTTTGGTTTTGACAAATAGATACACTCATGTAATCACTAGTATAGTCAAGTTGTAGAATATTTTTATTGTCTCCCCAAAAGTTCCCTTGTACCCAGAGCCTCCCTTCTCTCAACCACTGGCCCCTGGCAACCATTGATCTGTTCTCTATTACTCTGGATAAAATTTGCTTGTTCATACAATTTCATACAAATTAATTTCAGAATTTCATACAAATTAATCCATGTCTTTAATGTCTAGCTTTTTTGTGCAGCAAAATGTTTTTGAGATTTGTCCACATTGTAGTATGTATCAGTAGTTCAATCATTTTTATTTCTGAATTGCAACTACTCAACTCTGCTGTTGTAGCAGAAAAACAGCCACTGACAAAATATGAAAGAACAAATGTGATTGTGGTCCAATAAAACTTGATTTACACAATCAGGCAGAGGCAGGAGGCTAGAGCCTGCTCTGCTGACCTCAGTGCTACAGCAGGAGCACTTGGTAATGTCAGTGTTTTTGATTGAGGTACGTTCTGGTATCTCTGTGGGTTTATCTTTTCCCTGGTTGGGCTAATGATGTCAACCATCTATTCACGTGCTTATTGGCCATTTCTAGATCTTATTTAGAGTTGTCTATTCAAATCATTTACCCATTGTAAGATTTTTCTCACCATTGAATTACAAATTGTCCTTATTAAATTCTAGATGTAAATCCTTTGTTAGATAAATGGGTTGCAAATATTTTCTCCCATACCAGCTTGCCTTTTCATCTTTGTTGTTTTTAAATAATTTCCACATCCAGTGTAGGGCTCCAGCTTACAACCCTGAGATTGAGAGAGTCCTATGCTCTACTGAGCCAGCCATGTGCTCCTGCCTTTTCATCTTCTTAGTAATGCTGCTTGAATAGCAAAACTTTTATATTTTGGTGGAGCCTAGTTTTCAATTTTTGCTTTCGTAATAGTTTAATGTTTTTTGTGTGTGTTTCTTAAAAAAATCTTCACTTCAAGATCACAAAGATATTCTCCTTTGTTCTTTTTTATTTATTTTTTAATAAAGTTTTTTAATTTATTTACTTGAAAGAGAAAGAGAGGGCACAGAGGGAGAGGGGGAAGCAGATTCCCTGCTGAAGAGGGAGCCTGACAGACTCTGGGCTCGATCCCAGGACCCTGAGATTTTATTTATTTATTTGAGAGAGAGGGGGTGAGTTAGAGAAATCATGAGAAGGGGGAGGAACAGAGGGAATGGAGAGAGAAATCTAAGCAGGCTCCCCGCTGAATCCCAGGACCCTGATATCATGACCTGAGCCGCAAGCAGCCATGCAACCCACTGAGCAACCCAGGCACCCTCCTTTGTTTTCTTGTAAAAGTTTTATAGTTTTTGTTTTTACATTTAGGTGAGTGGTCCATTTTATAGTTAAGTTTGCATATGGAATGAGGTTAGGGTCCAGATTTTTTTTTTTTCTCAATTGAATATTTCGTTGTTTCTGCACCACTTATTAAAAACACTATATTTCACCCTATTGAATTACCTTAGTAATTTCACTGAAAAATCACTTGCATATGCATGTGTGGTTCTATTTCTGGACGCTTAATTGTGTTCCTTTAATCCCTAAGTCTTATCTTTACATAAATACCACATTGTCTTGATTTCTATAACTGTAGTAAATCTTGAAATCAGGTACTATAAATTCTCTTTGCTCTTTTTTTTCCCAAAAATTATTTTGGCCATTCTAGGTCTTTCACATCTTTACACAAATTTTAGAATCAGCTTGTCGATTTCCAATTGAATGACATTACATAGACTCCAGAGAATTGACATCTTAAGACAATTTAGTCTTCCAATCCATGAACATGATATATTTCTCCATTTATTTAGGTCTTTTTAAATTTCTTTTAACAGTATTTTGTAGTTTTTATTATACAGGTCTTACATATATTTAATCTTAAAAATGTATTTCTGCTACAGTAAATGGCATTTTTTATTTAATTTTATTCTACAAGTGTTTACTGCTGGTGTATAGAAATGAAATTGATTGTATGTTGACCTTGTATTCTGCAACTCTGCTTTACTTAGTTTTATTTTTTTATTAAAACTTTTTTTTTTTTTCTAGAGAGAGAGAACACACCAGCAGACAGGGAGGGTGCATGAGAAGGGCAGAGGGGGAGAGAGAGAGAATCTTAAGAAAGCTCCCTGTTTTGCACAGAGCCCAGTGTGGGGCTTGATCTCATGACCCTGAGATCAAGACCTGAGCTGAAATCAAGAGTCAGATGATTAACTGAGCCATCTGGGTAGCCCACCTTAGTTTTATTAACTCCCTTATAGATTCCTTAGAATACCATATGTCGGGGCACCTGGGTGGCTCAGTGAGTTAAAGCCTCTGCGTTCAGCTCAGGTCATGATCTCAGGGTCCTGGGATCAAGCCCCGCACTGGGCTCTCTGCTCAGCAGGGAGCCTGCTTCCTCCTCTTTCTCTACCTGCCTCTCTGCCTACTTGTGATCTCTCTCTCTCTGTTAAATAAATAAATAAAATCTTTAAAAAAAATTTTAAAAAAACTTAAAAAAATTTAAAAAAAGAATTCCATAGGTCAACCATAATATTGTCTACATGTTTTTTGTCTACATGACATAATATTGTCTACATGACAGTTTTACATGTTCCTTTTCATTCTGGGTGTTTTATTTCTTTTCCTTGCCTTCTTGAATAGTACCGGATCTCATTTTTTTTTTTAATAAAAGCAATGAGAATAAACATCCTTGCCATATTTCCAATATTAGAAAAAAGTTACAGTCTTGACCTTAATTTCCTTTAGAGCGGCCTTTTTCAAATTGGAGAATTGTTTTTGTTCTCCCAGTTGGATAAGAGATTTTTGTCATGAATGGGTGTTGAATTTTGTCAAATGCCCATTCTCCATTACTAAGGTGGTTTTTCTTTCTTAGTCTGTCAATGTGGTGAATTCTGTTGATTTTTAATTTTTTCTATTTTTGAATTTTTAAACCAACCTTGTGGGGGAACACTCTCACTTGGCCATGATGTATTATCCTTCTGATAGCTTTTGGATTTGATGTATTAATGTTTTGTGTATATGTGTGTGTGTGTGTGTGTGTGTGCCCCATTCAAGAAAATTATTGGTTTGTACTTAGTTTTTGCAATGTCTTCGTTTGATTTTGGTATTACAGTAATGCTGGCCTCATGAAATGAGTTGTAAAATATTCCTGCCTCTATTTTTGAAAAGAGTTTGTGTAGAATTAGTATGATAGCATTTTTCATCCTTTTACTTTTAACTTACCTGAATATTTAAAGGACATCTCCTCTAGAGAGCTTATGGCTAGATCATTTGTTTTATTTTTTTTTAATTCAGTTTGTCAGTCTCTATAATTGGGGTGTTTAGACGGTTTACATTTAATATAATTATCAGTTTGGTTGAGTCAGTAGACTCTGTACTATCATTTGTTTTCCCTTTGTTCCATTTAATGTCTCTTTGTTTTTCCCCCATTCCTTCATCTTTTGAACTGAGTTTTGGATTTTTGTTTTGTTTAGGATTCTATCTTAATTCCACTATTTACTTAGTAGGTACACCTCTCATTTTTCTGAGTGGTTGCTCTGTGTTTGCAATTTGCATTTTTAACTTATCACAGTACATCCTCAAATAACATTATACTCTTTGATAAAGTGACGTCCTTACAACAGTTTCTTCTGTTTTCCTCATCATCTTGTGTATTATTGTGGCCCTGTCTTTTACATCTACATGTTTTATACATAATTATTATTTTTACTTTAAATAGTCAATTATAGATTGCATAATGAGAATAAAAATTTTATATAGTTACATACAGATTTGCCAGTTTTATCGTTTTTTATTTCTTTTTGTAGATTGAACTTTGCATTTTGTATCGTTTTTGACTGAAAAAGCTTAACATTTCTTGTAACAGAGGTGTAACAGGTTAGCTGGCAATGAATAGTTGCACTTTTATGCTTGTCTGAAAAGTCTTTATTTCACCTTTTATGAAAGGTGTTTTCACTGGTACAGAATTCTGAGCTGACTTTTTATGCACTTTAATGGCATCTCTTGTCATCTACTTTGCCTTGCTTCTGATGAGATTATTCTTGTCTTTGTTCCCTGAAATGTAATATGTCCTTTTTTTTTCTCTCTCTGCTTTTCAGATTTTCTCTTTGGACTTTCTTTGTGTTACTTGGCTTAGAGTCGAGCTTTGAACTATGGATTTATAGTTTTAATTAAATTTGCAAGATTTCAGCCATTATTTCTTCAAATATTCTTTCTGTTCTGCCTTTTTCCTCTTATGTGACTCCAATTGCGTGTATGTTGGACAGTTTGATACTATAAGAAAGAAATCACTAATGATCTATTCATTTTTTCCCCAGTTTTTTTTTTCTTTATGCTACATTTTAGATAGTTTCCATTACTATGCCTTTGAGTCTGCTACGGTTTTTTTTTTCTTGAGGATGTCTAATCTGTTAATGTTATCCAGTGAGTTTTTTAACTTAGATATTATACTCTATTTCTACTTGGGTTTTATAAATATTGACACAGCTTCTGTTTCTCTTTTCCTCAAGTTTATGTTTCCCTTTTAAATCTTGGAGTGTATTAATAATAGCTGTTTTTAAATTATTGTTTACTAATTTTATCATCTTTGTCATTGGGCCTGTTTCTATTGACTCATTTTCCAACTAGTAATGGATTACAATTTGGTTATTCTTTGATCTTTTATCAAATGCTTAATATTTTGAATGTTAGATGTTTAGATTTTGTTGTCTTTCTTGGAAAACTTTTGTTCTGATGGGTCCTTAAGTTACTTGCTAATAAGGTCCATCCTTTTGAGGCTTGTTTTTAATCTTTGTTATGTTGGGTCTCTAGATCACACTTTAGGTCATATTGTAGTATGCTTTATTCTAGCATTAATTTAACCCTACTAAGAGTAGGCATGGCCTTTCTAAGATCTTTACTGATTCTCCCAGCTGTTCATAAGTTTTTTTTTTCTCCAATGACTAGATGAAATTCAGACCTCTTTTAAGCCTTGTGTAGGAGAGTGACATAATGTGGATATGAAGATATGGAGGAGAATTTGAGTGTATCAGGGCAGACCAATTTTGAAGTTCTTCCAGAGAAACAAAAGGAGTCATTGAATCTAAAGGGACAGAATGTGGCTAAAATTAAGTGGACATATGGAGGGGACATTTAGAAGATAAAATGTTAGCAAGGGGGTTGTTAAGACTGGATAATCAGGAGAGTAACAAATAGTATATTATCAGAAATACAGAAGCAAATAGAGGGAGAGAGTCAAGGATATTTACTCTACCAAACCTTGATTGTGTATGCATTTTTAAAAGCACCTTTTGGAAGAAGGGAATTGGTAACCTTGAATTTTCACAGAATTTCATTAATGCGTATTAAAAGACAACTTCTAATGTAGATGGTTAACAATTTTGTTAAACATGTGGGGTGAAGAGGAGGTGACAGCGAAGGAAATTGCAGTAAAGGTTTTAAAATGTCGTTTACACTAAAGATTTGCTGAGCAATTAAAATGAAAGAGCTGTCATCTAAAATAAAATAAAAGTTTCTAGGGAATAAAAGCTCTTTTAATGAATGTTAAATTTTGTTCTTTATAGCTCAACATGTATTTATAGTCAACTTCTTTTCTTTCAAGTATTACACTGACAATTTGTATGTGATAATTTATGGCAGGAAAAATTTGGATGATCTCATGGAATTTGTAGTGATAAAATTTGGTTGTATTTTTAGGGCTTTTAACAAGATCTGCTAAGGGTTGAGAGCTTCTTTAGAGCCGTATTTAAGATTGTAAATGTACCTTATCTCTGTGATCATGTGCCTTATCTTTGTGATTATGAAGTCACTGCTTGTCCTGGGTAAAGAGGAGTATGTGATATTGTCAGCTTACTTGTATTTGATTTATCGAAGTGTCATTGTTAAAGGCAAGTAGTAGAAATTTACTCTTTTAAGATTTACTTTCTTAAAATGCTTTAAAAAAATGCTTTCTTAAAACTGTTGTTCTTTGACAGAGTTACAATATGTTTCTTTATACCACCCACAAAGGAAATACCAGATCTCTTTATAAAGTGTGAGGGTTGATATGGCATCCTGTATTTTCTCTATTTTAAGCATGTTAAAAGGGATACATTTACTTTTTTCTGTAAACTGCTGTTTTTAGGAAGTGTTAAATGAGGGGCAGTATTTGGAGCAGGAAGCCGGGGGCAAACACATAAAAGGCAGAGAAGCCAAGTGTGTTCAGAGACGTGTATGTAGGAGGTAGCTAGAGGTGTGTGGGCGAGAGAGTATGATGTGAAAGGTATTCAGGACTTTAAATATACCACATATTTCAAATAAAAATGATTAAGCATTTATTCCAGTACTAGTGCTGGAACACTGCTGAAATGTTAGCATTACTGGTTAACATTTAACCAGTTAATGTTATTTTTTTTAATATCTAGCTGTTGTAAGAATATACTGAAATGTAATTTTCCCAAATTTTGAAGAATCTCCCACAGTGTTCAAATTTTGTTATTAAAAAACATGTCATTTTATTCCTTTTGAACTGTTTTCTGCTCGTTGTTTTGTATTGCCTTTTCCCCCCAAGCATATGTGTTATTTGAGATCAGCTCTCTTTTAAGCAACACTAAATAGACTGATAAGGAGGAAATAAGAAATTTGTTCAAATTCATTTTAGTTTTTAAAAACATAGTTATATTCACCAAGCAATATATTTTTAAATAAGGTGTAATTAAAATTTATGGTATTATTTTTACTATAGAAGTTTTCATATTAAAGAAACCTAGAGAAAGACCAACTATAGTACCAACACGTATTAATAAGAATCACTGGAGAAATTATCCTGGCTAGGGCTTCTTTGGTTATCCTGCTTTTGCAAACTAATTTCACTGATGTTTTCTCTGTAGCCTAGTAAGTTGGAATATTTTGGCTACATTTACATGGACTCTCCTCTTTAGATGTCTGCTCCAATGAGGATCTCCCTGAAGTTGAGCTGGTGAGTCTGCTGGAAGAACAGCTACCCCAGTATAAGCTAAGAGTAGACTCTCTTTTTCTATATGAAAATCAAGACTGGACTCGGTCCCCGCACCAGCAGCAGCATGCGTCTGATGCCCTCTCTCCAGTCCTTGCTGAAGAGACTTTCCATTATATGAGTGAGTATTTTTTTACCCTGTTAGAGTTTGTCCACTAAGATAAAGATCCTAAGTATCTCGGTGTTGACTTTTAAAACATGTGGCATCCCTAGGCATTGTTCACTGTGTACCTGCTTTAACTCAAACTGATTTCACAGCACAAAGAGATGATTCTGTGTTACATCTGGATGCAGCACGTTTATCATTCTTACGACTCTGAGTGTCCGGGTTTGCAAGCAATACTCAGATGTGTCCGTTTCTCCTTTCATTTGATACTTTTCTCAGACTGAGTAGAGAAAGGAACTTGAAAAAAAAAAGTAGTTGAAATTGTAATTGAAAATTTTAATATCCCTTTATATCTCAAAATATTTGTTTCGATATCCTGAGCCGTCAGCTGTCTTACTTCATATTTCCTGTTAAACAGTGTCGCGGGAACGAGGTCAGTCATTAAGAAGCGTGGTTTTTGGATACATAAGTAGTTTTAATAATTAAAGGATGGAAACCTTTTTGCTTTTGACCTCATCCCAAACATCTGCTTCGGGTTGAGCTGACTTTTTTTTATTCATTCACTATAAAAATGGTGTGTGCATAGTAGCTACTAGGATATATAATAAAAGTCTGTAAGTTCAGCATTGATATATTTGTAAAATTCTTTTAATTTAAGTTAGATATGACGTTGCATCAGTTCCTAAACCTTTTCCCAGCGAGTGCTTCAGTGTCTTTAATGATCGCTGTGAAATACTAATTTTCACAGTAATCATTAACTTGCTTATAGTAGTAGTTTTCCTAGAACCAGGTTACTTACTGCTCAGGAAAAAAAATTGTAAACATTGTTTAAACTTGAATTAGAATATCAAGAAACTCAAATAAAAACTATTTCTTCCTCAGTAATTATTGTAAGTAGCTGAATATTAAAGCTATTAAGGTTTTCTTAACTTTCAAGTTTGAGAAGTTGCTTGCTTGAGATTTTCTGAGAAGTGCTTTTTTTTTTTTTTTAAAGATTTTATTTATTTGAGAGAGAGCAAGAGACAGTATGAGAGGGGAGAAGGGCAGAGGGAGAAGCAGACTCCCCATGGAGCTGGGAGCCCAATGTGGGACTCCATCCCGGGACTCCGGAATAATGACCTGAGCTGAAGGCAGTCGCTGAACCAACTGAGCCACCCAAGTGCCCAAAGTGCTTGTTTTTTATTTCCATTTCTCTTTGTTCCATGCATTTTTAGATTTGTGAGAAGAAAATTCAAACAAATTTCATCAGGATAAGTTTAGTTTCTGTCATTATTTTGATAAAATGGCACAGAAAGTGCACCTTAGTTTACTTTTTCTTTGTCATATATGCCACTAGGGGATGGAACTGTAGCTAGAAAGCTGTCTTATCATAATTTCATGGAGTTACTTTTAGGAAGAATTTTAAATAAAAATAAACTTCTTTGGAAAATAAATTATAATCAAATCCTAAAATACTTGGTTTTCAGGACTTTATACAAAGTAAATCATAATGTTCAAAGGAGCAGCTTAAAACTTAAGGTTAATAGGATGTTGCAGATCCATACTTCCACAGTCCAGAAAACTATCCTAGTCCTTTAGTCTAAAGGTACTATTTTCATTTCAACAACTTGAAAATTGAGCTATATATGACATACTTAAGATTCTAAAGCAAATGAGCCAAGATTATAATTAGTCTGCTAATTCTTTATCTCTGTACTATACCTCAATCTCAGTGTTATTTTAAAGATATCAGTTCTTTGGGTTACCAGTTCACTCAAATATAAATACACTTCATTTTGAAATTGCGTCTTATGACTATAAAAGATAAGTGATTTACTTTAGCAAATTGATCAATGTTTTAAAAAGTCATTCCCTGGGGTGCCTGGGTGGCTCAGTTGTTAAGCAGCTTCCTTCAGCTCTGGTCATGATCCCAGCGTCCTGGGATCGAGCCCCATATCAGGCTCTCTGTTCAGCGGGAAGCCTGCTTCTTCCTCTCCCACGCCCCCTGCTTGTGATCTCTCTCTCTCTCTCTCTCTCTCTCTGTCAAATTTAAAAAAAAAAAAAAAATCTTAAAAAGCCATTCCCTGATCCTTTCCAACAGTTTTCTGTCCCTTTGAGATGTCAAGTTCTGTGGTTGTGAATAATTATTATGCACCCTCATAAGCCATCCTGGGGTTTAGCTCCCTGATACTACCTCAGCCTCTTCTTATCCCTACTTCCCTCACATACCGGTAGATACTCCTGCTCCTTAAAATGAATTTTAACAACGAATGAAAAGAGGTGGCACAGGCAGAGGCACTTTTCTCTCTTTTGTAACACAAAGAAGTGGAAAGAGCTGTGAAAAGAAAAATAAATTTAGAAGGAAGCATGGACAGGGTTTTGGGTTGGGAACCTACCTCAGATGGATGAAAGGATACTGGATGTTTTCTGAAGCCCCCACCAAACCAGAAAGAGATTGTTTACTTTTAAACAAGAACATTTGAGAGCAATGGGTGGGTCCAAAAAAATAATTCTGTCCTAGTACCTGCCATATAATTTATGGTACCTGTACCTGCCATAAAATTTAAGATACTCAGGGAATATTTTGCATGCAGAACAAGTCATTTCAGGATTTCCCTAGTTTTATTAAGAGATAGACTCATAGTGAGCCATAGGGTGAGCAATGCAGTCAGAGCATGTCATAACAGAAAGTACCACTTGTTCATGGAAAGGCTAAAAATAGAAAGAAACTTGATCTGCCTTTCAGGGTATTTTTTATTTGAGAAAAAGGGATCACCTGTACCATTTTCTAATACATATGAAAAAAGTGTTGAGGGGAAATGATTAGTCTTAGAAGTTTTAGTTAAGAGCTCAACATCACTTGGGAACTTGTTAAAAATGCAAATTCTTGAGCCTCTTTCCCAGATCTGCAGAATCAGAAATTCTGGAAGTGGAGCATAGCAATCTGTGTTTTAACAAGTCCTGAGAGTACTGATGCACACTAAGATCTGAGAACCACCAGTACAAAGCATAGTCAACCAAAGCTAGATGGCCATTTCATAGTGATATTCATTGGAGAATTTAAGGAATTAGGGAGGATGTACAATTTTGTAGAGAAATACAGTTGTAGAAATAATTACTTCTGGTTATGCTTTTCTTCAAAGTCTCCTCTCAGGGGCGCCTGGGTGGCTCAGTGGGTTAGAGCCTCTGCCTTCGGCTCAGGTCATGATCTCAGGGTCCTGGGATAGAACCCCGCATCGGGCTCTCTGCTCAGTGGGAAGCCTTCTTCCCCATCTCTCTGTGCCTGCCTCTCTGCCCACTTGTGATCTCTATCAAAAAAATAAATAAAATCTTTAAAAAAAAAAAAAGTCTGCTCTCAAAAATTATTAATCTGAACTGGCAGGAAAAGATATATATAGCTGATAATGTTCAGGAAGCAGTAACTGTAAGTCAGATCATGAAGGTTAACATATTTATATTTACTCTCAACCAATTCCACAAAATGATTAAGTCATATGCCCCCAAGACATCTACTGAGAATTATCTATGGGAGAATTGAGAAAATTGTCTCACACAGATCATTATATGTAGGGCTTAATTCTCCCCTGGAACCCTGTTGAGAAAGGCTGTCCTAGATGGTATATATCATCAGACACGTCCTTTTTGTTCTCCGTGCTTTTGAAGGCAGTTTTTTGTGTTGCAGAAGCATTCTCCATATTACAGCAGCAAAAGCAGCAGTCGCTTCTTTGGGGTTAGAGCTATAAGACCTGTCTGTAGTTACTAGGAGCTCTTGCGGCTTTGACTATGCCACATGGGTGGTTTGTGTTTCATTTTTGGTTTTTGTTGCTTTGTTTTTTATTTTTTGCTGTGAGAGGGTTGGAGAGATTAGAAGTCTTCTTAAATTTTAGTAATTGTGGTAAAAATTCTAGACCTTGAAAAGAGACACATGAGAGAACTATCAAGCACCATCTCCTATAAATGACAAAGATATCAAAATGGATTAACATGGGCCCTTCCTATCCTGAAAAAATGTGAGGTTGAGTGGTCTATGTGAAATTATGAAGAATTAGAACTTAAAGTAAGGATTGGCAAAGGACTTATGTATATTCTCCCCCCCCCCCGTATTTTTTCAGGAACATCAGATTCTTCAAATCTTACACCAAAAAGGTTGAACATTAATTAACTGCCTTTGAAAACCAACTTGCAATATGTTCTGTAAAAATGTTTATCATCTCCCCTAATATATAAAAGTTTTTTAAGAGTTAGGACTTCCGTGTCTATAAACAAGAAGGCTGCTAATTTCTGTACTATGTAACATTTTTATATTAACAGCTGAGAACTGAAGGGAAAATAGGATTTGATAGAATTGATTATAATAAAATTGGTCTGTTTGGCTCTGCATTTTTGGTTACAGAGTTATAGTGCAGAATTAGTCTCTCACTTTGGCAGCATTTAGTCACAATGCCTAAATGCCAAGAGAACACTTAAGAGATTTGCCCTGAGTACTTTTGGAATCTTCCCAGCAACATATCTACCAAGAGTACTGTGTTAAGGAAGAGAAGACAGAACTGATGAGGCCGCAAGGAGGAATTCATTTCATTTCTCTGTGCTTTGTGACTGTTTGACTTTAATTGAGCTGCTCTGTGCAATTGAGGTGGCCCAGCTTTGGTGGCTCCGTAGCATAGATAGAGACCATTCCATATAAAACAAAAATTGGAGAATTCTGGTTGCCCTATCTAATTTCTTTGCCATAAGAAATATTTAAGCATTTGAAAATTCATTTTTTCTTTTGAAACCCCTGAACAAAAGCTGCTATTTTTTTATTGCAAAGATAACATTTATTCTTCATGGAAAATTCGCAAAAGATTAAAAAGAAAGCAAGAGATCAACCATAACCCGTACCCAGAAATAACCACTATAATATTTTAATGTGTATCCTTCCAGCCTCTCTTCTATATCAATATGTGTATAAGATATGCTCACAATTTTAAAACAGAATTGGGATCTGTGTTGTTTCGTAACCTGCATTCACAGATGGATACCGGTTATTTCATCAGATAAAGGCCTTCTGATCTTGGTGGGACTGTGACAGGAACAGCAGCATGGCGCAAAGAGCCCATTACTGAGAATGAGCAGACCCAAGTTTTTTTGTTTTGTTTTGTTTTGTTTTTTTAATATTTTATTTATTTATTTGTTAGAGAGAGAGAGAACACAAGCAGGCAGAGGCAGAGGGTGAAGCAGGCTCCCTGCTGAGCAAGGAGCTTGACCTGGGACTCGATCCCAGGACCCTGGGATCATGACCTGAGCCGAAGGCAGCTGCTCAACCAACTGAGCCACCCAGGCGTCCCTCAAGTTTTTTTTATGACCTTGTGAGATGGAAGTTGTTACCTCATTATTATCCTCACTATTATTCATTTCTCCCCATTAACACGTGTTTTATTCTAAACATCTCTTTTCTGTATTACTGTGTCCTTTATTTTCTCTTCCCCTTTCTTCATGCGTGACTTATAACTCACCAGCTCTTTATTATAGCCTTAATTTACTGTTTTACTTCAAAATAAATTTACCGTTTTACCTTCAACTCTGGTCAATCATTTGTAGAAACTATAATATATATTGTTCCAGTAAGTTTTATAAAAACTGTTTTTAACTGAGTCTCTAGGATTCCTGGTTCTTGCTTCAAGTGTTAACTTCTGAATTGGTAGTTTTCATCGCTAGCTCCGCGTCAGAACACCTGGGTATCTTTTACTTACTGTGCGTGCCCTGGGGCTCCTCCAAATCAATTAAATTAGAGTCTAGAAATGAGACCCACCACCCTAGGTTACATTTAGCTTTGCAACCATCGGCTGGTTTTCTGTAATTAATTTAGAACATAGATATGATTTGATGTTTTTGTCTCATCTTACTGAGGCCAGAAATAGTGGAGACCTCAAGCTGTAAGTAAATTGTGAAGATTCATTTGGCCCAAGAGCCTGTTTCTTTTACTCCTATGGTTAAATTGTGGAGCCAGTTTTTCTACTTATAAATATAGATGCTTTGGGGGTAAAAATGTTCCTATCCAGGTCTTTTTGGTTTCTGTCTCCTATTACTATTAATCCAGCACTTTACTTTTAGCTAGGAATAAGATGTCATTAGTAATTAAGTTCTAGGTAATTCCCAGATTCATTTTAAGGAGTTAGTGAGTTTTGCTAGAAAGGAAAATAAAAAGCTCAAGTAAAAGTAATACATGTCCCAGGGCACCTGGGTGGCTCAGTCAGTTAAGCGTCTGCCTTTGGCTCAGGTCATGATCCCAGGGTCCTGGGATCGAGCCCCACTTTGGGCTCCATGCTCAGTGGGGATCCTACTTCTCCCTCTCTCACTCCCCCTGCTTGTGCATATGCATTCTCTCTGTGTCAAATAAATAAATAAAATCTTTTTAAAAAATGTAAAACATGTCCCGTGGTATCTTTTGGGCAACCTCAAGGTTAAAATGGGACTAAGGAACTACAAATAACTTAAATCATAGTATCTGCTGCCAACACAGTGCATTATTTACAGAGAATTTTAAATCATGGTTATTTCATACGTATCAGCTGGTTTTGTTTTTTTATTTTTTTTTAAAGATTTATTTATTTGAGAGAGAGAGATCACAAGTAGGCAGAGAGGCAGGCAGAGAGAGAGGGGGAAGCAGGCTCCCTGCCGAGCAGAGAGCCCGATGTGGGGCTCGATCCCAGGACCCTGAGATCATGACCTGAGCCGAAGGCAGAGGCTTTAACCCACTGAGCCACCCAGGTGCCCCCACATCAGCTGTTTTAAGAGTAGTAACTATTAACACTTATATGACACTTAGTAGATTAATACTATTCATTAAATTACCATATTTCATCCTAGTGATCCTGTGAGATGAGTGTTATTGTATCCATATTATAAATATGGAATATGAATTTCAGAAGGGTTAAGTTCACTCAGATAACATGAATCCAGCGTTTCTGCTTTAAAGCCTCTTATTTTTTCACACTTCAAAGCAAACTAATTATAAGATCAGTTATCAGTCAAACACAGATCTGTTGCATGTAATGCACTCCAAAGTCAAAAGATCCCTCTTTTAGTATGCAACATTAGCTTAAAAAGTATTGCTTATTGTGACTGTGGAATCATTGGGATCATGCTAGTCATTCTCTTTGGAGCTATATTATTCAATGCATTGACAGTTACTGAATTTAATGCAGAAATCCTGGGCTTAAATTATGCAAGTAATAATATAACATACAGTTTATCATACAGTAGAGACCTAGATATGGTGGCGATTTTCATAAAGAGTTTTTAATTAAGCTTAAAAAGATTATGCTTCATAACAAAAGTACAAAAAGCCCTACAAGTCCTATTCCTTGTTTATTGATATTAGCTCACATAATAGGCGATCACAGATATTCGAGATAATCACAACAGAATTCTAATTAAATATATTTGTAGTAACACAACCCCTCACTAACTTGCCCCTCTCAGGAATTTTAGGGCATAAAACAATCAGTGATTTAATCCATTCTTCAGGCCCATAGTCTGTGGTGTGAGTGAACCAAAGTTCTAATCTTACTGAGGGAGGAGGAGATAATCAGGAAGTGGCTGCCTTATGATCATTTGATAACTTTCTTAATTCATTGTATGATGTACATTTTGGTTATAGTAATTGGTCTATTTCCTGAGTATCTAATACATAAACATTTTTTTTTCTTTAACATATATTTTTATTCTCCTGAATGGCATTTTGTAAAAGCCTGAGTTTGTTGTTGTTATCTTTCAACTCTTACAAATATTTAAAACTTTTTTTTATTTCTAAATACTATAAACAGTTGTTTTTAACTGTCTTAGTTCTAGGCACAGACAGGGTGGAGCAGATGACCAAAACTTACAATGATATCGACATGGTCACACACCTCCTGGCAGAGGTAAGAATACGTCTTTTCTTTCTCCGGCACTAAAACTGGACATCATTTAAAGTTTGCAGATCAAATGAAAAACAGTGATGTCTTTGTTCTGGGTTATTTTGTATAAGGATGTTATAAGTGGACCGGCATTACCAACTAGCATTCCAAAATAGAATGGCTCCTGAAGTTTATTGTTAGGAAGTTGCAGAGGGTTTCATTTTTGTTGTTGTTCTTATAATGGTGCTGGCTTCCCTATCCCTATCTTAAAAAAGGAAAAGTTTTGTTCTGTTTTGTTGAATAAATCCTTGTTGTTACCCTGGAGCAGAGGTGCCCATTCAAGAATTATCTCCATTGCAAATCAGTACTAGCAGTTCTCAGCATCTTCCCGTTTTTACTTTCAGTTTGGACTATTATTTGAGCTCAGTTTGTCCATGACATTTTTAATACATGCAGTGTTTCTCTTCCAGTTGGCATTCTTACAGGTGTCTCCTTCTATGTGAACTTCATTTCATCTTAGAGAAACTGTCTTTCTCTTTGAAGAACCCTTCTCCCCTCTCCCTGTAGCTCCCTAGAATGACGTTGTATATGCCACTTAGCCTATACTGGAAATGAGATAAATGGGCCTTGAAAATTTGGAGATAATCCATCCACCTGTTTTCATATGTAATAGAGCAAAAGGATAGAAGCTTAATTTGATTTACAGTGATTCATGTAAGGGAATCCATGCTTGTATGTAAGGCATCTAGATATATATTGACAGTTTCCATCCTACAGAATACAATCCTCGCCTCCACCACATAGGTGGGATTCCCACATGCTTGCTGTGTATCACAGCTACGTAGGCATAACTCTTGCTTTGCTTGGCTTTTCTGTAGGCCTCCCTGCATCATTACCACCGACTTCTTTAAACTCCTTTATGCTTTAGCAGAACTTGTAGCCTCAAAACTTTAGTCTGTTATCCCCTCTTTTATCTCACATTATCATTTTTTGTAGCAGTTGACAGTAGGGCGCTTGGTTATGCTTTCCTTTAAGCCTCTGGCTCTAAATACATTGAACTTTTGCCCTAATTAGAACTATTTTCAACATATGTACTATACCCTTACCATGCACAATAGGCAAATGCATTCAGCAAATACTTGTTGGGCTTTCCCTGTGTTCCAGGCCCTACTTCATTTTTTAAAGACCCTCTTGATTTTTTAATTCCCCCAAGTCATAAGTTTAAAGGTTGGGTTGTTTGATTCTACTTAATAGGGTGATGAATAAATCTCACTTGAAAAGAAATACCATCTTGCATTTCTAACCGTGGTGGCCGTCCATTTGGCCAACACATATTAAACACCATCTGTGTGTCAGGCCCTGTGTTTATTTGTGATATCTGGACATTAAAATGAACCTTGATGCTTTCTAGGGCATTGTTTTTGAGTTTAGGGAAACTGAAGAACTTCTAAACTACCATTTAATTTTGTTTGTACTCAAAAGATGTGTTTGGTGTTTTAACAGAGAGATCGTGATCTGGAGCTAGCTGCTCGAATTGGACAAGCTCTCTTAAAACGGAACCATGTCTTGTCTGAGCAGAATGAAGCCCTGGAGGAGCAACTGGGACAAGCCTTTGATCAAGTAAGTCTTTGATCAAGTTTTGTAGCATGAAATAATTACTTCTTGGTCAATAAGAAATTTATTTTTCTGGGTACCCCTGACGTGGTACCAATAGGTAGGTAAATAACACCAGCACATGTTGACTTTGTTGGCAGCCATTGAACTAACCAGTAGAGAAAGGAAATATGGTACAGAGGAGTGCTCATAAGACTCTACCTTAGTCAATAGAAAAGCCTGTGTTCAGTACCCACCAAACATAAGGCACCCTGCTTAGATTCTAATACTTTTTCCTCCTCCCTTTACGTAGACTTCCTGTGTGATCTTATCTTAAATTTATTTATTTTTATTTTTTTAAACAATTTATTCATTTATTTGACAGAGAAGGGAGAGATCACAAGTAGAGAGGCAGGCAGAGAGAGAGAGGGGGAAGCAGGCTCCCTGATGAGCAGCAAGCCTCCCAGGACCCTGAGACCATGACCTGAGCCGAAGGCAGAGGCTTTAACCCACTGAGCCACTCAGGCGCCCCTTATCTTAAATTTATTTTTAAAAATAACCCTGAATAATAGATACCCAAGTGAGGTAACTTTAATCAAAAACCCAAAACAAAAGGAAATGGTAAAGAAATTTATTTCATGCAATAAATAGTCTTTAGTGAGAACTGACTTATTATTAACTTGAATGGTTACATTTAAAATTTCCTGTAATTTGTTATTTTCTGTTTTCATTTATATTTTATAAATGTATTATGTTCAATAATTTGAATTTATGCATTGAAAATATTTATTTTCTAAAACTAAAGTTAGGAAGTCATGCAGAGTTATGCATGAAGTTACTTAACTTAAAAGCTTAGAAGGATAAGTTAAGTAACTTCATGCATAACTCTGCTTAGAGGGATAGGGGTACCTGGGGGGCTCAGTGGGTTAAAGCCTCTGCCTTCTGCTCAGGTCATGATCTCAGGGTCCTGGGATCGAGCCCCACATTGGGCTCTCTGCTCAGCAGGGAGTCTGCTTCCCCTCTCTCTCTGCCTGCCTCTCTGCCTACTTGTGATCTCTCTCTCTCTCTGTCAAATAAATAAAATGTTAAAAAAAAAAAAAAAGCTTAGAAGGATAAGCCTAATTAGGATAAGACTCTGAAGGAGGAGTCTGTTCTGACACTTTGAAGGATCTTCAGTTTTGCATTGTGTTTAAATGTGAATGTATCATTATCTTATGTGAAATTTTCTTCCTACATTTTTATCATATAGAATATAAAAATTGGCTTTTCATCTAGCACAGAAAAAGCTATATTGGTTGAATTAATGCTCTAACATTGTATCTTAGAAAGTATCTGAAGTTTGTTATCCTCTTTTTAACTTTAGTCAGTAAAATCTAGCAACAGATTTTATGGATTTTATTTTATGGTGAGAAACAACTGCTCCATGAATTAAAAGCAGTATTACACGGAAATAATGCAAAATAAAGACCATCTTACAAATGAAGCCCTCTGATGTGCAGGTTAATCAACTGCAGCATGAGCTGTCCAAGAAAGATGAATTACTTCGAATTGTCTCTATTGCTTCTGAAGAGAGTGAAACGGATTCCAGCTGTTCTACACCTCTCCGGTTCAATGAGTCCTTTAGCTTATCCCAAGGTTTGCTGCAGTTGGACATGCTACAAGAAAAACTCAAGGAACTGGAAGAGG
Organism: Procyon lotor; assembly: GCA_028646535.1. Lineage (NCBI taxonomy): Eukaryota > Metazoa > Chordata > Mammalia > Carnivora > Procyonidae > Procyon > Procyon lotor. The sequence goes on from CM053605.1 coordinate 27,990,109, forward strand.
AGAATATGGCTCTTCGATCCAAGGTACATTCCCACTTTCCCACTAATTCCCACTCATTCCTACTTTTCTTTACCTACCTACTTTACCTCAAAGGCCATAGATTTCAGTCTATGTAGCATTGAGGTAAAATATGGTATAACTGAGGATTTGCTATTGACATTCCAATTAGGGGGTGACAGCCAAGGCGTGTGTATTGCCTTTCATTGTCACTTAGATCCCATTCATTGACAAGTAGATAATAGCAAACCGATAGATGAAATAGAGAAAGCCACAGCATGGAATATATATCTTACGGAGTTTACACAAATAACTAAATAATTACAACTGTGATTAGAACTATGTTGGAAAATTACAGGGTTTCCTGAACTTGTATAACAGGGGGAGAAATCAAAGTCCTACTTAATAAGTAAGTGACATTTTAGCAGAGGCTAAGGATTAGTGAGGCAGAGAAGTATGGGGGAGGGGAGGCATGTGCAAAGGCCCTAAGATGAATGAGGGGGAGATGTTTGTCATATCCTGTCCCATATCTTTATTTTAGATAAAGCTTTTTGGATTTTATTTTTCCTTTTCAACTGGTGAACTTTTACCTTCAAATAAGAATTAAAGGTCTTTTAAGTTAATATTGTAAAGTAATTGGGAGATATTATCACAGACTGATGTTTTTTTCTTGAAGGCTTGTCACATAAAGACAGAAACTATTACCTATGAAGAGAAGGAACAACAGCTTGTCAATGACTGTGTT
>CM053605.1:27990950-28065939 GCA_028646535.1 Procyon lotor
CTCTCTGTCAAATAAATAAATAAATAAAATCTTTAAAAAAAAAAAAAAAGAAATATCTTTATTTCAAATTGCCATCATCATCAAAGAAAGACCTAGATTTCTATCAGTTATGGTACATTAGAGTGAAAGGAACTGAGGGTTTTATTTTGTCAATGAGGAAATAGTCCCATAGACAATACAGAGAATATGATTTCCCAAAGTTAGAAAACTGACAAGTGGCAGAGCCAGGGCTTAAATGATGGCCTAAAAATTGACATTCAATGAGTATTTATTAAGTGGCAACTGTGTGTCTATAACAACGTATTTTGGTTTGATATTGTTAATTAAAAATAATTTTTAAAAATAAATCAGCTAGAAAAAGGCTTTACTAGAGAAAGATACCTAATTCTTTATAAATATATAACCTTTTATGTTGAAAGAGAAGATACAAAACATCATGCCAATTCATCTGGGCTGTGGGCATCAGAATGTGATATCTTAGAATTACAATGTTAGAGAACCAGAAAGAATGTCAGTTGAATCTTATCCAATAGAACTCCATCACAGGACCTTTATGCTTTAAAAAACAAAAGAGGAAATGATGCCCACGAACTTAGAACCCAGTCTCTTTGCCTCCTTATTGCCATCCTTTGAAATGTTACAGACCTTCTGTCAATTTTTAAATAGTTTTATATAACACTGAGAAATAGTTTTGCCACTTGTGTTTGATATCAGAGTTTTTATATGCAAGATTTCCTTCCTCCATGGAATTCTAAAGGTTCTATTTTATGTGCATATAAGAATGCTAGTCTCTAGGAATTGCTTCCGAGGCTTTGCTCAGTTTGCTAGATATCCTGGAAAGTCTCTCTTGTACAGAAGCATCTCCATAGCTTTAACAAATTGTGACTGTTTCATTTAGAAATGTTCCTTTGTTCCTAAAATGTTCCTAAAATAGATTTGTTAAGTTTAATTTTTGTTGCTTGTGGGAAATTATTGATGTCCCTGAAGAGTTCTCAAACACATATATGAGATAATGTCTTGGTACTTGGAAACATATATAATTCTCCTCTTTTCAGCCTTCTTGTCCTTCATAAAGAAAAAGATTGAGACAAAACTTTTAGCTTGCTTGCTCACAAGTGACCTCTTTTAGCTTCATTGCCTCCTATTCACTCCTCAGCATTAGCCTATTTCAGAAGACCCTTTATTTTCTTCTACTCAATTATCTGGGTTTATATTTTAAGTTTATGTTACAGATCTATTTGTGATATAGTCCAGTGCTTGTTACAAAATAGAATTTAGCCTACAGGACATAGTTTACCAACTCTTACCCTCCATTTATATTAATTTTTAAATTACTCTTTTGTTTACCAGGTGAAACAAATGCTCAGATGTCCAGAATGACTGAAGAATTATCTGGGAAGAGTGATGAACTGATTCGATACCAAGAAGAGATCTCCTCTCTCTTGTCTCAAATTGTAGATCTTCAGCACAAAGTTAAAGAAGTAGGTTCATTCATTCATTTATTCAACAGATGTTTGTTAAGCTCTGGCCTCGTACCATGGAGTATGAGGTGCTAGATACATGAAGCAGAGTAAGCATGCTCCCTGCCCCTTTACTGCTGGTATAGTCTTTCTGTGTCACGAAATATATGAATAACTTCTTTCAAGTTACTATTTCTCTCTGTCGTGTGGGGTTACATTTTCCTTAGAAAACTGTGATATGAATTAGTGACTCATGCTCATTGACCTCTGAACACCTTAATTAAGATTTTGTATTCTGCCCATTTTATTGCTCTTAGTTGACTTTTGAAAGGTTAGCTTTCTATAGGCCTCTAGACCTTACCCCTGAGAGACACTCTTAAGATATCTTTAAAAAAGGGAGAGTAGCCCATATGTTATATGGAAGGCTCATTTTTCTCTTTTAATATGTTATTAGCATGTGATTGAGAAGGAGGAACTGAGACTTCACCTACAAGCTTCCAAAGATGCCCAAAGACAGCTGACGATGGAGGTAATCAGCTCTTCCTTTATCTTGTGCAATACAGGGGGGAGGAAGGAATAGTTTTTTTCATTTTTATGACCAAGAATGATTAGAGGTGATTACCAGATTTTAAATAACAACAAAAGAATAAGATTAAATTATGAGATCTAAGAAGTAAAGCAATTGAAAGATTCTGTCCCTAAAATTAATAACATAGCATATTTCTTAATAGAGAAAACCTTGTCTTTTGTAAGATTCTTTAAGCATATGTGGCCCTTTTACCAGTCTACCTTTACCCAACAGTTTTTAAAATAGTTTCTTATAATAAGTGTTTTTGCAGCTATGTCAGGAGAAACGCCAAAACTCTTTTACTTTTTATCTATATAAAAATTCTGTGTGTTAGATATAATTTGGTGGTCCCTTAGCATACACTAAGAACACCTAGCAAAATTAGTTATAGATGAGATCTCCAGGCACCGTGGCCAAAAGCTTCCAGTAGAGTAGTTCTATAGTAAGGGTCTGCATGATCCAGTCCACATACCACATTTGAAGAAATTTTTGAAGTTAAAATGTACTCTGAAAAGGGCACCTGGGTGGCTCAGCCTGTTGAGTGTCTGCCTTCGGCTCCAGTCATGATCCCAGGGTCGTGGGATCCAGCCCCACATCCGGCTCCTGTTCGACAGGGAGTCTGCTTCTCCCTCTCCCTCTGCCCCTCCTCACTGCTTATTCTCTCTCTCTCACACTCTCTCTCTCAAATAAACAATAAAATAAAATCTTAAAAAATATATATACTCTGAAAATTATATACTCTTTTACCAGGCCTATGTACCTAACTATATAAAGAAGATTCCGAAACAAGAGAGAAGAAACTACTTGTTTGGGATGATTGAGCAACCTGGCAACATATATAATACTTTGTAGACTTGATCTTGTCATTTACAGACTTCAGAGCGACATTTAAAAATATACACATCTAACATTATGCTAAACCTGACTTGACCCATAGCTATTATTCTTCCTCTATAAATTTTTTGTTACAAAAAACTATATCCTCTGTAACAAACTAAGCAAGGAGAGTATATATATATATCTCCTTGCTTATTTTGTTTCATACATATGTGTATATATATATATCCTTGCTTAGTTTTTTATAGACCTTTTCTATTGAAATTATATTCATAAAGTTATCTAGCCCTTTGGATAAAATTAATACTTATCTCAATGGGGTTTATTTTCCCCCTTGTCGTGTTGAGAATATAATGAAGTATAATAATTACCATCCTTTTTTTTCAGCTGCATGAGTTACAAGATAGGAACATGGAGTGTCTGGGAATGTTACATGAATCCCAAGAAGAAATAAAGGAACTTCGCAGTAGATCTGGCCCTGCTGCTCATCTTTACTTCTCACAGTCATATGGAGCTTTTTCCGGGGTGAGTTTTTCTGGGGCATATGTTACTTGTTTAAGCAATCTCGCTTAAGATTAGTTTGTTCTGAGAGTGGTATGGTTTCTGGTGGTATAAAGTATCTGGAGAAGAAACAACATGGTTTATCTTTGTTTCTGGAATTCATTTATTGATTTAGGCCTTGCTTTACATACTTATATCTACCTTAATACTCTTATTTTATTGCAACCTTTCTTCTTTAACGGTCGACCATCCAGGTTTATTGTAATCTATGAGATGAACCCTAAGGAAATTAGGTTTAGGTCTGTGTACCATAGAGCTACTTAAATTTGGGTCATCTTTACCCTGGGCCCACTGATTCAAATAGAATTCTGAGCATCTAAAACCTCTTTAAGCTGGTCATGAGTTTCTTGGTTATTTAACTCCAGTTAGAGTGTAAGCACTATGAAGGCAGGATTCATGTTTGTTTAATTCATCAATACATAGTATTTTTTGAATTAAAGAAATTAATGAAAACTTGTGAGTTTATGCCAGAATTTGTAATATTGGTTCAAAGAGTTATTTTAACAATCTAGTTCATAAATACTTATAAGCAATACTGTAAACTTTTTTAAAAGACAAATTATAAGTTATAGTAGATTTTTTTTAAAGAATATGGGAGCAGGATTTTTGATTTTTAACTTTTTATTTTGAAATAGTATAAAACTTAGACTGATATTGCAACAATAGTATAAAAATATATTCTCTTACATATCCTTTACCTAGATTCCTCAGTTTTTAACATTTTACTACATTTGCCATATCGTTCTTTTTTTTCTGGACTAATTCACAGTAAGTTACAGATACACCCTATTAACTCTTGATACTTCAGTGTGTATCTACTAAAAATAAGGACACTCTCATATAACCAAACTACAACCGTCAAAGTCAAGGAATTGTCATTGATATACAATACTATCATCTCATCCACAGAGCCCATTTAAATTTTGCCATTTTTGGGGACAAAAAATGTCCCAAATTTTGCCTGTTTGGGACATTTGCCAGTCCCAACAATGTCCTTTGAAGGATATGTTGCATTTGGTTGTTTAAACTAGGGACAGTTCTGTCTTTGTTTGCCTTTCGTGACCTTTATAGAATGTTCTCAGTTTCCTCATGATTAGATTGAGGCAATGTGTTTTTGGCAGAAATTATGCCATGTTCTTCTCAGTAAACTGTAATAGGAGGCTCACATTGTCTATTTATTCCATTACTGGTGATGTTAATTAATTTTGATCACTAGGTTAATGTTAGCATCTGCCAACTTTTCCCACTCTAAAATTAATCAATGCTAATTGATAGTTAATTAAATTAATGTTACTAATTAACTTCACAATGATGAAAATTGGCAGATGCTACTTTAGCCAAGTGGACAAAGTTACTCTTTTGTGGGAAGATACTATACTTTGAGACTATTTCAGTATCCTGTTTTTCTCAGCAAACATTTATCCACTAGTTTTAACATGCAGTGATGGTTTATATCTAACTCAGTTATTACTACGATGATTGCCAAATGGTGATTTTCTAATTCCATCATTTTTTTGACATTTATTAATCAACATTCTTTTGTCAGAGCCTTTCTGTGTCATTTAGTCATTCATTTATTTGTTTGTTTATTTGTTTGTTGAGGTGGGGCACGGGGCATAGAGAAAAGCTTAAGCAGATTCCACATCCAAAATGGAGCCCGACACAGAGCTTGATCTCATAACCCTGAGATCAGGACCTGAGCCGAAATCAAGAGTCAGACGCTCAACCAACTGAGCCACCAAGGCACCACATTTCTGCCTCATTTATTTATTCAGTTGTTCATTTAGTTATTTTCATATGGACTCTTGGATTCCTATTTTAATTAGTGGAGCATAATCCGTTATTACTATTTTTTTATTCTGATACTTAAATTGTTCCAGATATGGCCATCAGGATCTCCTTAAAACTCATTTTGCCTTTTCCTATCCCAGTTCTGGAATCAGCCGTTTCTCCAGGGAGGTCCGGTTAGTTTTAATGAGGAATCATGCTTAGAATTCAAGATCTGGATCCTATGTATCCGTTGCCACTAGAGTGTCATTACATCTAGGCTCTCTCAGCAGATAGAACTGGGAAATATGTGTGCATTCATACATATACACCCACTCAAACACATCAATATCTATGTTTCCATCCAGATTTATGTTCTTGTATCTCTATATATTTAAAAGCTTGAGTTCACACCAGTATCTCCAGTTCCAGCCATTGTCAGCTCAGCTTCACTGAGCATGGCACCCATGCTAGCTGAATCCTCATCTCTGACCAGGGAAAGGGGAACCTTGCTTATTTTTCCTTGAGTGATTTTTCTACGTTATAAAAACTATACATGTTTATTATAGGAAAGTTAGAAATTAAAAGAAGCAAAAAGAAAATGTGAAATACCATCAAATTCTGACCTCCAGAGAATCATTATTGGCATCTTGGTTTATAGCCTTTCAGACCTTTTGGTTTTTTTGTGTCTCCACATGTAATATTTTCTATTTATCACGTTGGTTTTTTCCTCTCTTCTCCTGTAAAAAATACATCATGAAAAAGAAGTTGGTTCTTGTTAAAAGTATTTCCAAAAATGTCTCTTTTTTCCTTGCATTTTGGCCTATAACTGTTTTCTTACGTTTTCTTTTATTCCAACATCAGAAGTATTGGATTCTGGAGACTCTGTTAATTAATTTAGGGATAATTCATTCCTACTAACAGGCTTCTTATATAGTCATTATAGGGATCTCAAACTCTTTTTCTTAGGAATCTTTGGCGGCTGAGATTGAGGGGACCATGCGTAAAAAGTTGAGTTTGGATGAGGAATCTTCTCTCTTTAAACAAAAGTAAGTACAGATCACATGTATTATTACCCAAGCATTGGGACGGAAGTAAAAAGAAGCCATGGTCATAAGTGATAGGTATTTTGAGATTCAGTTGTAAATCTGCTTAGTAGTCAGGGTTTCTTTCGTAGTGCTCACATTTGTAAGAGCACTCTCTTGTCCTGAAGTTTACTTTCTAATAATTTCTCCTAAACTTTAGAGGCTAGTCAAAGTGGATTTTTTTTAAGATTTTATTTATTTATTTGAGAGAGAATGAGAGAGAGAGAGAGAGAGAGAGAAAGCATAAGAGGTGGAGGGTCAAAGGGAGAAGCAGATACCCTGCTGAGCATGGAGCCTGAAGTGGGTCTCAATCCTGGGTCTCCAGGATCATGACCTGAGCCGAAAGCAGTTGCTTAACCAACTGAGCTACCCAGGCACCCCAAGGTGGCTTTATTTTTAATGAATTGTATATACATGTCTCTTGTAAAGCACTCCGGTGGCAGGCAGTGGCAATAATGAATGCTTCTCTTTTGACAGAGCCCAACAGAAACGGGTATTTGATACTGTCAAGGTTGCCAATGACACACGGGGCCGCTCCATCCCATTTCCAGCTCTGCTACCCATTCCAGGGTCCAACCGCTCAAGTGTCATCATGACAGCAAAACCTTTTGAGTCTGGTTTACAACAAACAGAGGACAAAACACTCCTGAATCAGGGGAGCAACTCAGAAGAGGTTTCAGGGTAAGAAACAAATCATGGCAGTGATTCTGTAATTTTTATAGCATTGACATACCAGATTCACATAGTTATATTCCAACATTGTTCTGTGCTATTCCAAGGAGGTTCTAGAACTGTCAGTTTTCATTCAGTAATGATGCCGTATAGCATTATTTGTAAGACAGATCATTGACTTCATAAAAGTTTTTAGAGTGAAAAGGCTGCATTTAATTAAGTATATTCAAAATGTAACTTGCATTGAACTATAAAAGTCTTTACTACTTTCTTCTTTAGTATGGAAAAGTTTGAGTGTAAATCTTCATATTCTAAAAGTCAGATTTGTTTTAATCTGTTTGGTCATTGGCAGTTATGCATAGAAAGATGACACTTTCTCACAACCCAAGCTCATAATCTCAACTGCTTTGGTGCCTTTGGGATAAATGATAAGCTTGAATACCTATTGAGGAAAAGTAGGTTGCTCTTAACTCCCTATTTGTTGAAACTTAGATTTTTTTCCAGTTTTCATTAATTCATCTTGTTGAATTACATATATGTAAATAGAATTAAACAGCATCACTAGAAAGTCAGCAGAAGACTTTTGAAAGGTAGATGTTTAGCATCTGAGAGAAATCTTTCCTAATGCAGAAATCCATCCTAGGACATACCGAATACCTAATAAGTATTAGCTGTTATCAGTAGTAGATGGGGTAGTAGTCTTACCATTAGTGAACACTTAATTGTGGACTAGGAGCTCAACCTTAGTTAATCCTGTCAACAATCACCCTGGAGTGTAAGTACTGTATCTTTTCAATTTATAGTTGAGGGAAGTGAGGCTTAAGTCATTTTGTAGCTTGCCCATGGTCACGTGACAGGAGGGTATTAGTCACATTTCTGTAAACTACAGGTTTGGTCCATGGGTGCAATTTGTTTGGCTCAAAAATAAAAAATATCGGGGCACCTGGGTGGCTCAGTCGTTAAGCGTCTGCCTTCAGCTCAGGTCGTGATCCCAGGGTCCTGGGATCGAGCCCCGCATCGGGCTCTCTGCTCTGCAGGAAGCCTGCTTCTCCCACTACCATTCCCTCTACTTGTGTTCCCTCTCTCGCTGTGTTTCTCTCTGTCAAATAAATAAAATCTTAAAAAAAAAATAAAAAATATCTGTGTTGCCAAAAAAAAGGAAGAAATAAAGAAAGAAAAAGATCCATCACCATGGATTTTTTTTTTTTGTCTTTCAATTTGTACCCACAGTAGCTTTGTGTGTCGATACTATGTCATTGTACACAATTACCTTAGGAGAAGATCAGCAAACAGATCTTTGTGGATTCACATCTCGTAGCCAGGAGCAACTACAGCTTGGCTTGCTACCCTTTCTTTTGATATCAATTGTAAGAAACCTCTGATTTCAAAAATATTAAAAAGTGAACAAATGTGTTCACATAAATATGAAAATGGGTTTTTTTTAAAATGTTCTACAATATTCACAGAGGATTCTGTGGCCCAAAGCAAATTTTTTCACTTTTTAATATTTTTGAAATTTTTAATGGCATATCATAGTTTAATGGGTAGCATTTTTTTTTCTCTCTTAGTGGTACATAAAATAAAATAGTACCTCTTGGAATCAGTGGCATTGTAGATTCAATGCAATATGATAAAGTTTACTTTTCTGGCTACCTAAACTAAATTTATAGATAGTCATATCTGTAGTTTCATAAATTAAGTGGCTATACTTATCATAGTGAGCACTGAGTAATGTTTACAATTCTCAAATCAGTCTATTATATACCTGAAACTAATATAACATTGTGTGTTAATTATACTTCAATATAAAAATTAAATGAAATAGAAAAGTTAGTAAACAAAATAAGTATATATTTGCTGTCTAAAGTTGCTTGAAATGATTTGTAAAAATGATATATAGTATTAGTGATTTTGGTTTTTTATTATTTCTGTATTCTTGAGATCTAAGAAAAAAAGTATAATTTTAAGATCAGTCTCTTGAGCATTCACCATCGTAGAAAAGAGAAGTCTAGGTTGTGCTTATCACCCTTACAGATCTAGTCAGTGAATGGTTTTCTCATAGGAACATTCAGAAGGTGGGTCAACCAGGACCCTCTGGAGATAGTGATTTGGCTACAGCACTGCATCGCCTTAGTCTGCGGCGACAGAACTACTTAAGTGAGAAGCAGTTCTTTGCTGAAGAATGGGAACGGAAGATCCAGGTTCTGGCTGACCAGAAAGAAGGGGCTAGTGGCTGTGGCACCCCCACGGAGAGCCTTGCCTCTCTCTGCACTGACCAGTCGGAGATCACAGACCTCAGCAGTGCCAGTTGCCTTCGAGGTTTTATGCCTGAAAAATTACAAATTGTCAAGCCCCTTGAAGGTAATAAATCAGTAAGGGCCATTCTTTTTTTTTTTTTTCCCTCAGTGTTCCAAGATTTGTTGTTTATGCACCACAGCCAGTGCTCCATGCAATACGTGTCCTCATTAATACTCACCACCAGGTTCACCACCCCCCATCCTCCTCCCCTCTAAAACCCTCAGTTTGTTTCTCAAAGTCCATAGTCTCTCATGGTTTGTCTCCCCCTCCAATTTCCCCCAATTTACTTTTCCTTTCCTTCTCCTAATGTCCTCCATGTTATTCCTTATGTTCCACAAGTTAGTGAAATTTATTTCACTCCGCATAATCTCCAGTCCCATCCATGTTGATACAAAAGTTGGGTATTCATTCTTTCTGATGGATGCATAATATTCCATTGTATACATGGACCATATCTTCTTTATCCATTCGTCTGTTGAAAGGCATCTCAGCTCTTTACACAGTTTGGCGATTGTGGCCATTGCTGCTATGAACATTGGGGTACATATGGCCCTTCTTTTCACTACATCTATATCTTTGGGGTAAATACCCAGCAGTGCAATTGCCGGGTCATAGGGTAACTATATTTTTAATTTCTGGAGGAATTTCCACACTGGTTTCCAGAGTGGCTGCACCAACTTGCATTCCCACCAACAGTGTAAGAGGGTTCCCCTTTCTCCACATCCTCTCCAACATTTGTTGTTTCCTGTCTTGTTAATCTTTGCCATTCTTACTGATGTAAGGTGGTATCTCAGTGTGGTTTTGACTTGAATTTCTGTGATGGCTAATGGTGATGAACATTTTTTCATGTGTCTGCTAGAGTAAAGGCCATTCTTAAGCCACATTGCTTATTAGCCTTTCCCTTTCCTGGAATTGAACTTGTATTGTAATTATAAGAGGACTATGTACAGGAGATACCTTTATTACCCCTAAACCTCATTCATGTGGTTTAAGTCCATTATGATACTTTATGGAAAAAGAATGAAGAGATCTGCTTTCTCCAAGTTATCACCCATCAGTATTTTTTTAATATAAATGTGGGGAAGGAGGAATATCCTTTCCTGTCCTTAGCTAAGATATATCATTGACAGCAGTTTTCATGGTAAAATAAATGGGATAGGATAAATAAATAAAAATAATAGAGATGTAATACTTCATCTCTACCTTCCTTTTCAAAAAAGGGTTCTTTACCCAGGAAGTGTCATTTACTTCAAGATATGTAGGTCTGGGGGTTTTGTTTTGTTTTTTTTTCTTCCAGTTTTGATAATTTCCTTTCAGTTTCTGTTCCCTCCTAAGATAAAACTTAAATTCAAAATAAATTTGTTTTAAGGAATACTGATTACCTTCAGATGATTCTGTTATTATCATAAAGGAGTCTGCCTTAGACAAAATTTTGAGTAGGTAGCCTCTACGGACCCTTCAGACTCAAGGATTCTATAAGTTAGTTTCATTCATTAGTGATCAGTGCGTATTTGTCAGAGGTGCCCACTCTAGGGTAAAATGTCGTAGTGACATAAGTAGACAGTGCAGGTGCTTGGTCTTTCACCAGGTTTCCTAGACAGGAACCACGGGGATATATCCTGCTTTTAGCATCTCCTTCACTTCCCTACTTTCCCTGGAGAGCTTGGGGAAAGGAGAGTCATGAGCAGGGTGGGGAAGAATACAAAGAACAAAATAAAACACTGAAATTCAGGTGTCTTTCAATCTGGAAGCCTGACTTTTGACCTCAAAGTTCCTAAGCATGGTTTTCAAGCCAAGGAGGTATTGATTATTTTTCATGGGACGATACAACCCCACCTCCAGGGTGTGTGTCTTCCTTCTCCTCACTGCTTCAGCGTCCTAGTTCCCATTAAGGCTGTTGTCTTGGCTTTTTCACCCCTGCTTTAGATGTCCTTTTTTCAACTTTCCTTTTGAAACAAAAAGATTATTATCCATACCTTTAGCATCTTGTCACAGAGAACTTTGTATAAATTTTACTAAAATATTAAGAATAAAAAAGTAGTTTTATTATTATCCTTACTTTTTTGCACATATAATTTTAGCCTTATGTTTCAAGATTGAAGTTTGTGGGAAATTTAAAACTTGCCTTCTAAGGTTTTGTTGTTGTTGTCGTTTTGTTTGGTTTGGTCTTGCACATTCAGGATCACAAACTTTGCACCACTGGCAGCAGCTTGCTCAACCAAATTTAGGAACCATTCTTGACCCACGACCAGGTGTCATTACTAAAGGCTTTACCCAATTGCCCAAGGATGCCGTCTATCACCTCTCAGATTTAGAAGAGGATGAAGAGGAAGGTATCACTTTTCAAGTGGAAAAGAAACCTTCAGTATCCAAGCCAGTAACAGGAATCTTCCTTCCAGCCATTACTTCAGCTAGTGGTCCAGTTACAGGTAAGAACAGTGCTTACTAGGGTGTGGTCCGGTAAGTTTGCATTCTCACTTCCAGGATGGCCGCTTGGCCACCTCTCCTTAAATCTAACGAGTGCACTCAGTCTTAAAGAGAAGAAAGACCTGTAGCAACAGTGGCCTTTCTCCCCACCTCCTAGCCAGCCTGAGTCAGAGAAAGATCAATTCAGTCAGTAGTTTCTAAGCCCTTTGGGCTCAGGATCTCTTTATACCCTTAAAAATCATTGAGAATGCCAGGCAGCTTGTCTTTGTGGGTTGTATCTGTTGATATTTGCCATATTAGAAATCAAAACTGAGAAATAATCAAAATATGCAGGCTCACAGATATGTAGTTATAAAAGGAGAGAGTATTTTAATAACCTCTTCAGATATTTATGGATAATTCTTTGATATTACACCGAAACTTGGTAAGTGGTAGTTTCTTTAAGCATTAAAGCAAATGTGGAATCCAAAAACCTACCAGTGAACTTTTCATACTTAGTTATAAAATCTGTGGGTCTATTCTACACTTTGAATGCATCTTTTACCCATGCATGATGTTATAATATCATGCATTGGTCATTTGGAAAATACCGGTTCACTGAGTTGTGCACATCTTCCAAATGTTAACATATTTCATTATATAATATATTAATTACATTAATATCACCATTTATCTCATCAAATAAATCTTTTTAGTATTAGGAAGCTTTAAAGCTCTCAAGGGTGGATATCAGTTTTCCAGAACACTTAATTTTCACTTGAAAGGTGGAATTTTGTCATTGATAGCAAATCCTGTAAGCTATTTTTATTGAAAACATAGGCTCACTACGTTCATTTCCAAGAAAATTTCTGCCAGATAGCCAAGTCTGAATAATCCTAGTTTGTTAGGTGTTCTTTCAGGTAAAAGTGGTGTTGCACGAAAAAACTTCAACTCCATTGCCCATGTGCTTTTCCTTTAGATAACCATTGTATCTTGGTATGCAGCGGGGTGCTTAATGCTTACTTCCCATTTAATCACAGAATATTAAGATACAGGGTCAAGATTTAATAAGTAGTTTTTACTTGCTATAGCTTGGTGCCATTGCTTTGATTTGTGCTAAGGAGTCAGCAGTTTTGCTCAGCATTGCTTTAGCTCTAACGGTACAAATGCCAACCCAGTCAAAAAGGCAGATAACATCTTAGTTTTGCTATAACAGTTCTGACCTGTGACCTGTGGATTCCCACAGGGTCTGCAGACCACACTTTGAGAACTGTTGAAGTAGATGGTTTGGCTCGAAAGACTAAATGACTAGATCTTGTTGGGGAGCAGGGCGGGGGCGGGGGAGATTAGTGTATTTTTTCAGAATATGTTTTTCTCTTCTCTCTTACCTATTTTTAATCCTTTTGAATTACAGTTTTAAAGTATTGAAGCATTCAGCTATATACTAGCCAGTTGATACTAATACAATATTTATGTATATTTCATTTCCAAATTTGGTGATTTTTGTAAGAAAGACCCTTGACTAATGCTTAATTAATAAATAGTAATGAATGTTTTACATCATTAACCTCGTCTTTCAATTTTGTTTGATTCCATTAAAATCTCTACTTCAGTTGCAACCTCAAACCCAGGCAAGTGTCTGTCATGCACAAACTCGACATTCACCTTCACCACCTGTAGGATATTGCATCCTTCTGATATCACTCAGGTTACCCCCAGGTAAGGGGTCTGGGCAATTTGAGGCCTAAAACTTATTTCCTTAGCTATGTTTTCATAGATTTATTTTAAAAATTACTTACATTTTAACTCCTAGAATTTTAATGTTCTGCAGTCATTTGTCTTTAGGATATTTTCACATGTATCTTCTCCTTTGATCATTATAACTCTTTGAAGTTGTCAGGGCAAGTGAGTATGTATTGTGTAAGAGCAAAATGGAGGCATGTATAGTTTAGGTGACTGGTGCACAGGCACAGGTAGCAAATGACCCAGCTGCAACTATACCCAGAGTAAGCTAAATCGCAAGAGTTGAGGAACTAGTCTTCAACACAAGACTGCCCTCCCTTGGTTTTTTTTGCTTTGTTTTTTTAAGATTTTATTTATTTATTTGTCAGAAAGAGAGAATGAGCGCACAGGCAGGGGGAGCGGCAGGCAGAGGGAGAAGCAGGCTCCCAGTGAGCAGTGAGCCCAATGCGGGACTTGATCCCAGGACCCTGAAATCATGACCAAAGGCAGGCACTTAACCAGCTGAGCCACCCAGGCATCCCAAGACTGCCCTCACTTCCGACACCACTTGCAAGTTCTTCAAGTTCAGGGTGTTCCGAAAACCACTCTCTTGTTTGATAATTTGCTAGAAAGATTCACAGAACTCACTGAAAGCTATTATGCTCGTAGTTGCTCTTTATGATAGGGAATGGATGCAGGTTAAAATTATCAAAGACAGAGACATAGGTCAGAGTCTGGGAAGGTTCCATGTGAAGTTTTCCTTGTCCTTAGGATTCATTACTTTCCTAGCATTGATGTATGATAGTACATGCAAAGTATTGCAAGCTAGGAATGCTCATGCAAGCCTCAGTGTCCAGATTTTTTATTGAGGTTTCAGTGCATAGTCATGATTGATTGATTACCTATACAGTTGAGCTCACCTCCAGGTCCACTGACCTGAAGCCCCCCACCCTAAATCACATGGTTGTTCTCTCTGGCATGGCTAACCCCCACCCTAAAATTATTGGGTGTGGCCAGGCTCACCCCAAGATCCAGTATGACCTGCCTTCATCCTAAGCAAATACGTGTATATCAGACACGGCATAGATTACCTCCCAGAAGCTGGGGGCAAAGGCCAGAACCCTCTGGGCGAGGCTGCTATTTCTTTCCTACCGATTCCCTAAAGAATCTAAGGTGGTTTTCAATAGCACATACAACATTGGGATAATGTTAACTAGGAGTAGTAAAGAAAAATGAAGCATAGAGGAATCAAGAGTAAGGATATAAAATGGATAGAGGAATAAAACTAGTATACAAATTATAAAGACTTACATACTTGCTACTGTGAGCCATATATTTAAGTCTTAACTTTCTAGCTGCCAGTGTGGTGGGAAGTAAGATTATGATTCACAATGTATGTAAGAGCAAATCAATTATTTAGGGAAGTATTTGGGTTTTATCCAGTAAAGATCTCAATAAAGTCTGTAATGAACAGGCCTATCTTCAGTTTTTCTACATTGTTTTTATGTCAACAAGATAACAAGCTTTATAAAATTGGTTCTTGGGAGGACTCTCAATACACATTGATACCATATCAAGTATACAGTTTGGAAAAGGCAGTCTTTTCTACAGTTAAGTAGGAACGGTGGGGGGCGGAAAACTGGGAGTATAGTCAATAGACTGCATCAGATTAGGGGTTCTTAGTTGGATTTGTTTAACCACAGAGCCAAACTTGTTTGTTGTTTGTTTCTTTCATACCAGTTGGTACTTCAGGAAGTTTATTTAATAAATTGTTTTAATAATAACTTTGTTCATAACCATTAAAAATTTTGTTATCTTGATATACTGAGTATTTTGTGTTAAAATGGAAGTTTATCTATTAGATACTGGTAACATTAGTTCAAGGGAGGGAAATTGGCTAAAGAAGTTCCTTCTCTGCTCTATCACCATTTCCTTGAGTGCATGATTTCTTATTCCTTTTTCTTTCTAACAAAACACAGAATAAGAAAGTTTCTAATACTTGTCAAAGCTTTTAATTGTTTTTATTTTCCCACAAACACATGTTTGAAGTCAAGGTTAAGAAAAATTTGTTCCATGGGTATCCTTATACTACTACTATTTGGAATTAACATTCTTAAAAACGGAAATTTTAACAATTTGAATTTTTATGAGTTATTAGTAATATAAAATTGAAAGATTAAAAAGAAAACAATTTCTCCTTAGAAGAGCATCTTAGGTTTAATATAAAAGATTATATTTTCTAAAAAGTTAGACAATTATTTGCTCATGGGTTATTGTCTCTGGTGTATTTCACTTTATGGGATAAATATAAAAAATTTCTGGCTACTTTCTGTAATATTTTAATTTCTTTGGTTTCTATCATAAAATTTATTTTTATTCCCAAAGACGTACTTTGAGTTATAATTTAAGAATAAAGTTCTCTAAGAGTAAAGTTTCTAATATCCTATGAAAAGAAGTATGTTTCAATGAGTTAGTGACTTAGTTACAAATTACAAATAATCGGTTACTAAAGTAACATATCAAAATTCTTACTCAGATCTTTCCACAGAGTACAGTTACTAATGTATTGCCTGTTGCTCTATATTTACTACAGATAACTAATATAATTACTTTAAATGCTGACTTGGAAATTACTTTTTATTTTTAAACACTCTCTCTTGCTCTTTCTTTCTCTCCCCTACCCCAAAGCTCTGGGTTCCCTTCATTATCCTGTGGAAGTAGTGGTAGCAGTTCATCAAATACAGCGGTGAATTCTCCTGCTATGTCCTATAGACTCAGCATCGGTGAATCTGTTACCAACCGACGAGATTCCACCATAACCTTCAGTAGCACCATGAGCTTGGCCAAACTTCTACAGGAGCGAGGCATTTCTGCTAAAGTGTATCACAGCCCAGTTTCAGAGATCCCCCTCCTCCAGCCTATCCCTAAAGCCCTGGCTATTCCTTCTACACCACCAAATTCACCATCTCACTCACCTTGCCCTTCTCCTTTGTCCTTTGAGCCTCGAGTGCATCTCTCCGAAAATTTTTTGGCCTCCCGACCAGCTGAAACATTCCTCCAGGAGATGTATGGTTTGAGACCTACCCGGAACCCTCCTGATGTTGGCCAGTTGAAGATGAACTTAGTGGACAGGCTGAAGAGACTGGGGATAGCCAGAGTGGTAAAGACCCCTGATGCACAGGAAAATGGAAGAAGCCAAGAGACAGAAATTGGTCTTCAAAGACCAGACTCTGCTGTTTATTTAAATTCAGGTAGCAATTTATTGAGTGGACTGAGGAGGAATCAGAGTCTTCCAGTCATGATGGGTAGCTTGGGCACCCCAGTTTGCACAACCTCACCGAAAATGGATATCCTGAAGGAAGACTGAGGTTCAGCAGTTAACTGACCTCTTAGACAAATTAGCACATGAAGGATAAATTTGCACTGATACATGTAGTCTGGTCTGACTGAGAGACAAGGAATGTCGCAGATGGTTTGCGAATGTGGAAAGGGGAAAGTGGAAGAATGGAAACAGAATTGGGACGAGGCCTTAATGAATGAGGTCTAATACGTTGAAAGTATAAGTGAATGGGTCGTGAGGGTTTGGAGACAGATAAGAAGGAAGGGTTTAATGTACTTCTTCAGTTGGGTGTTCCTATCTTGAGAATAAAAAGTGACTGGACGATAAACTCAGTAATATCAAAATACACCAGTTTTAACTGAACTTGCTAGCACATTTACTTCTAGTAAGCAAAAGCAGCAAGAACCCAAGTTAGGAGATGGGAAGAGAAAGGGAGCAGCTTTGACCGTTGCCTATAAAAAGCTGAACTGCAGGGTTGCCGAGCTAAGCCCCGTCTGTTACTAAGACAAATGAGATGGCTCTTGTGTTTTACCCTGTTACGGTCTGCTTAAATTACATATCCATCAAATGGTATGTACACAGCAGTAGCAAACAAGGAACTTTATCCTTTTCATAAAAATCAGAGTCGTGGAAACTCCCCTTTGCTTTCTGTTTTCAAGCCTTTGAGCCACTGGGAGCCCAAACGCCACCCAAATTCCTTTTGTATTTGTGATTAATAAAAGTTCATTTTTAAATGTGTACTTTTATACAACACCTCTAAAAAACCAACATGAATTGGGGGTAGGAAGGATTTATTTTAAGAAGGAAAATATGGGTAAATTGGAACCAAGGATACTTGTTTTCAGAATATCCTTATCCTTTTAGATAAGTACAGTGGCCAAGACGTATGAACACAATTCCATGTCTTTACGTCCTTGGAGGCTGGAGGGGGTAAAACCGGAAGTGCAATCAATAGGAATTAGGGGATGTTGTGTATTTACGTCTGTGTGTTTCTTTGTAGGGAAAGTTAATTGCAACTAAACTTTTTCCAAAGTGCTATGCATATTTTTCATTGAAGATGATGTGTATTTGCACAAAAATTCTCAGGCATATTAAATTATTATAAGCTAAAGTAAAACCCAGGTGCTTGCTTTCAGACTGTGTTTTTTTTTTTTAATGTAAAATTAAAGCACATCTGCCTTTTTCTCGATATCTGTAGAATTAGAGAATGAACTTTGTTAATGGGAAAGTCAAAGCTTTTGGTTTTTTTCTGGGATTCCTCTTTTTTTTTTTTTTTTATTAACAAACTCTGTGAAATGGCAAAGTAAAACTCATGGATTAGGTTTCAGCACTCAGCAGTGTGACACAAGGCTGTGAATTGGGAAGAAACAGATCTGTTTCACTGAGCATTGCTGATCAAGGTCTGTTCATCAGATGACATGGCTTTCTCTCCACCATACAGTTAAGAAAAAAATCCCATCATATGAAAGGCATGAGGGAGAAGAGATGAGGGAGGGGGCTAATTATTTTGTTTTTGAAAGTGGGAGGCATATTACTTGATGTTTTAGGAGCTTAATTTGCAAATGTTTTGCTCATTCCTTCTGACTTAACCGAAAGGCAGTTTTCTGAAGAATTCTTGATGAGAGTCTTGCTCCTTTTGTTCCCATTGATACACCTATTCTCATACCTGAAGAAGGTCCTTCCTTTCCTGAAACGCTTGAGATGCCTCTCCCACATGAAGAGCTATGTGCCCCAAAGGGTAGAATAACCAACATGCAGGCAGTAGTAAGAATGTGTGAGTTTACCATGCTTTATAGAAGCTTAATAAAATTTCTCTAAATTTCTTAAAAACAAAAAGTAAAAGTTCCCTCTCCCCTTCTGTCAGTCATGCTGAGGTCAGCAGACCTTCCTACATAGCACGTTCAGAAAGGATTCCAGCAGGTCCATAAGCGAATGTTAAGTGTCCCTAAATATGGTAGGCACTAACCAGAAGAATTCCTTGTTTAAAGATGTTTAAATTTCCAGAATATTCCAATTCACTTTTTTAAAAATTTGTATTTGAGTCTCTATTTCCTAAAGTGACTCTGGGGTGCTTATTTTAGCCAGTTCCTCAAGCATTTTATTTATTTTCTAAGAAAATAATCTTCCTGTTGCCAGTTTCCAAGAAACATCAGGAAGTAGAAAAATCTAGGGCCAGAGAGTAGTACAAAGTTTTAAATTATCAGATTTGTGTATCTTACATAAATAGCTGTAAACTAAGGTAAATTTTAGAGCATTCTGTATAATTGCTATACTTTTTTTTATAACTGATGCTAAAATGATCACTCTGGAGGCAGGGTAAGGGCATATTCATGCCAAATAAGCACATCTAATTAAAGAGACCCAGACTTACATTTTTGAAAATTGGACTGATGAAAAAAAAAAAAAATTGGACTGATGTTACTGTTCTTCCAGAAATGTAGTGCTTGTATACTGGCACATGCTTGTCTCTAGATGAACCTGTTTGAGATTGGGGTTTGCTGTTTTTAAAGCTTCCACCTAAAATCATTTTGGGTATGGCCTGAGAATCTCTATTATTACAAAGCTGTGCAAAATATAGTAAGAAGACCTGGAGCCTTATAGGAAGTTTCTCCTCAGTTTATCTGTTAAACTTTAGTCCCGTCCCATTTTAGTGTTTCAGTATCGACTGTGTATGTACTTTTATTATCGACTGTGTATGTACTTTTATGCCAGTATAGGAAACTCTAATCTTTTTTTTTTTTTCCTCCTTCAGGAAGGTTCTCAGTGATTATACCTCAGGTATTTCTGAGTATCCTACTATCTGTAGGAGGGATACCTTTGTGAGCTCAGAATGAAAAATTTTCCTGAATTATGATGATCCCAAATCTTATGTAAATAGCCTTAGGCGTGCGTCTTAGAGAGAACTTCATGACCATCATTAAATTAGTTTTTTAAAAAATTTTATACTTTATGTCTTTGATTTGACCCGAATGAACAGACTTGGGCAAAGGGAGGAAATAAAGAGACAGCTCAAAATGAGAGCTTATTCTCTAGAAAAGGTGTGTTTTATACAGTATTCAAAGTCTGTTCTTTTTTTCTGACCATTCTAGTACATAATTAGTACTTGTTGCTAATACTGACTTTCGACACCTGGAACGAGAGCTCTCCAGTTTTTAATGGTCCACTCCTTCGATGTCAGAGGCCTGCAGGCCGGTACTCCAAGTGCAACACCAGTGTCTGCACCCTGGTGATGGCATTGCAGAGTGCAGCTGCTGAGGGCCGGTGTTTCAGTGCCCTCGGGGGCAGCCAGGGAAATACTCTTGTTGGATATCTAGGGCTTGACTTCGGCAAACAGCTCTTTCTGTACCTACCTTTGCTTTGTCAAATGTAAATCAGATAATAAACATGAGTATCTTCTTAAGTTTTTACTTGTCTTTCTGTGTTTCTGTCCCAGTTCTTTTCAGATTATCCTGCATTGAGTCTTTCCATTACGTTGGTTTTGCTAGAGGAAACAACCTCTTTGCCAAACCTACAAAACAAAGCAACGGTAGTCATAAGTAGTGAACAGATCTTACTACAGAGGGGATGGAGTGTCTTCATCTGCCATATTGTTTCCTTAGCAAAATAACAGCAGCAAAAAGTCATTGCAGATCTTTAATTTGAAAAGACAGAAAATGTGAAGCAGTTTTTTTCCTGCACTCCACAATTTACTGTTGTTCTTAGCTACTCAGAAACTGTTTTCGGCAGACCAGTCTCCCCTTTGCTGTCCTGCCTGCCTCTCCCTTGTGTATTCAGTGAACTTCTAACTCTTTTGTTCTGCCTTGGGTGAATTCTTTTACCCCCCACTCCACTAGCCTCTCCCCAGCTGGAGTGTTCCACATTTGGGTCCCATATGGGGATCTCTGCTGGCCTGGGACTCTTCCCAGATTCTCTGAGAATTTCTTGGGACTTTCCCTCAGTGGACTGACTTTAGTACTCCTTGGGAAACTAAGGATCCGAAGCCTCAGGAGGAACCCACCAGACCACCTGAAAAGGGTGAGTGATTTTTTTCCCTCTTTCCCTTCCTCTCCTTTCTCTTTTCAGCCCTTTGGCACCCTAACCCTAGTACTGAAGATCTGAAGATCTCTGGCCAGAGCAACTGGTCTAAAGGTCCGAAGGCGAACAGGTTAGACTGCTGGTGCCTGTGAGGGAAAAGGACCCCTTTCCCTTCCTCTCCCCCTCCGTCTCCTCTGAGGGGGAATTCATTGGATATCTAAGTCATTTCCAAATAAGATAAACTCCTAAAGCGTTGATTAATGACGTAGGTCTGTCTGCTTTTGACTTCTTACTGCAAAGAAACTAAAAATACTTGGGTCCATTGGAAAACATGCTTTGTACCTTATTGAAAGATTGTACTTTGAAAACTGCATGTGCCTAAAAATTATGAAATGTATTCATAAATTTGCCAATCTAAAGAATTTTGCTGTAATAGTTCACAATTGGTTACTACTCAGTTTTCACAGGAGACTAGGGTTCTAAGAGTTGAAATTTTGCTATATGAAATTAAGACTGAGGGAAATGATAAGGAAAAGCAACTCTGTAGGAAAGTAAGAGATGTGTAAGAAAGGTGTAAGGAATGAGAATACATTTTTGTTGAGGGGGAAAAGAAGGTAATTTTGTCCCAAAATGAAACTACTTATGTGGAGAGAAAAGACTTAGAACAAAATCTGAATACAAAAGAAAGTTGTAGGTCTGTGAAGGGAAAGCTCTAGAAAAGAATTTTATGTGTGGTCAGGATGAACTAAGATTGAAACAAGTGGGTACCTGAACCCTTTGAAATTCAGAAACTCTCAATGAGTATTCTTTGTTCAATGGCAATTATAATTATTTGCATAAGTTCAATGAGAATCTATTCTTCTCATCACAAGACACCATTGGTTCTATTACCAATACAAAACAAGGTTTTGACTAGAATGTCATATTTGAGAGAGACATGCATAGACTCAGCTATAACCAGACAGCTGTAAGGTTGACTTTATGAAGCCAATAGAGCCTGTTGGAAATGTTGGCCTGGATATCTTGCTTACAGAGTTCCCAGCAGCCTTACTCAGTAAGTAAAGAATATCACTTCCTGGGAGGTGCAGGAGCCTCAGGATTTTAGGGGGAAGCTCAAGAAGAATTTGGCCAAGTCTATAGGTATTGCAGGTATGTCTGATTGCAAGTATTTCATTTGGCTTCCAGCCTCAAGAGTCTACTAAAAGTTCAGGCTAACTATTCTTTATGGAAAGTTCCAGCAAAGCAAATTTTAAAGGATCTATATGGTCAATCACTACTCTTGTTGAACTTATGCAAATAATTAGGCCAGATTTGTTAAAATGGACTTGTTTTTCAAATGAATTAGTCTTTTTTTTTTAAGATTTTATTTATTTATTTGACAGAGATCACAAGCAGGCAGAGAGAGGGGGAAGCAGGCTCCCCACCAAGCAGAAAGCCCGATGCGGGGCTCAAACCCAGGACCCCGAGATCATGACCTGAGCCGAAGGTAGAGGCTTTAACCCACTGAGCCACCCAGGCACCCCTATGAGTCTGTTTCTGTTTTTGTTAAGTTTCATTTTTTTGGATTCCACATATAAGTGAAATCATAGTATTTGTCTTTCTCTGAAAAGATTCTCAGCACCCCTAATCATTAGGGAAATGCAAATCAAAATCACAATGAAATTTCACTTAAACTTGTCAGAATGGCTATTATCACAAAGATAAGAAATAAGTGTTGGCAAGGATGGGGAGTAAAAGGAATGCTCATGTCTTGTGGGTTAGAATGTAAATTGGTGCCACCACTGTGGAAAACAGTATAGAGTTTCCTCAACAAATTGAAAATAGAAATGCTATATTCCAGTAATTCTACTACTGGGTATTTACCCAAAGAAAATGAAAACACTGACTTGAAAAGAGACATGTGCCCTCTGTTTATTGCAGTGTTGCTTACAATAGCCAAGATATGGAAGCAACCCATGTGTCCATCCACAGATGAAAGGAGAAAAGAAGATGTGGTGTATGTGCAATGAAATATTACTCACTAATAAAAAAAAAAAAAAAAAGAATGAAATCTTGCCATCCAGGACAGCATGAATGCACCTACAGGGTATTGTGCTAAGTGAAACAAGGCAGACAGAGAAAGACAAACACTTTACTAGCATTTTGACACAGACATCTTTTGTTTTGAAGGTAAAGGGTAAGAAGTGTGGAGAAGCATTCCCCAGAATCCTGAATGACGTTACTGATGAGAACAACAGAGGTGTAGGGTTATGGGTCCTGCCGTACCAGTGCTGAGCTCCAGGTCAAATGCCTATGTGTTTGTTAATAAACTTCAATTTTTGTGGGTACGGCTGATATGCAGAATCCTTTAAAGCCCAGGGCTCAGGGCAGCGGCCCCTCTTTCCAGGTGTGAGAGTGACAATGCAGGCACTTGTAGGACCCCTGTGGTTCCCTGGCTAAGGGCCATTTGGGAACAGCTGAATCAGTCAGTGGGACTTAGAAGAGCACCCTAAAGGGAGATCTTCAAAGACAAGAAGCAATCAAAGGAACCAAGCAACTTGGAGATAATGATAAGCTCCCTGAAAGTACAGTCTTTTCCACACTAGGAGTGTACTCAGAAAACCACAGAAAGTTTACCCAAATGGAGAACTTCTAAATACTCAACTGGCTGATCAATGATCACACTTATCACTTCCTGAGGGCCCATTTCCCGATCCAATGTGCAAGCTAATTTGGATGATAGAATTGGACTGTTAAGTCACAGTTTCTCTCATTTATTTATTCAACCTCTACTCTCATATACTGTTGGCATTCTGGCCTCCTCCAGCTCCATTCCAAATTTGAGGAAAGTTACTGACAACGTTAGTAGCATCAGTCCCCTTCCTGGGTCTTAGGAAAGAGCCTTTTGCACAATGCCAAAGTTTCCCTAAATTCAAAGAGAAGAGCAGTTGCCACGTAGCCCCTAAAACCCTTCCTTTCCTTCCCCTCTGCTGTTTTGGATCTGACAAAGTTGTACTCATGTCTAAATAGAGGAAAGGAGAAAACAAAATTCCTAAAGTAGCGGTACTTAGTGCCAAGCTGTGACCAAGTCAAGTGACCTCATTCTATGCCTGCTTCCTTTGTAGCTTTGCTGTTAGCCACAAGACCCAAATCCTGCTTTTTAGAAATCATGAGAAAGCATTTAAATACGAAATTTCACATGAACGGACTCGAAATTATGACCAGTCTCTGAATGGAGATGAATTTAACTGAATTAGTCAGATCCATTCACTGTTCTCTTTGTGACTTTTTTGCCTCTCTTTTGTTTTTGAAGTTTGTCTTCATCTAGTCTGCCCATGATGCTTGGAAATGGGGCAGCTAGAGGGTAACTACGAGGCTCCCCTCAGCTGACACCCTGAGATGGGCATGAGAGAAAGATGGAAAAAACCCAATTCTCCAAAGATGTTGCTGAGTCTGCATCAGTCTGGTACCACTACTTCCAGACTTCATATTTTATGAAACTAATGAACCTTTTTTATCTAAGCCATTTTCATTCAAGTGATGGTTGTACATATTTGAGCTATGACATGATCTACCCTTTAAGAAATACTGCCATAAATATTGGTGGTGTTCCTCAGGACTCTGTTCTAGACCCTATTACCTTCTTACACCCTTCCCTGTGTTATCTCATCCATCCCCTTGCCTTGAAATATTATCTACCCTGAAGACTCCTAAAGTGTTTCTGGCCCAGACTCTTCCTTTGAACCCCAAATCATGGAACAACTCTGTAATGGACATCACCACTTGGGTGTCTCCCTGGAACCTCAAACTCAACATGTCCAAGCTTGAAGTCATGATCTTCTTCTCTGAGCCTGTTTTTCCCCCAGACTTTATACTCTCAATAAAATGGCACTCCCATCTACTCAATTGCTTGAGCTAGAAACCCATGAATCGTCATTACTTCCTCCTTTTCCCTCACTGTGACATCTGATCTATCGACAAGTCTTACTCTGTCCTCTCTTCTCCATCCCTACTGCTGCTCCCTCAGCCAAGGCCACCATTGTGTCTCTTTTGACCACCACCACGGACTCCTAATGGGTTTCCCTGCCTCCTGACTTGGCCTCTCCAGTTGCTTCTCTACATTGCAGTCAAAATGATCTTTCTAATATTCAAAACTAGTCAAATCCTTTCTCTTTGACTCATGAGAAGTCCCTGCTGTCCATTCCCACTGCATCTGGTGAGGCCCGTAATGTAAGCTTCATTGTGCTTTTATTGAATTGGTTGTCTGCTTCCCCACTAGTCTCCAAGTTCTATGGAGCACAGGAACTGACATATATCGCCCCACATGTGCCTGGCACACAGTAGATAATAAATGTGAAGTCAAATGAATGGATGAATTTATAGCATTGTTTTGTAAACTATGGCTTGTGACCCATCAGTGCATCATGGAATCAGCCAAGTGGATTTATAATGAGCTTTCACTTTAAATAGAAGAAAGAAATAGATGAAATATATAATAAAGGTATTATTGCATGCAACTTTTTATTATAGAATGTAAAAATGTTTCTTATAGTGAGTTGCAGTGGAAAAAAAATGAAAGCCGCTGGTCTATCACAAGCAAGCATTTTTTTCTATAATGAGAAAAAGCAAAACTTAAAGGAAAATTTAGGGGAAAAAAATGGTTGAACTCTTTTGCAACTGAAAAGGGCCCTTGCCCTGGGGTATTTGTACTTTTACAGATTTCAAAGCCTGAAGTTCAAGGAAGAAATTGACTACTTCAGTTTTAGGTTTCTGTAAGCAAATGATGAAAGAACTTAAAACCCTCCACAGATCCTGCCTGGCTTCTACAGCCACAGGCCAATTAAGCCTAGGAGGGCTATTTAATTCTATTTCCTCTGAAAGTATACCCTAAGCATATTTTGTCTTGTGTCTTGGAGAATTTGTTAACTGGCTGCTTCTCCAGCCTTCTCTGCTGGAGAGCAGAGGGCCTGAGCCAATGAGGTGCTGCCATTCTGTTTCCATAGCAATGAAAGAAACAAACCTTTGCCTGACACCTCCCAAGGACAAACCTCACAACTCTAGGCCCCAGTTGAGAAAGTCTGAATGGAAGGTTGGCTTTCTCCTCTCGATTGACTTTCGTTGCAATATTGAAAGACTGAAACTGGACTGTCCTTAGACGGGAAATTTATCCTTATGCCTGTTCAGCCTTTGTAAAAGCCTTTGACAGGATTCACTGGAAGTCTTTCTCTCCGCTCTACACATACTGTGGATTGTCTGCTTTGGCATTTCAATCACTTGGAATGACCACTAACGTCTTGAGTTCTGGAGCCTCTGGATCTGATCTAAAAGAAACGCTGCTTTTATGTTGATGCGAAATGAGAAACGGTTTCTCTATAAAATTATGGTGTCTTTAAGACTCTTGGAAATAACCACATGAGAGAAACAAATATTTGAGCAGTCCAAGGTAAGCTCTTTGGAAAAGATGTTTTATGTAATTTTTTCATCTGGTTATGAGTGCAAACCTGTGACCTTTCTGAAGGCTCACCTGGCTCATTGGTAACGACAGTGTCACCACCTGACACATTCAGTCCACTGAGCCTCAGGTAAAATCATCAGGGAGAAACAAAGGAAAGGAAAAGAGTACGAAGAAAGAACCCTAAATCACAGGGGCTCTTGGGTGGCTCAGTGGGTTAAAGCCTCTGCCTTCAGCTCGGGTCATGATCTCAGGGTTCTGGGATCAAGGAGAGCATTGGGCTCTCTACTCAGCAGGGAGCCTGCTTCCCCCTCTCTCTCTGCCTGCCTCTCTGCCTACTTGTGATCTCTCTCTCTCTGTCAAATAAATAAATAAAATCTTTAAAAAAAAAGAACCTAAATCACAAATGGGTGTGCATGTGTAGACACACACACACACACACACACACACGTGTCACACGTACACCTTTATATCCCTAAAGCAATACAACCTAACATCAAGCCACTGAATGCAGTAGATCTTTCTATGCTGATTTGGAAATATCTACTAGATATCCTGTTTTGTAAAAAGAATAAGACATGGTATAGTGTGTAAAGTACACTCTCATTTATGTAAAAATTTTTAGGGATTTTATATAATATATATTTATATATATTCATATTCATAGAACATATCTGGAAATATGTCTTCAGTAAAAACCTGTTAATGGTGGTTCCCTCGTGGGAGAGTATGGGAAGTAAAGGGCTGATGTTTAGCTGGTATATAGTCATTGAAATATTGAAATATTGCCATACTGGTTGTATATACAATTGACCCTTGAATAACAACCTTGAACAATGCCAGGGGTTGGGGCATTGACCCCCATGCAGTCAAAAATCCTACTATAACTTTTGACTCCTCAAAAATATGACTACTACTGTTGACCAGAAGACTTACCCATAACATACAGTCGACTAACACACATTATTTTAAAAAGATTTATTTATTTATTTGAGAGAGAGTGTGCAGGGGTGGGGGAGGGGCAGAGAGAGAGGGGGAGAGAATCTTTAAGCAGACTCCATGCTGAACGCAGAGCCGGACATGGTGCTCGATCTCACCACCCTGAGATCACAACCCTGAGCTGAAACCAAGAGTCAGACACTTAACTGACTGTGCCACCCAGGTGCCCCCTATATTTTTTAAGACTTATTTATTAATTTTAGAATGAGAGAACACATTTTTATCTTATATGTATTATATACTATAGTCTTATATAATTATAATATCTAACTTTCTTATTTTTTTCAGTATCCCTAGGCTACGTGGTTCACTGCAAGTTTTTCATATTGTCGCAAATTTCCAAAAAATTTTCCAATATATTTATTGAAAAAAATCAGCATGTAAGTGGACCTGTATAGTTTAAACCCATATTGTTCAAGGATCAACTGTATACACATTGTCCAAACCCCTCAAATGTCCTCCTTACTACCTTGGTTGCCCCAGCTCCTCCCCTGGAATCCCCACATCTGCTCATGATTAAGCAACTAAGGATTTAATGCCCGACACAAACTGGAACAAAGGTAGGAGTGGAGTCCTGTAAGGCCCCATTCCAGCCCTATAGCCCATGTCTATTTTGGTTCTACAGCCTTGTCTTATTAGTTGTTAAATATTTTGAGTATTTATCCCCATCAGAGTTCAGAAGGAGAGGCCTTCACTTTTTAAAAGCAAAAGAATATACACCAAGGCATTGTTTACAACAGAAAAAAGAGGAAACAACCAAATGTTCATCAATACACAGCTGGCTAAAAATATAATGGGTACGGTTGTAGGATAGAAATTTACACAGTTATGATAAAGGAACAAATCTCAGACTTGTTTTATAGATTTGCCTTAAGGATAGTTAAAATTATGAATTTGCTTTAAATTCGTTTTAAAATATTTGTTTAAAGCAATGTGGTATTAGAGGAGTGGGCTGGGTACAGATGAAGGAGATTAGCCACAAATTGCTCATTGTCGAAGCTGGGTGATAGGTGAGATCATTATACTGTTTTTCTCTACTTTTGTACATTTAAATAATTTGTCCACAGTAAACTTAAGTTTAAAAAATGATATGTCTATAGTTAGCAACATTAAAAGAATCTCATGACATTGGTTGATAAAAAGTATACGGAGAAAGTATGTATAGTTTCTTCGCACTGATGAAAAACTATATAAATCTGTTTCTTTAGTCTAGAGAGAATTCTAGAAGTTATTAACCAAAATATTTCCAGTGGTCATCATGTTAGTACTTCAGATAATTTTTACTGCCTTAGACTTTCCTTTCTTATGATTTTCTTTACAGTGAACCTATTTCAATTTAACACACACACACACAAATAAACCTATTCTCTCCATATATTCGAAATAAAAGCTTCTGTATACAAGAATACCACTAGGATTTGTAATATTCCTAAACTCAGTTACCAGTTTTTGAGAACCTAATGTGTACAAGGCAGTGCGCTGAGAGCTTTTCTGATATGGTCTCATCTCATGTGCATGACCACCCAATAAGGAGGAACTTCCATGTCCCTATTTTGCAGATGAAGAAACTGAGACCCAGAAAAGTAAATGTCTTGGGGTCCCATAGCTACTAAGTAGAGGAGCTGTTATGAAAAGCCAGACCCACCTGACTCTAAAACCCAAGGAAAATCTTAGTAAAGAATGTTGTAGGGTAAGAAAAAAACCCATAATCCTGATATTCTGGCCCAATTTTCATTTTTTACCATATTTTTTTCTAACTTTTGTGCATATAGGTACATACTTTTACATAATTAGTAAGTACATAGTACATACTAATACATAATTACCTAATTCTATATTGCATATATGCCATTTTATATCTTTGTTCTTAACCATTTCTTCATGTTCCCACAGGCTGTCAAATAATCCATTAAAGTCTATGTAAAACTCCCATTGAGTGACTGTACAATAATTTACCAGTCATTTTGGTTTTTTTAACTCTAATTTTTCATATTATCTATAACGTGACAATGATGACATTTTTGCCATTCCTCTGTGGATCTCCTTCCTCCTTGCTGAGTCAGTCCCTGTGGTGAGAGCCACTCTGTTTATTAGTCAGGCAACAAATATTTATCCAGGACCCAGTGTGTCCAAGTCACTGTGCCAGTCTCCATGGGGACACAGAGAATAACTTGGTGGAATCCCACCCTTTAGGAACCGCACAGTGCGGGCATTTGGGCAAGAAATGGAATAAAGAAGGCAGTGCTGGGAGCTGGCCTCCTTGGCCTCTCACTGCCTACGCCGGGGACTCCTGCCAAGCTGCCCAAGTTCAGGTTTGGCTCCTGTCCTCGAAGGAAGCAGACACCAGGTCTGAAGCAGCAGCAGAACTCCCTTCTTGCCATTGCTATGTCCTACTTTCAGGCTTACCTGAGTTCTATCCCTTTGGCATCACCTGCTCCACCAACGTGCTCCACCCCAACTGCCTCTCCAACCCTGTCTCCCTGAGATCTCCTGACTAGGCCCCCAAACACAATAGAACGCAGTTAGATGTAGGGGGCCTTGTCACCCAGTCTTTAGGCCCGTGCTGTTTACCCAGCCCTTTGGCCACACAGCACCCTGAGCCAGCCCGTCCTGCAGGCCTACCTCCACCTGCACAACCTGCCTTTCTCCCAAGGCCGGCTCTCCTACCCTGGTTCCCACAGCCCCCTCAGCTCCCTTTCGGATGGCTTCCCTCCCAACCACAAGTTCTCCAACGGCGGGTGCAGGAGTGCGGTATCCTGCAGCAGCTAGCATAGTCCTCACGGCAAGAGTGTGTATTTTTGCTGTTTTGTTTTGTTTTGTTCTGTTCTGTTCTGTTTTGTTTTTTAAGATCTTATTCATTCATTTGAGAGAGACAGAGAGAGCACAAGCAAGGAGAGAGGCAGAAGGAGGGGGAGAAGCAGATTCCCTGCTGAGCTGGGAACCTGATTTGGGCCTCAATCCCAGGACCTGGGGATCATGACCTAACCCAAAGGCAGACGCCTAACCATCTGAGCCACCCAGCCTCCAGTATTTTTGCTGTTAAATGAACATTTACAGGCAGCTCAGGAGTCACTTCATCATTTTGAGTGTTTCATCTGTAAAATGGACTCAATATTGTGGTTACCTTTCACTCTAAAAATCATTAAACCATGCAAGTGGGTCTCTCAAGCATCAGTCACGTTACACAAAAAGGTTTGTTTCATTTTTCAGCTGATTCTTAAGGTTATTCCAGTGTACTATTGGAAACCAGCCATTGACTTCAAAATTTGAGTTAAATCTGCTGTCATTGTAATCCCTCTGTGGGTCTGTTGGTTCTCCTAACATTTTTTGGCATCGGTTTTTATTTTCTATCAAATAATCCACTGATATCTTTAGTAAATTGTGTTATGAGTTTATTTATGAAAAGTTAGAGCTTATGCCCCCTGCCCCTCACTTCCCAGTTCTACTCCTCAGCACGCTCCTTAGGAGCAACTATTTTCAACCCTTGAAGCTATTTCTTTTTGAATTTAACTTCATACCTCTGAATAATTTGCCTCCACTTCATTTGTTAATTCTCAGTTTTAGCCATTGTCTATTGATTTCCTGGTGCAGTAGATGGGGACTCGGCCCTTATATGCCCGCTTTCCATTGCCCTCCCCTGCTCTTCCAATGTAGACTCAATTCACTTTTTGGTTAAATCACTCTTAAGTATTTACATTAATATATATGAGTGTGTACCTTACTACAACCATGTTGACTTTCTTCCATAATATTTTGTAACTTGGGATCATTAGGCAATTTTTATTTTCTTACGTATCTATGTTTCTATTGGTAATTTCACCCCAATTGCTCTGTTTTCTATTACAACTGCTCTGTAAAAAATGACCACAAATTCAGTGGCTTAAAAACACCACCGATTTGTTATCCTACAGTTCTGAGGTCAGATGTCTGAAATGGGTCTCCCTGGACTAAAATCAAGGTGTCGGCGGGACTTGGTTCCTTCTGGAGGCTTTAGTGGAGAATCATTCCCTTGCCTTTGCCAGCTTCTAGAGGTGCCCACATTCATTGGCTTGTGGCCCTTCCTTGATCACTCTACCTCCTCCTCCATCGTCGCAATTTCTTCTCTGACTCTGACTCTCCCTTTTATAAGGAGGTTTGTGATGACGTTGGTCCCACAAAGATAATCTGGGATCATCTCCCTTCTCAAGATCCTCAGCTTAATCACAGCCATAAACCTCCTTTGTGCACATAAGGCGACCTAGCCACAGGTTCCAGGGGTCTTCGGACATGTTTGCAGGAGGGCAACACCTGGCCTACTAGGTGCTCTAACAAATCTGCCAGAGGCCTGGCCACAGCATCCAACAATCCACCAGTTCCAAGTCCTGAGTCGTTGGGGGCCTTCGATGTGGGAATTAGCCCCTTCTGGTTTGTACCCACTTTACGGCACGTAGGCTTCAGCTTCCAAAGGTATGCCAAGTGAGGGAGTTACCGTATAAAACTTGCATGGACAACCCTTGTAGAGTTCTGTCTCCTCTCCCACTCTCCCTGTTCTAGTTGAATGAAAGCTCTGTTAATCCTTGAATCAGGGAAAAAAAGCCAGTCCGCCCTCCTAACTGTCTCCTTTGATATCATACCACTACCACACTCACGACACATGACACCGGATGTATGTGGGGTTTCTCTCCCACTAAGCAACACCAGCTGAGAGTCCTATAATTTCCCTCAGTTCTGACACTCTTCAGCTGGAGATAGCTCCAGATCCCACAGGTAAGGATTCAGTCCGGCAAGACGGTGAACCGCACCCTGCCCCAGCTGCCAGAGATGCCAATTCGCAAATGCATGCTATCCCCTGGACCTCGGACCCAGCTACAAATCAGTGGTTCCCACGACCCCATCCTTGGGTTCAATTAATTTGCTGCAACAGCTCACAGAACTCAGGAAACAGTTACTGGCATTTACCAGTTTATTAAAGGATAAGATAAAAGATACAGATGAACAGCCAGATGAGTCAATACAAATAGTGAGGTCTGGGAGGGTCCCAAGCTCAGGAATCTCCATCATCATGGAGTCTGGGTGAGTCAACTTCCCAGTGTGGATGTGTTTGCTAACCCTAAAGCTCACTGAACCCCATACCTCTGGGAGTTTTATGGAGATTTCTTCATGGTATAATCAGTTATGAACTTCATTTCCAGCCCCTCTCCTCTCCTTGCTGCTTAGGGGCAGGGACTGAGGCTGAAAACTCTTTAACTTTTCAATCATGTCTTGTTTTTCTGGAGACCAGCCCCCATCCTGAAGCCCACACAGAGTTGCCTCATTAGAACAATGATGTTTCTAGTGCTCTTATCACTTGGGATTCATGAGTGTTTCAGGACCCCTGTGTTGGGAACAGGGAGCAGAGACCAATATATATTTTTTATATTATTTCACAATCCTATATTTTTAGTGATGTTCTGGAAAACAAAGAAGATAAACAAATGTGGTCAAGCCTCCCTGTTATTCTGACAGTTGTCTTCCATGCATTTATAATAGGAATTTTTGGTTTTGTTTTCATGGAGCCAAGAAGAAGAGATCTATAATTCGGGCAGGTAAAAGGATGAGAAACTGGGACATTCACTTGCACCGTAATTTGAGTAACAGAGTTAATTTTCCAGGAAATTCTGTGCAAGACTCACCATAGGAACTTCTCATTTCAGTGAGAACTAGTGTGGTCCGATGGAACAAGGGCTTGGGAGTCCAGTCTACTTGTGCTTATTCCCAACCCTGCAACTGGCTACCTCTGTGATCATTCTGAGCCTCAGGTTCCTCATTTGTAAAATTGGGATAACAATAATCGATCATGGGGCGCCTGGGTGGCTCAGTCGTTTAGCATCTGCCTTCGGCTCAGGTCATGATCCCAGGGTCCTGGGATCAAGCCCCGCATCGGGCTCCTTGCTCAGCAGGAAGCCTGCTTCTCCTGCTACCATTCCCTCTGCTTGTGTTCCCTCTCTAGCTGTGTTTCCCTCTGTCAAATAAATAAAATCTTTAAAAAAATAAAAATAAAAAATAATAATCGATCATTTTATTGTGTACCTGGCTCTCAGTAAGCACCCAATGGTGGCAAATTTTAAATTGCTTTCGAGTCAGGTCTATTGGGTGCCAAAGGATGGGATGTTATTCTGTAGTCAAGACCTTATACCAGATCAACAGCTTCCAGAATGTACCATCCAACCATCTGTGCTTTGGGCCTTTTCTGGGTCCTTTCCAGTTGGTTTCTCAGTGTTGTTGCTTTGACTCTGAATGGTGTAACCCTCTGCTGATACTTTCCCACTTCAGCAAGAGCCTCCTGATCTAGTAGCCAAGACTGCCTCTGACCTCCTGCCATGTACCCCAATCCTCTCATCTACTGCACCTGCTGGGACCCCTGGAACTTGGGACCACGGAAGCTAATCAAGACCCCTCGGCCACCAACCAAGACCTCCATAGGGAAACCCAAGTAAGGATTATAAGGATGAAATAGGACCTGGGGACTAGGTTTCCATTTACAGTCTTCTTTCTCTAACCCTATTTCCAGTTAACTAGGCAACAAAATCCCAAAGCCAGAAAGCCTAGATTTACACACCTTTCCCAGCGCACCTGTTGACAGCACATGGCTCTTGCCAGTCCTGCTTAGGCTGGGTGTCATTTTAAATGAGGAAATCTCAGAGTGAGTGCAGCAGGGAAAGGGCCCAAACTTCCAACCAAAGGGCCCCCATGGGGGACAAGCTGTGCTGCCAACCCAGGGTCCCCTGGGAAGCAAACCTCCTCAACTAAACCTCCTCCTGCTAGATACTCCCCAAGACCTTCCTGACTTTAAAGATTTCAGCAATTGGAACACGTATTCTGATTTGGGGTCATCATGGCAGCCATCGACCTAATCTAAGAGTGGGAAAACAGGTTTCTGAATTTCTAATTTTCTGTCTTCCATCATTTATTTTTCTTTCAGGCTAACTCCTCTTCCTCCAGCTTCAAAAAAACAAAGTTATGCTCAACCAACAACAAAACCTCTTGTTGGCCCCAAGTGAGTATTTTTATGTCCATGGGGGCAGGAATTACCAGAATCCACTAGGATTTCCCCCAAACCTCAGATCCTATGTGTAAATTGTGTGGCCCTCTGCACTCACAGCTTTCAAAGTTACAACAAATGAGCTCTCATTTAGGGTGTCCCTGAGAGCCACTATTTTCTGCCCTGCAAGGAATAATGGGCAATGCATGTCATATGGCAAAGAGCCTTGGGGAGCCTCCCTGGTATTTATGGAAGTGACTCACCCTTTTACTGATTATTTTTCTATGTCTAAGGTTTTCTGTAGCTTGTAGATCTGTTTTTAATCAAAAATTAAATTGTTATCCATCTTTTATAAACTTAGAAGTATAACTTAGTTTTAGGCCTTTGCGTGAATCTTGTTATTCAAAATATTTACTTATTTGGGGGCGCCTGGGTGGCTCAGTCGTTAAGCGTCTGCCTTCAGCTCAGGTCATGATCCCAGGGTCCTGGGATCGAGCCCCACATCGGGCTCTTTGCTCAGCAGGGAGCCTGCTTCTCCCGCTACCATTCCCTCTGCTTGTGTTCCCTCTCTAGCTGTGTTTCTCTCTGTCAAATAAATAAAATCTTTAAAAAAAAAATATTTATTTATTTGGAAAGTGTTTATCGAGCCCCTATTATTTCCTGGGCATTGTTTCAGGTGCAAGGAAACAGCAGTGAACATAACAGAGTCTCTGCTCCTAGAGCTTACATTCCAGTGGGGAGAATAGATAGAAACAAGTTAATACAGCCAATGCATCCAAGTGCTAGGTAGAAAATAACACAGGCAAAGAGAGGAGGGGATGGTGAGGGTGGGGTTGTGATTTTATATAGGGCGTTCAGGGCAATCCTTGTATAAAAGGGACAGCAGGAGCCTGCTAATCTCTGGGACTAGCACTCCTAGCAGAGGGAACAGCAAGTACAAAAGCCCTGAGTGGGAACCCATTTGGCACATTTCGTCTTTTCCAGGAAAGCAAAGAGGTCTGTGTGGCAGGAGTGGAGGGTGTAAGGAGACAATGGTGGGAGATGAGATCCGAGAAGTAGCAGAGATAGATGATGAACATCGTTGGCAGAATAATGCGCCCCCCAAAGATATCCACATCTTAAACCCTGGAAACTGTGATTATGTTCTCTTTACTCATCAAAGGGGAATTAACTTTGCAGATGGAATGATGTTTGCTAATCAGCTGACTTTGAGATGGACAGATCATCCTGGATTATCTGGGTGGGCCCAATGTCATCACCAAGTTCCTTCTGCATGAAAGCAGAGATGTGAGGCAATCCTTGGCTTTGATGGAGAAAAAAGGGCCACTAGAAACATAGGAAGCTTCTAGGAGCTGGGAAAGGCAAGGAAACAAATTTTCCTGTGGAGCCTCTGGGAGGAATATAACCTTGTCAGTGCCTTGATTTTTAGCCCAGTGAGACCCATTTCAGACTTTGATCTCTAGAACTGTGAGGTAATGAGTTGGTTTTGTTTTCAGCCACTGAGCTTGTAGAAATTTTTTGCAGCAGCAATAGGAAATTCATACAGTAAAATTTGCCGGACAATGTAAGGACTTTGGCTTTTACTTCGAAAAGGACAGTATATTAGCTGCTAGGCCTGCCATAGGAAAACAAACAAACAACAACAACAAAAACAAAAACAAAACACCACAGACTGTGTGGCTTATGCAATAGAAGTTTGTTTTCTCATAGTTCTAGAGGCTGGAAGTCAAAGACCAAGTGCCCACAGGGTTGGTTTCCTCTCCGGACTCTCTCCTTGGCTTGTAGAAAGCCACCTACTTGCTATCTCTTCATATGGTCTTTTCTTTGCAGGTGCACATCCCTTATGTCTCTCTGTGTGTCCTGACTCTCTTACAAGGACACCAGTAAGGTTGGACTCGTGTGGCTTCATATAACTTAATCCCCTTTTAAAGGCCCTAGGAGGTACTGGGGATTAGGACTGCAACGTACGACATTTCGATGGACACAATTCAGTCCATTACAGATGCAAAGGCATCAGAGGACTCTGAGAAGAGTGACCTGATCCAACCAGCATTTTGAAAGGACTGTTCTGGCCACTGTGTTGAGAATAGACTACGGTGCCCAAGGGTAGAAGAAAAGAGGCCAGATAAGACATAATTGTAGGGACACGAGCAAGAGAAGATGGTGCTTGGACCTGGTAGAAACAGCACAGATGGGGAGAAGTGGTTGCCTTTGAGATGTATTCTGAAGATAGA
Organism: Procyon lotor; assembly: GCA_028646535.1. Taxonomy (NCBI): domain Eukaryota; kingdom Metazoa; phylum Chordata; class Mammalia; order Carnivora; family Procyonidae; genus Procyon; species Procyon lotor. Next base: position 28,027,345 of record CM053605.1, read on the forward strand.
AATTGATAGGACCCGCTAATGGGATGGGTGGTAAGTACGAGAGAAAAGCAAAAAGAGGAGTCAATGATGACTTCAAGATCTGGAGCTGAGCAACAGGAAGGATGGAGTTGCCATTTTCTGCAACTAGGGAAGACTGCGGGAGGTGCACATTTGTAGGGGTTTGAGCATAGAAAGTTCCAGATGCCTCATACTATCCGAGTGGCAATGTCATGTAAGCAGTTGGATACGTGGGTCTGGGAGAGAGGTCTGGGCTGCAGATACACATTTGAGTCATCAGCATATACAGGATACCTAGAGCCCTGGGTGAGATCTCCAGGGCAGGGAGTTGAGCCAGAAGTAGGAAGAGGTGGGAGAACAGAGACCCAGAGCACTCCAGTTTTGAGAGGTCAGAGATACCCCAAAAAGAAGGCTGACAAGGAGTGGCCAGTGAGGTAGATGAAGAATCATCTACCTGGTGTCCTGGAAGCAAAATGACAAAAATGTTCCAAGAAGGAGGGTCTAATTATCTGTGTCAAATACTACTGATAAGTAATGAGATGAAGGCTAAGAAATACTGTTGGACAGAATGGCTTGAAGGTCATTGGTGACAGTGAAGAGGATTGTTTCAGTGGTGGAGGTGATAAAGTCTGATTGGAGTGAGATCCATTCATAGCAAGGGATCAGTTGAATGGCCATTTAGGTGAACTGGTTCCTAGCTCCTGCCTTCTGTGTGTTAGAACTCCTGGAATGATCACGCCTGTGGGTCTTATCTGACCCCAATTCACAGTCAAGCTCAAAGCCTCCGTCTCCCAGTACCTCTTGTTGGGAGCGACCTCACTCATACCCATAGCTCTACTCTGCCCACCAATTAGTCCCAGCTAACACTGTCCTAGTCCTGCTTTGCAATATGATGAGGGACACTTTGTGGGTACTTTTAAAATTCAAAGACCTGTTCACTCTATTTATAACTTTCCAGTGAGACCCTACTGGGACTCCACATCAGGCAGTCTCCAAGTCCTGCTGAGTCAGCACTGAGTGAGGCTGGGAAATGGAGCAGCTGGGACCAGGAGGTCCTCACTCTCAGGAAGGGGCTCAGGTAGACGTTGACATGACCTACAAATGGGGAAATGAAGAATCTGTTCACCCATCAGCTTTTAACTTGGGCCTCCAGCCTCAAACACACATCTCTGTAAATTACATCCTTTTTGCGAATCCTATAATTTTCTTGTAAACATATAATGTACTTTCAAAAGTTTTAATTCTCACATATGAACTGTAACACAATTGTTGTCACCTTGTTTTGGCAATTCTTTTTTTTTTTTTTTTTTTAATATATCAGGGACCTTGAAAATGGCAGTAGGCTGAGTACTCTCAACTCCTGGGAGACAGAGTTGGTAAATTGCTTTATCTGGAATTCTTCATAGCACTTAACTTTTTCTTCTATTTTTAGTATTTATGTGCCCCCCTTTTTTTTTCTCTTCTTAAATATAAAGTATCACATCTCATTCCATTTCTCTTGGTATGGAGCACTGTGGTTTGCATACATTAACCAGTCATTGAATTCATTAAATGAGAAAATATGAAGCACTTTCACTGGCTTCAGTAAAGTCTCAAAATTTGGTTAGTGTAATTGGAGTAATCTGAGTAGGTTGGCAAGAAAAAACAAGAATCAAGGAGAGGCATTCTGGATGGACCACTCTTTTTACTTTTCAAAGCTGTGAAATACAATCCCAACAAAATAAGTGCCCATAAGCCACTCTCTGACCCTTGGAGCAGCTCTAAATTGAGTGCAATGCTGCGGAAGGTCTCTATTTGTGCTCAACGAGATCTACCAAGAACAAAAAAAAAGACATAAACTCAATCCAGTCAGCTTTTTAAAGAGACCCAGGCTACTCAGTGATTTCCCCCACCATCCCACCACCATCACCCCAAGACTTTCCTAAATTCAGAGTAAGCAAGCAAAATTGGCAATGTAAAGAGTTTCTGGTTTGTGTATGGGAGCATATGGTTGATAGGAGTTGAGTTTTGTTTTAAGGGGTTTTAAATGTTTATTTATTTGTTTGTTTGTTTGTTTGTTTATTTGAGAGAGCGAGAGTGCACAAGCAGAGGGAGGGGCAGAGGGAGTAGCAGGCTCCTCACTGAGCAGGGAGCCCAACATGGGGCTCAGTCCCAGGACCCTGGGATCAATGACCTGAGCCAAAGGCAGACACTTAACCAACTGAACCACCCAGGCACCCCTTAAATCTTATTTTTTAAAATTTTTTTTATTTGAGAGAGAGAACGAGAGCATGTGGAGGTGGTGGGAGGGGCAAGTGGAGAGAGAGCAACCCAAGCAGACTCCCCGCTGAGTGTGGGGTCTAACTCAGGGCTTGATCTTACAACCCTGAGATGAAACCCCAAGATGAAATCAAGAGTTGGACATTTAACCAACTAAGCCACCCAGGTGCCCCAGTGGTTTTAAATCTTTTAAATTACATGTGAGCCCCATTATATTATTAATGTATATTGTACATTCATGCCCATTTTTTTTTTACCACAAGGAGTAATGTTTTTGCCAGCTAGAATAAAAGTTCGGTGGTCATATCTAGAGTAGACAAATCCTTGGGCTGGTTTTCTCAAGAGAGTCTTCAGTGTCTCTCTCAAGGTCCTCTTTCAGGTTCGGAGATGTGGGATCAAAACCAGACTAATTAACCCAGGTAGAACTGCCTCCACCAGGAAAAATCCTCCGAACCCCACACCCTGCACCTCACACCCAGCAGACTTGGCCACTCCACGACCCTTAAAGATACAGCATTTGTGTTGATCATGGGGGAAAATGGAACTCCTAGAGCAGGCTTCAGTTGTCTCTCTTCACAGTTGCCTAAAGGGATGTGTGTATGTGTGTAGTGTGTGTGTGTGTGTGAGATGTGTATGTTTGTCGGGTGTGTGTGTGGTGTGTGTGTGTGTGTCTGTGTGTTGAGGCAGAGGGAAGAGGCCCTGGCTTCATACCCGAAAGCCTAACTATTCTTGTCAGCACATCAGAAGTTACTCTTATTTCAATCTTTCAGTCTTCCAGTTGAGTCCCTTACAGCTACTCTCGGTATGTGGGCACCTGTTATGTTTCTGCACCTGAAAACAACTAATTATGACCAGGATTAACACCAGATGTCAGAAGAGTAGCCATTTGCTTATCCTGAATTCACTTCCCTGACCATTTCAGGTCCCACATCACCAATTTCTGGTGCCAACAAGAAAGGCTTTTGTGCAGACAATGTAAATGTCCCTCACGTGTGCCTTTGAGATTACACGCCTACGCTCTGTGGGAGCCCTTCGGATTCTCACCCCAAGTCTCTGGGCTCTTAGGAGTGGTTCTAACAGGCATGATTAGTCAATTCCCCACTTTTTACTACCTGCCTTTTGATCACAATCTGTATACCAATGATCCCTGGACCATTGAACATTCCTTAGATCCTGAGTGGAACATTTTGAGAGCTGAAAGCGGCCTCAGAGATCATCCTGGTGATGTCACTTTTCACAGATGGGTGGGGTCAGGGTGTAGCTTCTAAGCTTTGAACTTTTCCTTGCTCCCTGGGTGCTTTTTGAGCACGGCTTTCTCTTGCAGAGGAACAGTCCATTTGGGAAAACAAGAGGAGAGCAATCCATTACCTGATGTGAGTAAAAACACCCAGAGGGCAGTGGGCCTAACACTACTGAGTGCCTGCTGTGTGTGGGCGTAGGTCTTTTACACGTACCCACCTCATCGAATCTTTGCAATGATCCCCTGAGGAGGGGCTGTAATTATTGCATATAACGTAGCCAGTAAGTGGCAGAAAAGGACTGGAGCTCAGCTCAGGCAGACCCGAGAGAGGGCGTCTAATTACGACTCTCTACTGCCTTGTGTAGGGCAAGGAGAGTGTACCTGGGAACCCAGACACTGACAGCTGGTCCAGGCTGGGGCTCAGCTCATGCCCACATGTCAGAATCCTGCCGCCACACTGGGAGCCCAAAGGTGCGGGGGGAGGGCATCAGAGCACTTGAGGGGAGCAGGGCCAGGACCCAGCTGGAGAAAGAGATGGGGACTAAACCCAGAGGCTGCCGAGGAGTTTGGGCCTCATCTTCCAGTGTCTGGGAGCCTTCATAGGTCTGACATAGGCCCAGCACCGGGTAAGACTTACCTTCCAGAAACAAACATTATCTGATGGGATATTATTGATGCTTTTTACAAGTACTTTCTGGTTTTATCTATTTTCTTTTTTTCCCCCTTAAAAAAAATCATGCAGTTCCTTAATAGTCAGGAAAAAAAAACTGTAATTGTCCTCTAGATGGAGAGGCTGGTAAATGTTAGGGGAGCCGGAATGAAGGCAGAGAGGCTGGCTGGGAAGGTATGGCCAAAGAGAAAGATAAAGGCGGCTTTGGGCTCTGCCAGAGACAGAAGTGTAAAGAGGAGAAAAGGAAGGTGGGGTACACTTAGGAGCTAACAGTGACAGGGCTGGTGGTGGCTAGGGCTGTCCTGAACAACTCGAGAAGCTACAGTCTTATCCTGATCCCTGCTGGCTGGGAACCCTGCCAGATTCCTGACTTGGATCTGGTGGGAAACAGAAGACCTGTTGTTTGTTTGTTTTCACAACTGTGCTAGAACATTTTCTCATGGTATCTTGGCTTTCCTCACAAAAGTCCTTTGAGAAAGTTATTATCCTCCTTTTGAGGAAACGAGGCACGCTGATGTTGAATAACTGGTTGGGGGCAGAGCCAGGATTTGAACACAGACCTGTCTAGTTCCAAAAACTGAGGAATCTCCAGGGCACCAGACGGCCTCCTGGCTTCCAGCTGTGTGGAGAACACAGACACAGGGCTTAGGGCCGAGTGCCGAGTGGGACGTCCTCAGTTAGGTTTTGCGCATGTTGAGCTTGAGGGATCTTTGGGGACATCCACAAACCACTTGAGTCTTGCAACTGGATCTCTGGAGAGACATCTGGGCTGGAGGTTTGAGGGGGAGTGGTGTCTGGGGAAGAGCGCAGGAGGGACATGGGCTTGGGGATCCCACCTCATGTCTCTTGCTTAAGATGTGAGTAGCACTCTAGTGGAAGATTTGGAGACATCTCAGCATTCCAAGTCTGCAATATTTTTCTCACCTTCCACCTTGATGCCCAGGAAGTGATAAATGTGTCACCTGGCTATCGCCTCGTTCGAAATAGGGAGCAGATTTCCGTCACCTTGGGAGATGAAATGTTTGATAAGAAAAAGCAGTGGAAATCAGAGCTCATGGACAGAATCAAAATTTCCAGGTAATATCCTTGGACCTATATATATCCAGCTCCTCAGCGCTATCCCCGCTGGGTGTGGCCTCAAGGAGAAGCCTTTAACTTCCACAGCCAGGGCGCCCAGTCCCGATCTGAAGGTAGTATAAGGTCACTTCATGCCTCATCCCTGTGAGCTCATCTCCATGCCCCACCTCTCTGCCTGATCCCTTTCGAGACAGGATGAAGCTCAAATCAGAAAACTGACCTGGAAAATGTAGTGTAGTTTGTCCCAAAGGAAAGCAGTTGTTTCTAGAGTGATGAACAGATTACATATTCATAAAATAGCCTGAATTTGGAAAGGGAAAAGTAAGAGTCAAGTCAGGGTTTCAGAGGGGCTGAGATCATCTCTTTCTCATCATGCCCGAAGATCTCACTCCATTCATGCCTCCAGGAGGCACCATGTGGAAGACTCTGGTTGGGTCCAACCCCGCTGAGCACCCAACCCCGTTGGGTGCCATCTTCTCTGTCATTCAGACCCTTCCTACTTCCTTCTCTATCCTCCAATGCCATGCAAAGTCACTTCCCACATCCATTTGACCTCCTCCATCTCTCATTCATGTCTCAGCCTCCCTGTCTCCTCCCACATCCCCTCTCTGGAGAAACTCTTGAATGGTCTCCATCTCCTCTTGAGATGGAGAACCTCATTTCCACCGCCCTGCACATAGCACCGCCAGCTGCCAGCTACTCCAGCTCAACCAAACAGAGCTAACTAACTTCCAGGTGTCATAGAGACTTCAGACCCAGAAACACAGAATATCGTTCTCTATTCTGAAAGCCATGCTCTAAAATCCCCTCTTTGTCCCATGTCTGAACCATTCCTTGTCTATGATTCCCTGTGGGCATGGATCCCATCCCCACCTTCCCGTTTCCCAATCCTCTGAATTTTTCCTCCTCCCTTTCAACTGTCATTACTGAATCAGGGTCAAATCCTTACAGATTTTTGACATTCCTTCCTATTCAACAGGTAAACCAATCCACTCTTCCTCCCTACTACTCCCCACCCCCCACACTTCAGGCTAGCTTACCCAAAAGAGCTGGGCCTGAGGCTCAGCCACCCTGTTGCCCAGGTCCATCTCCCAGACTACCCTTCCCCCACAGCCCCTGGCCCCGCGACGAGGCAGCCAGTGCAAAACATGGCCTGGCTCTCACCAGGCCAGAGACAGTCGCAGACAGGGAAGTGCTTGACTGGCACAGAATGGAAACTCTGTGGATAATGGAAGGACGATTTGTCTTGTAGGACTGATATCATCACCGACCTAGAAGAGCAGATCTCAGAGCTGACTGTGATCATTGAGCAAATGAACAGAGACCATCAGTCTGCCCAGAAACTGGTGAGTGATTCCGGAGTTAGCCGACACCTCTATGGGGGAGGGAAAGACCCGCTTTTTCCGATCAGCTGCCATGATCCAGGCCGGACGCCAAGCACTTTACTTGTGGGAGCTCCCTCAATCTCCAGGACTTCTTCTGCTGCCTTCAGTGTGTTCATTGCCACTAGAACCACACCAGGGGGTGCCGGCCGTTTCCCGTCGGGCTTGCTGTGGCTGGTTCGATGTCAGAGCATGCTAAGGCTCTTCCTCATGGCAACGGTGCCATCACTGCATCCACCGTGCTCCCAAATTGGCCCAGAAGCCTTCAGCTCCCACTTCTTGTTGCTGTTAAAATTGCTAAAGCCCACTTCAGAATCTGCTGGCGTCAGCTTGCACTCTCCGTGTTTCCGGGGATTTGGGTGACACTTCCTTGAGATTTTACCATCTGTTATACCCCAGTCTCATCTTGCCCACCTCAAGGAGGGGTGCCTGCTGGTAGGTCTGGGCTGGAGGCAGGAACCTGAGCAACGCTCGAAAACAGCCTCCCCCACGCCCCACTCACCTGTGGTTATTAAAACCCACCTGCCCTTCAGTAGTGACGTGCTCTCTGGGATGGCCCAACACAAACGGGGGAGGCAGAGGGGCAGGGCCTACCCCGCGAACGGGAAGCCTTCTCAGAAACTGCACATCGAGTGGAAGTGGGGTCCTCGACCCTGTAGTGTTAATGCTGGCCTCGTTTCCAGCTCTCGGATGAAATGGCTCTCCGTTGTGCTGAGATGCAGGAGAACTTCGAAAACAAGAACAGGTATGCTTTCTGGCACAAGCCCTCTTCGCTGAAGGCCCTGAGGCTCCTGCCTCCCTATGGGATGTCAGCTCACTGGGATTTCAGACTGTGCCCCCATGGAGCTGGGTGGGTGGAGGTGGGGGAAATGGGCAGGATGGTTGGATTTTAAGCCAGAGAAGGTTGTTCCTGTCATCCCATTACTTCCTTTCAATCATCTGCCTTTCTAAAGTTGCTTGCTGAGGAGAGCCATTTTTTTGTTCTCTGTGAGACTTCTGTGGTAAACAACTGCTGTTCTCAGCCCAGGCAACTCCTCTATTTCCCCTGCCTCTCTTGCTTCCTCCCTCTCTTTCTCTTCCTCTTTTTTTTTTTTTTTTTTTTTGGTCCTGTCATCACTACTCTCCTTGGCTACTCCCAGGACGTGGGCAGAACAGGCAGAAGGTGTGGGAGAGAAAGGAGCTGGAGCCACAAAGACAAGCCAAGGGAAAGTAAAAGGAGATGTATTGTCTGTGTGGCTGAGGAACCCTGCAAATCATGGATACATGATTATTACCCAGAGTCCATAGTTTGCATTAGGGTTCGCTCTTGGTGTTGCGTATTCTATGGGTTTTGACAAATGTACGTTGACAGTGTCCACCATTATTGGATCCTACAGAGTAGTTTCACTGCCCTAAAGATCCTCTGTGCTCTGCCTATTCATCACTCCCTCCCCACCAGTCCCTGGCCACCACTGATCTTTTTACTGTCTCCATAGCTGTGCTTTTCCCAGAATGCCATGCAGCTGGAACTGTACAGCATGTAGGCTTCATGGATTGGCTTTGGTCACTTACTAAGGTGCATTTAATGTTCGTCCATGTCTTCTCTGGGCTTGACAGCTCATACAGCCTTTCACTTTAACACTCACCTTGACCACTGCCAGCTTCTGCCTCCTGGAATGGAGGTTAAAGAGACTTTGGGCTGGGAGCACCTGGGTAGCTCATTCAGTTAAGCAACCTGACCCTTGCTCTCAGCTGGGGTCATGCTCTTGGGCTGGTGGGATCAAGCCCTGCACTGGGCTCTATGCTCAGTGGGGAGTCGGCTTGGGATTCTTTCTCTCCTTCTCCTGCTCCCTCCCCTCCACAAGTAAATAATAAATCTTTAAAAAGAGAGAGAGAGAGAGGGAGAGAGACTTGGGGTCTACAATTATCCTGGATGCTAATGCAGTCCACAGTTTCCTAAGACAGCCATAAACAAAGACTTAGCAGGCAGTCATGGCCCCCACTGGCTCAACTCAAAATAATGGTTGGTAAAAACTGGCCTTCTCACCTTTTTCTGGGTGGATGCCAGGAGAAACGTGTCAGGAAGCGAGGGCCCCGCAGGCTGCCCACAGCTTCCTGTGTGAGGGAACAAAAGTAGGATCCGCTGAGTGTAACAACTCAGCTCTGGACTTCTTTTCACTGGTTAATGACTGAAGCTTTTTCCCCGGGTCACTCAGGGAGCTCAAAGAAGCTCACGCAGCAGAGCTCAGTCAGTTGGAGAACAACTACAAAGCATCATTGAAGGCAGAGAAGCTGGCTGCCCAAGAAAAACTAGGTACTGTCTGGACTGGGGACAATGACCCTGGTGAAGGACAAGAGGCCGACCAGGGCCATGGATGGTCTGTGGTTAGGCTTTCAAGATATCCTCCTAAAGCTCAGGGAGGGAGAGTGACTGAGAATGAAACCATGTCACCAATGTCCTTCCCACGCCCAGGAGATAGACTGGCCTGTGACCAAGTGTCGGGATCCAAGCAAGGTCTTTAATCTCGTTTATCCCGTCTCGGAATTAAGGACAATAATACCTGCCTTCATCAGAGAGATAAGAATGTGAAAGCTCTTTTTAAGATATATTTTTTAATTCTATAAATATACTATTATAATTCAGCAAGTTACCTCACCTGTAAAATGATGGTGTTTCATTATACTTTTATGGACACGCTATGATTTGTATGGCCTTACAATGTGTAAGGGTGATGTTGGCCATTTATCTCGTTATTTCTGCTGCCCTCAAGAAGGGCAAAGTTTATATCCTTCAGAATTCTGAGGTTGTAGACTAATCTCCACAGGGAGAAGGAGAAATTTTATAATCTCTCTTTCCTTTGCCTTACATTTTTAAAAGAGGATATTTATAGCTTGCTGGCTTTCCAGTTTTCTAAAGAGAACATTTTCAAAAGCAATGTACACAAGAAACATTATTTTAAAAAGAGAGAAGCAGATGCATACTACAAGGTTTTGCTCCTCTTTTCCCCCCAGATGTAGTTCTCACAATTGGAATGCATCAGTATCACCTGAGAAGCATAATATCCACAGCTAGGGGGTCTCTCCTCTGAGACCTCAATTCTGTAGGTTTGGCTGGAGTTGGGGGAGGGGGGCGAGGTCAGGGACCTGGATTTCTAATAAGCTCCCAGAGTGATTCCTAGGTACAAGACGGTTTTAACACGTAGAGGATGAGCTTGAGGTGGAGAAGGTGTATGGAAGAGCTCATACTTGAACTTGAAAACACGCATTTCAGAGGAATGACAATGACCCTGTTGTTTTCCTTTTGTCCAGATGAGATGGGAAAGGAATATAAGTATTTGAAGAATATGTTTCATATGTATCAGGTGAGATTCAGACTCCTTGGTGGATGATGAGAGTAAGAGAGGCAAGGCTCATTCCTGGCTGATGATGGCAGGCTAAGTCTGGAACTCTTGGCCTAGAAAATCATGTCTTGAGATTCCCAGCATCCTTGGACCTTGGTGACACTGAGTACACCTAGAGAGAAGAGTGAACCGTGGACTGTGGTGGTTTCCATGTGTGACAAGTCAGTCTCTCGGATCCTAAAGGAGCCCACTGAAAAATATGTTTGTAATTACAAAAGTCATACCTGCTCGTTGTTTATTAGAAAATGGAAATACAAAAACCAACCACAACAACAACAAAAAAGAAAGAATTATCACCACCCCAAGATAACCACTCTTTGTGTTTGTGTTTGGTAACAGCTTTGATTTTAGTAGTGTTGGGTGAAAAGGGATAAATATTTTAAAGGCCTTTGATACATTTGGCCAAATTGCCATCCAAAAAGACTCTATCACTGCACACACCCCCACAAGCAGAGGATGGGGTGCTCTGGCCATCTCAGAATATAAGCCTTTCATATAAATCGGCTAATCTGATGAAGCCATGGGGAAACGGGCCATGATTTCTTCCTAGGAGGATGAGAGAGTGGAGAGGTAAGGAGCAGACAAGATAGGCTGAGGCAGCAAACCCCCATCCTGTCGTGACCAACTGATCATGGTTTCCCCGGGACTTTCCAGATTTTCGCATTGAAAGTTCAGAGCCCAAGACACAACTTAGTCTCAAACAAGGACAATTAACCACCCTATATAAGGAGAAAACCAAGTTAAGTACCAGAACCACCTCTGAAATTCTATTTACTATTCACAGTTTCACTTTTGAGTTTCTATCTAAAACTTGTTTTTCAAGATGTATCTTGACACAGTCAAGGAAGACATAGAGCAAGGCCTAAGAGAGGCATCAGGGTGATGCCCAGTTTCCTAGATGTCCCTTATGTTTGCTTCAGTCCGGATCTCTCCAGAGAGTTTGACCTCTATGGAAACTGAGCTGCCCACCAGTCTTAAAAATGATGAGAGAGAACCTTTATCAAAATGGCTGCAAAAAAAACCAAAAACGGGCTGCAAACAATTACAAATGAGCTATGATTCCTAGTGTGAATCCCAGTGTGAATTGTACCACTGATCTGGAGAAAAGAGGGGGTCAGGATCTGAGACCTTACTGGCAGCATCCATGTTCTAGGGCTTCTTCCTCCTATGATCCCACTTCCATGAAGTCCGAGCCAACCTATAGGACAGGCATCGGGTTTGGCTTATTTAACATCAACCACAAAGGAAGTTAGATTTGGTGAGGAAAAATAAACATACTCTGAAAAACATGCCATTGTTTCCTAAGTGTTCAAATTAACTATTAGGCATTTCCCTTGTTTTCTCATGGGCTACTGATGGGTGGTTCATGGCTCAGAGGGAGCTCTCATGTGAATCTTCGACAGGAGACTCCTACCTGTCTTCAAAGAATGGCCAGTTCCAGTGGGACACACACCATGCAGAGCTTGCCCTTGACTTCAAGGGTTCTGCAGGCTTGCAGGTGGGCTGGGCTAGAATTTGCTGCCACCAGCCACCCATAGAGGGACTCCCAGCAAGCATTCCTACTGAAGGAAGCTGCAAAGGACCCGTGCTGTGCTGGGAGCTGGTGTGGAGCCTCTCTCAGGATCCTTTTCTTCATGGTGCCTTTGTGCCTCCACAGGACAGCATTTATGACGAAATGGAGGACAAGTGGTCGAAGAAGAAGGCGGACTGGGAGAAGGAGGAGAAGTTGGAGCGGGAAAAGATCCTGCTACAGCAAAGTGAGTACAGAAACTTCTGTCTTTCGGATGGCACATGCAGCCAAAAAACCTCTGCCATTAAGTTTGGTCTCAACTTGAGAAAGGCAGCCTTGAATCCACTAAGGGTGACACCCCACATGGCTGGACCTCTGAATCAAGGTGCATAGAGTTTTCAAGAAAGTGACAGTAAGGATGGAGTCCTTATAAAGTGCAGCCATGTGAGGGTCTAAGCCTGTACCTTCCAAAGCTCACTTGTGTCAAGCTTGGCCATCACGGGCTGGAGCACACTCTGGGACATCTGCAGGAAATGTTGACTTGTTACCTGGATACAAGTGACCCCAAAGTTTCAGAAAAGATATTCCTAAAAAAAAAAAAAAGCAAAAAAAAGATGTTCTTGAATTAGAGTTTCAAATAGTCCCTTGTTGAGGGAGGGACAACGCAACTGATTATGCTGAGAGCCTCTGGATTCCCACATCCCCTCTCCCCGCGAAAAGGATCTGTCTTTGAGATACAATTGACATATAACATTGCATATGTTTAAAATGTACAACAAGTTGATTTGCTACATTTATATATTACTATATATTTTTAATATTTCCAACGCCTAGTACAGAGTTTGGATAATAGAAAGTGATTTATAGATGAGCCTTCTACCCCCACTGAGCATCTTCATAAATGGAAAAAGGAGAGAGGAATTTACAGAGACTAGAGACTCTGATCCCTGACCTAGAGGACTGGTTGAGGTAGAAATGGAGCTTTTACAAACCTGCACCACATCCTACCTCAACCCAATTTGTATCAGATTTGGTTGATTTCAACCAATTACTCATTTAAATGCAGAGACCCCCTAAGAAAGTTACTCCTCAAGGCCATTGCCTTCCCACTGGGGACTCGGAATGCCAGAAGTAGCATGAAGACCCTGGCATCAAAGCTGAGGGAAGGAATGCAGAGCTGCACCTGTTTGAGGCTTTACCTAGGACCCTGGTGGAGCGTGACCCTATCTTCTTCTAGACTGATAGCACCCATGCTATACTCATTCCATGTTGTCAAAATCTAAGTTAAGATGTTCACTCCATTTTGAACAAGTAGATTTTAGCTATGCACAGTGTAGCCCAGCCCAGACCCATCCTGTAAGCCCAGAGGTTGCCTCCCTATCCATTCCCAGGACCATAAGGCCACAGAAGAAATTTGTGTCAGCCCCTTACCCTTTCCTTCTACTCCCTATTATCCCCTATTTGGTATTGGGCCTCTGTTGGCAAGCTCCCTTGGACCAGAAACAGTTTAAGCCTATCTCTACCCCAAGGCTAAGTACAGAATAAAGGTTATTGCTGGAGAAGTCACATTAGCCAAGAGCTATCTTTTAAGGTAAGGATATTGAAGAAAGCATACTGGTTACTTCGGCAGTGGGAATGGACAAAACAATAAGCAACAGATCTAGAATAAATTGTACATCCACAGAAAAATCCAAGACATTGGGGTAAATCCCATATGGCTGACATCCCTAAAAACCACCACCATGTTCACCTGACTCTCAAGCATCTCCAGGTGAGCATCAGAAGCCAAACTCCAGGCTGAAAGGACCTTGAATTTGACCCAGTCTGGAATTTCTATTATCTTCAAACATTCTGAGTTTCTCACTGCATCTGCTTTCCCCACATTTACTCATGCATGTAATTTCTTCTCACCTCTGCAGAACATAAAATGACAAAAAAGTTTGAGTTAGAGTCAATAGAAGAAAAGAAGAAAATAAATGACTCCTACAGTGCCGTCTTTGAGAACTTCATTCGAGAGAAGGAGGTAACTTAGGCCCAAAGCACATGAGGGGTTGAAGGTGCAGCCTTGGTGAGACATCCGGTTCCTGGGGGTGCCTCCGGAATTAGGCGAGGTTTTTGTCTTTATGGGCTTATTCCTCCTTTCCTAGCTTCCCTGGAAATATACGCAAGTAGACTGATAGTCTTGCTGTCCTTGTCTAGACGGTCTTATGACCATTGATGGTAGTCATCCACCGTTGAATGATGAACATTCATCAAAGATGAATGTTCTTCCTCATCCTTGGCTGGAGATGAAGAGAAAGGGCAGTGGAGCGAATTAAACTAAGCAAGTTTGGTCATGTATGGCTCTGAGTAAAGAGGAGCTACCTCAAAGTCAGAGAGGTGAGGGTGAGCCACTCCTGTTCATTACTCCTCTACCACCTTGATACTGCTACCCGGTCATGGTGAAAGCAGGTCCTGGACATGAGCACATTTACTAAACAAACCTGCACTAGCAAGCAGGCCCAAGCCATGATACCACCAGCTCTCTGAGCTTTTAGGTCCATGAGGGATTCATCGGAACTATTTGCAAAGGCATGACAGGGGTAGGATTCTACAACTCCTGGAGTCAGCATCAGGCAGCCAGAGCGCCTCCTAAGCAGATGGAGGACCATCTAGGGGTCAAGTCTTAGAAGCCATGCCTAATGGCACAGTCAACAGGTTTTATTACATTCTTGTACTCTTTTCCTGCAAAGTGGATCATGCCTCCAAAATAATACCTACCTAGAATATTCCATTTTTAAGAGCCTGTTTCCAACCATATGCTAATTAAAAAGCCACTGGTTTCACCCATCAAAGCCCATTTCTGGCATTCATTGTAACTGAGCAAAAACGTAATGAGGATATGGGGCATGCTATGCAGTGTGGCTAGTGCTTCTGGGCTCTAGAGAGCTTAGACATCTGAATAAGGAGGAGCAAGTCCTCTAGTTGGGAGAGATTTGATTGTCTGCATGCCTCCTTTCCTCTCTCCTATTTTCTCTCTGGTGATGCTGACCAGAAATCTGTAAATGATGCTCTCTTTCTCATACTCTCTCTCTCATGGAAGTATAGTTCACAAAATGCACAGATCCTAAGTATATAGTTTGATGAATTTTGACAAATGTACACACCCCTGTAACCAACACCCATATAAAGACCGAGAGCATTTTATCAACCCAGAAATCACTCTTGTGTTCCTCTCCAGTTAAGCCCAATCTCCCTCAACCCTTTCCCCGAGACAGCCACTATTTTGATTCCCATCACCATAGACTAGTTTTACCTGTTTTTAAGCTTTATATAAATGGAATCATGCAGTCTATGCTCTTCTGTATATAGCTTCTTTCCTCAATGCAATGTCTGTGAAATTTATCCTTTGTTGTTTATATCAGTAATTTCTTACTTTTTATTGCCCATTAGCATTTCTTTGTAGGAATACCCCACAATGTGTTTACCATTTTCCTGTTTGGGGGGTTTAGGTTGTTTCCATTTGTTGTCCTCCCTATTTTATAAAGGTTTTATAAACACCCTTGTACAAGTATTTCTGTAGACACAATTTTTCATTTCCTTTGGGTGTATACCTAGCAGTGTTATTATTGGTTTTGAGGGTAGTTAGAGATTTAATTTTCTAAGAAATTGCCAAGGTGTTTTCCACAGTAGTTGTGCCATTTTACTCTTACATCTTAAGCATATGAGAATTCCAGTTGCTCCATATCATCAGCAACTAATATTGGCATCCTTTTAATTTCGACCCTTGCAATGGGTATAAAGTGATAGTCCATTAAAGTTTTAGTTTCCCTGGTGACTAATTACATTGGGTGTTTTTTTCATTATGCTTATCAGATAATTTATATATCTTCTTTTGTGAAATGCTGGTTCAAGTCTTTAGCCATTTGAAAAAACTTGGGTTATCTTTTTATTATTGATAGATAGGAGTACTTTATATAATGTGGATACAAGTTCCTTGTCAGATACATGTTACAAACACTGTCTCCTAGACTGTGGTTTACCTTTTCATTTTGTTCATGTTATCTTTTGATGTGCAGAAGCTTTTTATTTTGATGAAAACCAAATTATTAATTTTTTCCTTTTTACAGGAAAATTATACATTTTTGTCCTTTCTATGAAATTGTTGCCTAGTCCCAGGATACAAAGATCTTCTATTTTTTCCCCAAATACTTTTACTTTATTTTTTCAGTGTTACAAGATTAATTGTTCATGCACCACACCCAGCGCTCCATGCAATACATGCCCTTCTCAATACCCACCACCAGGCTTGCCCAACCCCCACCCAAAACTCTCAGTTTGTTTGTCAGAGTCTTTTATTTAAAAAAAAAAAGCCTTATAATTTTAGCTTTTATGATTCTGTGATCCATCTTGTTTTGTTTTCTTTTTAAAGATTTCATTTATTTATTTGTTTGTTTGTTTGTTTGTTTGAGAGAGAGAGCATGAATGGAGGTAGGGGCAGAAGGAGAAGGACAAGCAGACTTCTTACTGAGCAGGGAGCCCAAAGTTTGACTCAATCCCAGGACCCTGGGATCATGACCTGAGCTGAAGGCAGATGCTTAACTAACTGAGCCACCCAGGCACCCCTCTGTGATCCATTTTGAATAATTTTTATGTATGGAGTGAGATAGAAGTCATAGGCCATTTTTTTCTGCATAAATATCTAGTTCCATTCCATTCCATTGAATTATTTGTCTATACTTAGGCCTTGAAGACAACAATTGTCTCAATTACTGTAGCTTGAAATCAAGGAGTAAAAATCTAGTTTTGCTCTTGTTTTTCAAGGTAATTTTGGCTCTTCTATATCACTTGCATTTCTATATAAATTTCAGAATTAGGGGCTCCTCAGTGGCTCAGTCATTAAGTGTCTGCCTTTGGTTCATGCCATGATCCCAGGGTTCTGGGGTTGAGCCCTACATCGGGCTCCCTGCTCAGTGGGGCCTGCTTCTCCCTCTCCCACTCCCCCTGCTTGTGTTCCCTCTCTCACTGTCTCTCTTCCTCTCTCTCTCTCTGTCAAATAAGTAAATATAATCTTTAAAAAAAAATTTCAGAATTAGTTTGTCAAAAAAGTATTCTGACTGGGATCATACTGAATATAAAGATCAATCTGTGACAGAACAGAATATTTAACAATATCAACAATAGTAACCCTACCAATGTTGCATATAAGATTTTCAAAATTTAACTCCAATGTGTCATGTCATTAGTCTATAATGTGTGCTTCATTATACCAATATCTAAACTTTGGTGAATATAATATTCCAGAATCCTATTCTGGCTTTTTTAATTCTCTGAAAGAAGTACTAGAAACCCCAGGGCTGACCATTTCCAAATAAAATTATTTTTAGGAGCTATTGAAACAACATGAAAATGACACCTTACAATTAGAGGAGCTGAGAAAAACCAAACAGGTAAGTTTTTTCATTTTTCCTGTGGAATTAGCATCTTACAAATGCATCAGTAAAATTATATATCCCCAATAAAATAAATCTATGATAATTTCCAAAACTGAAAAAAAAAAAAAAGGCGGGAGGGGGGAGACCTAGTAAGTTTGCTGGATTCAATAGGTCAAAAGAACTTCAGAACTGTAATACAAAATCATCTGTAGAACAAAGCCCTTAGCATCTTGTTAGAGCAATTTGAAGAAATATATAAGCAATATACTATGTGATCTTCAGTGTCAGATGTCTTCCATTTCTAGTGAGGCTCAAACCACAAGAGTCGTGACTTCTGAAATACCAAATTCTTCCTTTAAGCTCTCAAAAATACAGTACTGCCCCCAGGATCTCTAACTCCAAGCTTCTCCTTAAAATTCTGAGTGTGCCTCATGTCCAACAATTTCTTCAAAGAATTCTGTTCTTCTTGGACAAGTTATGAGACTTTCACATGAGAGACACCTGTAGGGAAACTGTTCAAGCCTATGAACCCCCTTATGGGTCTTCTTTCACAGAGAATTTAACTTGGATCCAGAATGGACATGTTTGGAAAAAGACTAGCCATTATAAAATCATGGAATGATATCTTAGAGCTTAGGCAAGGCTTCATCATCTTTGGGTAAACAGACCTCAATGTCATGCATGGTAGAGGGATAAGCTTTGGAACAAGGAAGACCCAGTGTATTATAATAACTGCTTTATTGAGCTTGTCTGCTAATTCTATCATTCCTTTCTGGATCTGTTTCTATTAATTGATTTCGCTCTTCATTTGTGGTTATATTGTCTCCTTATTTGCATGTCTGGTAATTTTTTATTGGACACCCACCATTATAAAGTTTGCCTTTTGGGGTGCTGAATATTTTTGTATTCCTTTAAATATAATCGTGCTTTGTTCCGGGACACAGTTTAGTTACTTAGAAACGATTTTATATTTTCAAGTCTTACCTTTAAGCTTTGTTAGGCAGAATTACGGCAGTCTTTAGTCTAAGGCTAATCCCCACACATCCAGAGATAATACCCTTCTGAATAGTCTACCCAATATTCTGTATACTCTGGCTCATGGGAATATAACTATTCCCAGTCCTGTGTTGCCCTTGGGGATTGTTCTACCTGCTCCATGCTCATGGTTCTTTCCCCCAACCTCATCTCTTTCTATATCTTCCCCTTCATCATGTCGCCCCAGTGGCACTGGACCCTTTGCTGTTTCTTTAACATCCCAGTATCCTCTACTTTGAGGTCTTTGCACTTGACATTCTCTCTTCCTAAGAAGCTGTTTCTCAGATACCCACACGACTAATTTCCTTACCTTTCTGGTCTTTGCTTAGATGCCACTCCCGAGGGGCCACTCTATTTAAAGGCTTAACAACCCACCTAACACTTCCTTTTCCCTATTTTCTTTTTTTTTTTTTTTAAGATTATTTATTTATTTGACACAGAGAGAGAGATCACAAGTAGGTAGAGAGACAGGCAGAGAGAAAGAGAGAAGCAGGCTCCCCGCCAAGCAGAGAGCCTGATGCAGGGCTCGATCCCAGGACCCTGAGATCATGACCTGAGCCGAAGGCAGAGGCTTTAACTCACTGAGCCACCCAGGCACCCCTCCCTGTTTTATTTTCTATACAGATTTATAACTGTCTAACTTGACAAATTCAATGAAGGCAAAGATTTTTGTCTGTTTTCTCTACCACTAATCATCAGTTTCTAGAATAATGCCTGGCACATCAAGACATCCAGTAAATAACGATTGATTCTTTTTGAATGAATAAATGAATGCTAAATGAGCTGGTATAGTGTTTACACAATGTGGTTACAGTAAATGATGGTACCTCTCTAGTCTATAAATCTTGGGAGGATGCTTATTCCATGCGAAGAGCTCTTGAGGACATGTAGGAATTAAATGGAGCTGACACCTGAAAGCAGGTGACTGGTTCATTCTTACAGTCTCTTCGGCATCTATCTAATGCAGAGTACACATTTGTCCCTTCTCTCCATCTTCTATCTTATCCTTGATTTGTTTTAAATTTATTATTATAATCATTTTATTAACTCTTATTTAATTTTTTACATCCCCCTCACTAGGATGTACATCCTTAAGAGTAGCGTTAATATTTTTCTTGTTCATCATAATACTCCTGGTGCCTACAACAGGAGGGTCGTTTTTTTACTAATTAAAAGACTATTTTTTTAGAACAAAATTAGGTTTACTGAAAAATTCAGCAGAAAGTGCAGAGATTACTCTTATCCTCCCCTAACACAAACATATAACTTTCTCTATTATTAACATCCTGTATTAGTGTGGCACTTTTGTTACAGTTGATGAATCATTATTGATACATCCCTTTTAACTAAAGTCCATAATTGACATCAGGGTTCACTCTGTTATACATTCTATAGGTTTTGTCAAAAGCCATCAAATGCAGCATGCATGTACCATTGCAGTATCATACAGAGTACTTTCTTTGCCTAAATGTCCTTTGTCCTCCACCTATTTATCCCTTGCTTCCCCACTCAACCCCTGGAAAGTACTCATCTTTTCACTGTCTCTGTAGTTTTTTCTTTTCCATTAATAAATATTTGTTTAACAAATGAGTGGTTGGTAGCTATTGTGACAACCCACGCGAACTCTGCTGAGGGCTGGGTCTGAGACAGTGGTGATGAGTCTGCATAGTATGCAGAGTATAGATGGAGTATGGAGTGGATATGGATGTAGAATGGAGTATGGATGGACTATAGATGGGCAAGACATAGAAGAGATAGAATTAACAGGATGAAAAGACTGAACAGTGTAGGAGAAAGAGTAGCTAAAGTTGGTGCTTCGCCTTCTAGTCCAGGTGCCCTGCAGAAGAGAATAAATGGGTAGACATTGTCATGTTGCCCTGAAAGAGTTTCTTCTTACATAGGTCATGGAGGAAGAGTTGAATACACAAGCTGTTATCCTAGAAACACTTAACACAACCCTCTACCAAACCCAAATGGAACTTCAGAGAGAGGTGAGTCCTGGCTGGAGTGGGGATGGCAGTGGTGCAGAGGAATCCAGGTCTCTGGGCAGCTCTACCATATAGCTCTGCTCTGGATGACTCCGGCTGGGAAGGATAGCTGTTAAAATTTATATGTCCAGGGTCCCTGGGTGGCTCAGTCAGTTAAGCATCTGCCTTCAGTTCAGGTCATGATCCCGGCGTCCTGGGATCAAGTCCTGCATCAGGCTCCCGGCTCAGCGGGAAGCCTGCTTCTCCATCTCCCTCTCCCCCTGCTTGTGTTCCCTCTCTCTCTCTCTCTCTCCCTCTCTCTCTCTCTCTCTCTCTCTCTGTCAGTTAAATAAATAATCTTTTAAGAAATAAATAAGTAAATAAAATTTACATGTCTTCCAGAAAGCCACAGTGGGAAATCTGGAGAAAATGTTCCAGATCAAGCTTGCCGAAGCTGAAGAGAAGTTTAAATATACCATACAGCTTCTGACAGAAGAAAACATTCATCTAAGGTATGAAGGAAGCTGCTCAAAAAGATATGGCTGAGTTATCTTTGGAAAGTGAGAGGGTGTTTAGGTGAAGAATAGATGAGGTTGAACCCCGGACGGTTCCCTAATAAGGTCAAGGCACAGGCACTTCCGGGAGGGAGAGCCTCACTCAGAGCCTGGCCACAGAACTCATCTGCCAAGGTCACACAGTTCACCTGAAGTGGTTTGGGGCATGTGTCCAGACTCCTCTTTCTTACCTACATCTTAGTTTTAATGCAGAACGGCACAGGGAATTTATCTGAGGCTCTCTGAGTTTATTCAGTTCTGTGAATGCATTTTAAATCCCTGGAGTCCTTTGCCATCCACGTATTCATTCTTGGCTTCCCCTCCCCACTCCTGGCAATTACTGATCTTTTCACTGTCTCTCTAGTCTTGCCTTCTCCAGAATGTCATAGAGTTGGAATCCATAGTTGGTATTTCATAAATAGTCGTTTAATGAATGAATGATTGGAAACAGTCCTGACAACCCATATGAGTTTGTACTATGTCACCTGAGAGTTTAGGGGCTTGGGTGTCAGTGGTTTACACTTGCAGCTGCCTTTAGTTCCTGTGAAAGTCAACTTTAGGGCAGAAATTACACTGTTACCTGAAGATGCATTTTAAATCATTGAGATAAATTTTGGTCAATATTTTAATAAAAGGAGGTTATTCATTGCACTGATTTGGTAGTATACAAGAGTACAGCTTTTCCCTTGTTCCATTGTAGGTTGCTTGGCTGATCTAATGGTTAAATTGACATGAGACAGATAAACAGGAGGAAAAAAAATTAATTTTGAATGTACAGGAGCTCATAAAAATATGAGACTCAAAGAAGTGAACCAAATCGGCAGCATTTATACCTTGTAGGCAAAGAGACAATACATTTGTAAAGAATTGACAAGACAAAGGTGTTTGGGTTCAGGGTAGTACATTAGTGAGGAAGTAACAAGGTATGTTCGTACAGCCTCCTCAGCCCTAAATTCCCTATTTCTGGTGATAAGGACGTCTCTTTACCTTCTGGTATAGGGAAGCTATTTTTCTTTCCTGCTTTCAGGGGGACAAAGGAGGGTCAGAATATCTTTTTTGTACTGGCAGTTGCTTAAGTGAATTTAATTCAAACTAATCAATATGCAAGGTGACATATTTTGGGATGGCATAATCTGTTTCCCCTCAGCAAAATATCCCTCATCTGGGAATTTGGTAACAGAAATATATCTCACCATATTCAAAACCGCTGCAAGCAGTGTGTGCGACCACCCCCAGTGAATGAACAAAACCATATTCCCTCTCCCCAAATATCCTAGATGCCCTTCTACCCTTTGAGTCTGTAGTGTTACGTCTTCTCTTTCTTTATAGGCAAAAAATAATTGCCAAGAATGAAGAAATTTATGGAGAGCGATCTGGAAGGTCCACCTCTATTTATGAGAATGATTCCGACATTTTAGAAGATGACAGCAATGGAAAACAAGAATTATGAGCCAAAAAGTTGTTCTCTCATACAAAAGATGGTAGGAACACCGTCTCTGTAGGCTTAGAGAACTCTCGTGGGGCTTTCCGGAAAAATATGAGTTTAGTTCCTGGATTGCCTTGGTTCTACTTTTGTCTTTTCACAATTTGCTTTCTTCTGAGTGGTTGGGAATGTCTGAATTCTCATCTCAATTATACAGATTTTCAAGACTCTTCATTGAAAGGTGATGTCTATCTAGATCTGAGCTTTCTCTGGGCGTTGTACTATTTTCTCTTCCATATTTCTGTATTTCATTACAAAAACACTGATCTGAAGAACTTCCTATTAAATACTGACTATATTTTGAAGTTTAGCTTTTGTCCCCCTAGGGCATTTTGCTAGCAAGAATGATAATTTATTGATTCAGTTCCAAAAACCTTTTCTCTTACGTGTGTCCCCACTGCTCCATTTCTCAATCATCTTCCCTGTAACTATGATTTGGGAGAAGTTTCTGATGATTCTTGCCATCTTCTCTAAATCACCAGGATTCAAATCCCCATAGGGCAGGCAAAATAAATAAGTGAAGTGCACTGGACATAAGGAAAAATAATCACACAAACAAGCACAGTGATAAATGGTAATTGGCAGCAGTGTAAATGTAGGGGATCAAGTGGGGTGGTATGGGGCTGGGTGAACCCATTCCAGTGCTGCCACACGAGAGCATGGGAACTATGTGGTCAGATATTCTGATTTTTCAAATAGCAGTATTATGGTTTTTATGTGACACTGTCCCAATTTTTTTTTAAGATTTTATTTATTTATTTGACAGAGAGAGATCACAAGTAGGCAGAGACGCAGGCGGGGAGGGGGGTGGCGGGAGCAGAGAGCCCAATGCGGGGCTTCATCAGAGGACCCTGAGATCATGGCCTTAGCCAAAGGCAGAGGCTTTAACCCAATGAGCCACCCAGGTACCCCTGTCCCAATTTTTAAATAAGGGCAACAAATTTTTTTTTTAATTTTTATTAACATATAATGTATTATTTGCCCCAGGGTACATGTCTGTGAATCGTCGGGCTTACACATTTCACAGCACTTAACAGCACATACCCTCCCCAATGTCCCCAAGGGCAACAAATTTTTTTAAAAATGCACTGTGTGAGCCAACATTGGGAGGCTAAAGTGAAATACACCCATCATCCAAACGTTTTCCACCTGTGAGATGCCAATGGCAAACAACAAAAACAAAACCAACAAACAAAACAATCTCTACCCAACAGTAAGTTAAAATTCTATTTTATTTTCTTAAAAATATTGAAAAAATATCCTTTAAAAAAATAGTTTTTAAAAAAGAACTTCATATAAATTTACAATAAACTAAATAAGAAAATTTAAAAAATAAAAAATAGAAACAAATGAGGTATTGATGGATAGATATATTAGAAAAGCGATAGAAGAAAAGGCTGTTAAAAGCTTTTAACATAAGAAATAAGATTTTCAAGCTTATATTAAAGGATGGATGGCTTGGAAAGGGAGGGACTAAAAATACAAAAAGTTAAGGTTAATTGTGGCAGTAATATCAGTCCTTTCCAATATGGATTTAATGGTACTTATAAATAATAACAAGGAAAATAATTCCTAGATTTTGTGAAATCCAAATCTAAACAGAGTTATGGTGTCTTTTGCCCCTGAAGCAGGGTCTCCTCATAGCTCAGTGGGGGCGGCTCCGGGGTTTCTGTGAACCGCCTTTCCCAGGCATCAGAACAGATCAGGTTGGACGTGGGAGCATGACATATGAGGGGTTTTTTTAGCTAGCTCAGATCACAGAAATCTCCCTCGGTGACCTGTGAGAGGGGTCACTGGCATCCCCCTGCATACTGTTAAACGACAGACATTCAACTGAGTAAAGGTAAAGATCAAATTGGATCAAATTGCATCAGGTCACTTTCCTCAGGGCAATGAGTGGAAGGAGTTTATCCCGCCCACTGTGTCACCAGTCAGCACTGGAGAACCAGGTAATTCCAAGGTGACTGCTTAAAGAATGCATTCCTGGGGAACTGAAACTGCATTTCGGTTAGCTATTAAGTCTTGGTTTGCTGACATGAGGTTTAGCACGAGTGACTCTATTTGTGGGCTGTTGTTTCCTTTTTAACAATAACTTTTGGGGGTACCCTGCTGACTCAGTTCGTAGAGCTTGTGACTCTTGACCTTGGTGTTGTGAGTTCAAGCCCCGCGTCACGGGGTGGGGGGGGTTGAGGGATGGAGGGGATAGAGTTAAGGAAAAAAGTCATAAGGGTATCTTTTAACAATTGTGCCTCACATTCTACTCCATAGAAGCACATCCAGTTAACAGGAATGCAAACCTGACATATTCACACAAGAACGAGGAATGAGGAGTTAGCAGCTCTTTCACAGAAAGGAGGAGGATTATGGTTTTATTGACTTCATCTCCCAGTACTTGAACGACATTCACTTACTCTGAGGCCTCAAGTGGGAAACTGCTTTCCCCATGCCCCGTCTTTTCATGCCTTCTAAGATCTCTGCACGGCCATTAACTCTGTGTTCTAGATTAAACCTTTGGAATGACATCCTTAACTTTTGTTTTAAATGCTTCACAATTTGCAGGGAATCAAATGATTCCAGGCTGAAAGTAAATGAGAGACGTGCAAAGAACGTTCATTCTGCCACGGTTTTTGAACTAAAGTAATGATGTTACATTTCTTTTAAACTTTCTATATTTTCTTCTACTCTAAGTTTTCTAAAAACTTTTTCAACAAAATTATACCTAGAAATAAAATAAAATCTTACCTAAGACTATAAATCTCTAGCTAAAATACTAAAATTTGCATGAGAATTAGGTTATCCTGAATCCCATTCTCTCCCCTTCCTGCCATCCGAAAGGAAGAAAAAAAAAAAAGTCACATTTCACTAAAAAATAAATTAAAGCATAGTGTTATGCAGCTAAACAGCATCAATCAAGAGGGAAAAAGAGTTTTTTCCTCAGTGTGAAGGTAGGTTGTGGCATTTGTTTGCCCATATTTTTCCTGTCATCCTTACGGCTTACTTCAAAATTCACTTCGGTAAGGATGGTGAGAATGTCTTCACCCCTGAAAAACAACAACACTGTGACCATCTGTGGGGAAACAACACCGGCAAACCCTTTCATCCGCGGTTCCTCAAAACATCAGGCATCTGAAATCCTAAGTTGCTAAACTAAGACATGTCAAAGCTTTCCAGGTAAAGGAGTAGCTTCAGAGCTTAATAACTTAACTTTGCTTTACTTGAGATCGCAACTGATCATCAGAAACTTCGGGGTCAACATCAGATTTGGGCTCTCTCCCTCCTGACCTGTTTGTACCTTACTCTTCCACGTACTGTCACTTGCCCCCATCATCACCTCAGTGCCCCCCACAACATCCTCTGCTTCTGTGATACATGATCACACCGGGCAAGGGAAAACCCACTGCCTCCTGCAGCCGCTCCACACCTTTCTCATCAGCCTCTCTTATCAGGTGAGCTGGGCAACCTGTTCATCTACCGCTGTAGGATTTGCGGTCTAACTTACAAAAGGAAAACATGGTATTAATGTTATGGTTCACTCCTTGATCGGCCATGGAAAGCTCTTACTCTTCTTACCCTTAAAGCACGATGAGCTACAGATCTAGAGGATGTCTTGCTATTCACCTGTCAGTCACGTGTGCATCTGGGTGAACTGTGACTACAAAACCATCATTTAACTAAAGGAAGCATAGGGTATAATAAATGAGGGAAGGATATTTTCCCACATTTTGTGGCTTCACATCAGATCAAATCAGTGGGAATAAAAAGGGTTTCTACTCTTTGGTACTTATCTCCCACAACACATCAAGAGGACTGGTTAGCTGTGACAGAACTTTAACAGAGTTGGAGGATGTTAAACACTGAAATGGGTTATAACCTCATAGGAAGACTTCCAAAACTTCCAAAAGTTGAGTTGGCTCAGTCATGTTTCTGCCTAGAAACAGAGCTGGACTGACTTTACTATCATTCCCTACTTTAGGACTCCTCAACTGTCCTTTCCGACACTAAATAAAAGAAACTCTGCAGTACGTGCCTCTGATTTTTCCAGCTATGAACTAAAGATGTTAACATTGACCCCCCCTCTCCTACATTGCAACTGACCTGGGAAGTATAGCTATGTCATCAATAACTAGAAACTTAGAAACGAATGAAGGGCAGAGTAGGCAAAAATTACCTAGGACATCTTTCTCTCAGGCTCTGGCAAAGCGACTGGATATACCAGGTCCCCTCCATGGGATTCCGGTAGGAAACACAGTTGTTCACAGTGGCCATCCCCAGCAGAAAGTCAGCATCATCTGGGATATAGCTCTTCTGACATGATGAGTCCAATTCAAAATAGGCTTCATCCTGTTCAGAGTCAGTCTCAACAGCTATACCTTTCTGGTAGTTATCCCCTTGACAAGCCTGAATAAAAAAGATTTTGGGCTTGCCTGCAAGGGAAGGGCACTTAGAACCAGTGAAGTAAGAGGTCAGTTCATAGATGGGGACTTCCTGCCCATCAGAGCCATAGATGATGCCCTTGTCTCCATGGGAGAGGATGCAGCAGATGAAACAATCCCTGCTAGTGTGGTCCATGCTTTGGTAGGATTTCAGAACATCACAGATTTTATTGGCTGTAGAGTCTCTGAAAGGCACGATCTCAAAATGAAGTTCACTAAAGGTCTGACATAAAGATTCTGAAAAGTGAAACAAAAAAAGTCATACTACAGCACAATAAGACCCAAATCACAGTCCAGAGCTAGAGATAACATTGATCAGATTAAGAATCTGAACCAGGACTAAAGTACAAGACCCTTTATAATACTGGCTGATATCCATAGTTTTCTAATATTTATTGCCCCAGCTGAAAACATTTCCAGTCCTGAGGCAAATGAGAAAGGGGAGAATGCTATTGTTGGTCTCTGTCTCTTCTCAACTAGTCTATAAGATGGGTGAGCTATTATTTACTTACTCTTAAACCAATCTAAATAATGATAGTATTGCTGACATAATCAGAATAAAAAGCAGGGGCGCCTGGGTGGCTCAGTGGGTTGAAGCCTCTGCCTTCGGCTCAGGTCATGATCTCAGGGTCCTGGGATCGAGCCCCGCATCTCTCTGCTCAGCGTGGAGTCTGCTTGTCCATCTCCCTCTTCTCCTTCTCCCCACCCCCACTTGCACTTGCTCTCTCAAATAAATAAATATTTTTTAAAAATACAAGATATGAATGTTCAAAAAAATCAAGTAGAACTAAAAGGCCTATTACAAAAAAGCTATCCCTTCTCTAACTTTCCCTATTACCCAATCATGTTTCATGAAAGCAACCACTTTCAACTTTTAACAACTATTTTTTGGTATTTACCTCCATTCTGTAACGAATTTGGGCACTTCGCTATTTATTTATAAATTTTAGACTTCTGTATTGAGTTCCTATTATGGACAATGAGCATTTGATGTTCTTATATAGTTACTTACAACTTTTAGTTGAATCAATAGTACTATGTAAACTTACATAGGAAACATATGTAAACATATAGTAAACATAATATTCTTTAATTATGCTTCCTTTCTTGTTAAATTTTTTGTCTTTCCTGGAATTAATAACTGCATTACTTTTTCACTGCTTTGTTTTCCATATGCATAACCTTATTTTTTTGTCCAGGTTCTCTAAGCTCCAGTCAAAGTCTTTCAACATCTTCAGGGTGCCTGATTTTTTTTAACTAAAAATTACATATATTTAAGGCATACAGCTAATTACACAGCGACGTGATTACCATAGTCAGGCTAATAACTCACATACTTAATATCTTAATAACTCACATACTCCTCACATACTTATCTTTTGTGTGTGTGTGTGTGTGTGTGTGTGTGTGTGTGTATGTGTGATGAGAGCACCTGAAATACACTCTTAGCATATTTCTAGTATCCAATACAGTGTTATTAACTATAGTCATTATGTTGTACATTAGATCTCTAGATTGATTCATCCTACATAATCAGCAACTTTGTACCTACCCTTTGACCAAAAGGCCAGAAATATGATCAAATATTTTTTTAATAAAAATGTTTTGATAGTGGGGTGCTTGGGTGGCTCAGTTAAATGTCCAACTCTTGATTTCAGCTCAGGTCATGATGCCAGGTTTGTGAGCTGGAGCCCCACACTGAGGTCCACACTGGACGTAGAGCCTGCTTAAGAGTCTCTCTACCCCTCCCCCTGTTTGCTCATTCTCTCTCTCTTAAAAACAAAAACAAAAAAACCTGTTTTGAAAGTAAATAAATGGAAATCAAAGGTCTGAAGTCTCTTCTTCAAGACCAAGGTATATGACTATGAGTCATATAGTCAATGATTTAAGCTCTGTGGCTTCTGAAATCTTAGAATAGATCTGCTTGAATAAATTGTTAAGAGACCATCAGCAGAGTCTTGATGATTAAAATCAACCTATATTAATTTTCTGAATTTTATTCAGTTAAAAAAATAAGTCATAAAAAAAAAAAAAAAAAAAATAAGTCATTATGTGATGTTATAACTCATAAACACCATTTACAAAAATATATTGGCTGGGTTGGATTATTTCTTTCACTTTTAGTAGTAGCCATTTCTATGTTCATATGCTAAAAATTATTTTTTCATTTAATTTATAAGTTCTCATAAGTTTTCATTTAACTTGTAAGTTCTTGTAAGTTCTCTTATAAGTTGCTCCTCCTAAAGAGGCTGAGCAAAGAATTTCTGGCTAGTTTAATATTTGAAAATGCTATTTCTATTAAAGACTCACAATTTCATCTGCCCAACTTTTATAAATGCAACTTGCTATATGTGGTCTTGATCCCAAGGCAATAGTTTCACCTAATATTTCACCTAATTCTACAGAAGCCCTATTCATTAAATTGTATTAAAAGCAAAGCTTATCGGGGCGCCTGGATGGCTCAGTGAGTTAAAGCTTCTGCCTCGGCCCAGGTCATGATCTCAGGGTCCTGGGATGGAGCCCCGCATCAGGCTCTCTGCTCAGCAGGGAGACTGCTCCCCCGCCCCCACCGGCCTACCTCTCTACCTACTTGTGATCTCTCTTTATCAAATAAATAAATAAAATCTTTTATAAATAAATAAAAGCTTATTGTTGTGGCTTTTTATTATAAGCCTTTTTATAAGATTTGATATTTCATCTCATATAAATTACTTTGATGAAAAAATTAACTTAAAAAAACAAGAGCAGAAAATTAGCAAATATATAAGAATGTTCTTCACTTACACAAGGAAGTATGGTTATTTCCATTTTTTTTTCTGATATATGAGGCCCTGTTGGTACAATTTTTGTTCTCCCCTTTTGATACAAAAAACTTAGGTATTAGAAATATTTCACTTCTTTTCAGGGTTCTACTGTACCTGCATCCAAGTCTGTTCCATTCCTATCCTTAATGTTCTGAAGTTTGGGCACTTCCTTCCGTGCTATGCTGAAGTCATGATTGTTAAAGATCAAGCAATATCCTCGAGGTTTGCTTGCCATTCGATAAACTTTGTCCAATCTCTGGAAAATAAAAATCCAACCCAGGAGCTGACTCTGAGGGTCAAACACTTGAGATGTGAACAAACAACTCCCTAGGAAGCAGTTAGGCTGTTTCCTTAGCTAAACTGGGGTGCAAGGGCACTTTCAATGGGCCTCCCCCAACTTTGCATCATTTCTCCGATAAACTAATTTCCACCCGTTCCCTTGACACAGGATCCCTAGACTTCTGCCCCACAGTTAATATGTAAAATTGGGGTCCCAGTACTTGTGCCTCTTGAACACTTTGCACATATATTAATACTGCTGTCATCGTAACATATTTTCATTATTTGTTCTTGTTTCTGCTCAAGGCAGCTAACATTTACAGCAAGAGCTAGAATTTATTAATCCATAAGAGCTTAATCAGGAATTACTGGATGATGAATGAAGGTCTTCATGCTGTCTTTGGGCTGCCTGTCGGTCACCTTGTGATTCCGTCAGCCATTTAGTCAACTCATCTATATTTCTGGGCTAACGGCTGAGGGTCTGCCCTTCACACATGACATAGCACAGTCCCCAGACTTCGAGAGCCAATGACTTACTTTGGCTCTCAGGACCACAGTGACTGGAGAAGAGAGATGGACTCGTCAGGCAGGTCTTGGCTATGTTGCAGGCTACAGTATCCAGATTCTAGTACCTGACAGTATCAGTCAGAGAAGGCCCTGTGTCCTGACTTTCCCAGGGCTGTTTCAGTGCCGAGATACTCAGCATCAATAAGAAATCCAAGAGGCTCCTCAAAGTAGAGAAAAGTGCCCCACACTAAGGGCTCAAATTCCTGACTCTACTACGACATTCTGTAGAGTCCTTTGGTATTCGTAAAGAGCCACTTGACTTTGGCAAATCTTTAGTTTTCAGACCTAGAGAGGTCTGGTAATCTGCTCAGGAGCCCACCTGTAACTGGTCTCTCTCAGCTTCATTTCAAGTCTCCCCTGGACTGACAGCGTTCAGGGTTTCCTCTGCTCCCCGAGACAGAGAGAATGAACAGGCTAATGAATCAAAATGTGGTTGATGAATCTTTGAAGGTTAATAAACCAAAGCAATTGTCTAGAAAGGCAATTCTTGCATGGCTCATTGAGATGAGAACATAGAGACCACTAAATTAGGAGCCTTTGCTGCTTACCCCTAAATCAGCATGCAGAAGTGGTTTTGAAGTGTCAGCCTGCTTTTCCCAGTACTGCTAGACTTTTCTCCCAAAGCCTTCTCCCACTTCAGCTGAGGCAGCCGCTAAAAGGGTTGCCAGGAAGCTTCTTGCTTTCTCCGCCCTCCAAACCATTCCAGTGCCATTGTCTTTGGTTTTAAAATAAAATTTTAGGGTTTCCTGGTGGTTAAGCACCTGGCTCTTAATTTGTGCTCAGGTCACGGGATTGAGCCCCACGTGGAGCCTCACATCAGCCTCTGCACTCAGCGAGGAGTCTGCCTGAGATACTCTCTCTCCCTCTTCCTCTGTCCCTCCCCTGCTCACGTGCTCTCTCTCTCTCTCTCTCACATAAATCTTTAAAAAATAAAATAAAATTTTAACACGTTTTACTTTTGAGACTTAAAAAGTCATATTTTATATTTGTCCATTTCTGAACATTTTCTATAGTTCTCAAAATTTCCAGTAAGCTTCTGCCCCTTACTATTTTATCTGGACGCTTAAAAGCTAAGGAGGGCACGTATTGCATGGAGCACTGGGTGTGGTGCATGAACATTAATCTTGTAACACTGAAAAAATAAAATAAACATATTTGGGGAATAAATAAATAAATAAATAAATAAATAAATAAATTTTAAAAAGCTGAGGAATGCAAGAACCAGAATCCACAATGCAAAGAGAAAAAGGAGTCCGAATTTCCACACACCTCTGATTCACAGTTCTGTCCTCCTGGAGAGTCCGACATTGGCGGTACCCTCAGGGATTCCTCCCCTCCAAGCAACTGAGGCATATCTGGAATGAAACATAGCAGAGAAGGGATTGGTAAAGAAACACAGAGCACCCAGGATAACATAAGGCCCCCCCTTAAAATGAAAACTCACGGACTACGTTGAACATAATATCATTGTAGTCCACAGAATAAAAATCTTTTTACTGACTAACTCCTCACCTATTTTAAACTTGCCAGCATGAAGCTTCAAGGTCTAGGTCTTTTGACAACAGACGTATATATCTTTCTTTTTTTTTTTTTTTTAAGATTTTATTTATTTATTTGACAGAGAGGAGAGAGATCACAAGCAGGCAGAGAGGCAGGCAGAGAGAGAGGGGAAAGCAGGCTCCCCACTGAGTGGAGATCCCAATGTGGGGCTCGATCCCAGGACCCTGAGATCATGACCTAAGCTGAAGGCAGAGGCTTTAATCCACTGAGCCACCCAGGTGCCCCCAGACGTATATATCTTTCAATAAGTAAAGAAGGTAACAACAAGTAGGCACTGAGCCTTCTTGATTTTAGGAGAGTAAAACCATTAAGATGTGGATATGTGAGAAGGTTATGAGGCGAAGAGGCAATGGGGGTATCTGATAGTAAATGAACTAGTCTTAAATACATATTATGCATATTACCATTTGAAATTTCATCCAGACTTCTATGAGGAGTCATTGTTGACTCTGAATTAAAAAAGAAACACATATTTGATTAGAAACAATCATGACATAGAGGGATTTGTCAATTTAAGAATACATTTTGCTAATTCACAGCTGTCAAGTTATCTCTACCTTGGCTTAATTCTTCGTAATCCGTGATTTTCTTCAGCAGGCTCCTGTTAATTTGTTCACAGATTCTTTTCAGGGTGTCCAGATTTCTTTCGCCAAGTATGACCCTCTTCTCCATCTCTATGAAAATATCAAGCAAGTTCTAAAAGGAAGAGAAATAAAGTTGGAAGACTGGATTGAGGCTTTTGGATGAGATTTTCTTTTTTTGTTTTTAAATCCACTTTCTCCAAACAGGGAGCCCACCGTCCCTTCCCAAGCTGACCCTCCTGACAGGACATCCTGGTCTTATAAAGCCAACAGAGCACTAGAGAAGCCATTCTGTCTTTTCTGGCCCAGGAAGACAGAAATGAGAAGGTAGAGGAAAAGTGACATCCGTTGTCACCCAGGCCCCAGACCCCAAGCCCTGTGCTGCAACCACCCTGGAACGCCTTTAAGGGACGTCTGGGAAACAGCCTGGGGTGCACGGCTGAGACACAGTAGCCTGGGCCCCAGAGTGACAGCCCTGGGGACCTCGACTGTCCCGACCTGACCCATCTCCAGTTCGGGCTTCTCGCACACACGCACGCACACGCACGCATGCGCACGCACAGAGTTCCAGGTTCCAGGTGGTCTCAGAGCCTGCAGAAGTGGGGAGATGTCTCCAGCTCACCACCATCTCACCTGCTCTGCAGCGTCCCACCGTGGGCTGTGCCTCCACAACCAGTCTCCTTCCCTAGCTACTGACTCTGCCGTGCTCCTGACAATTAATGTGAGCAGCACTTCACGGTACGAAGGAATCCCATCTGCAACACTGCTGTCCACTGCTGTCCAACGCTTTTCTTCTCCCCCGGTTGAAAAGTGAGGGTCCAGTTTGCTTTTACTGGACTAGCCCTCTCTCCAGTCGCAGCAGTCCCCACCACCTGACTCAGTCTCAGGACCAAATATTGGTGAGACACCAGGTCTTACCAAATCATCATGCAGTTTACATCGAGAGATCTCCTGGCTCAAAAGAAACTTAAAGGACTTCAATTCCAATTTGCTTACATCTTCTGAGATCTGAAACAGCATGACCCTGTGGTGGGAAATGGAGACACTTTAGAAATGGCTTCTCAAATAATTTCCCATTTGATAAAAGGAATGGCAGTGGAAACTTGATTCTGGCCACCTCCCCTCAAGACAGCTAATGACATAATTTGTGAGTTGAATCCTTGGAGAGAGGCTGATCATGTCCAGCTACTCCACCCTTAACAGAATTAAGGTCCACTAACTATGACGTTCATTTAATTTCAGTTAAGTGAACTGTGTTTTTCCTTGATCCTTCACTATAAAATCAAAAGCTTTTTGCAGTACAAAAAAAAAAAAAAAGTTTTATTTTGGAAATTATGCTTTTCAAAATGCAAACTGGATCATCACTTCCTATGTTTGTTTTTTTAAGATTTATTTATTTATTTGAAAGAGAGAGTGTGTATGTGCACAAGCAGAGGGAACAGCAGGCAGAGGGAGAGCGAGAGGGAGAAGCACACTCCCCCCTGAGCAGGAGGTCCAAGGGGGCTCGATCACAGGACCCCGGGATCATGACCTGAACTAAAGGCAGGCACTTAACCAACTGAGCCACGTAGGTGTCCCGGATCATCACAAATTACCAGTCCTTAATCACAACTTACCAGTGGTCTCCTGACAATCAACTTCAGTGGGAAGGCCCAACACTTGGTTCTGGAATACACATCTTTGTGCACTGAGCCCAGCCTATCTCCTCAGCTTCTCTAGCCACTCCTACCACCTGCCCCCATCTCCCCTCCAAACGCACCCAGCTGCCCTGCCCCCACCCCTTTATGCTGTGCTCCTCACACTCCCATCCCCTTGTTCATCTGCAGACACAAACTCACCCGCTAACAGCTCAAGTACTGCTGTAAACTTGTAGATAATATACCATTGGGACATAAGAATAATATACCATTGGGACATATTAAGAATAATATAAATAAGTATATCTAACATGCTTAAACCAACCTTGGCAACACACTGACTGTTCAATACACAACAGGCATTATCATTTCTTAATCCATAATAGGTTCTTGGGATATGTCTGTAGAAGGAACAAAGGAATGTTTAATAAGTCAGCGAAACTTTCACTATTGTGGTGTTGAGGAAAATAACACAAAAACATGCTAACTCCAAATTCAATTAGAAAATTAAAATTCTGAAAAGAAAAATGGTATAGAAACAGAAGTTTCTCAGTATGATCATCTGCTTCCTCTCAAGGAATCTCCACCCTAGAAGTATTTCTCCAGAGTTTTCTCAGTTTGGCCAAGATTGGATCCAGTCCAAAGCTACCAGCCCTTTTACTTTATTACAAGGTATTTTGCCCCATTACTTTCCTCATTACTAAAGCCTACTGGCTTTCTTGTACCATCGCTGTCTAGAAATAAACCTGGGCAATTTATAAGATACTTATTTTATAGGTAGCAATTATAACTTGAAAATAAAAATGTCTAGTGCTTTCTTGTAAATGGAAAGTGGCCACTCTAGCATATTTTTTATTTCCTGGCTAATATCCAACAATGATGAACAACAGTAGATTGTACTTGTGCTGACCCTTTTATTCCCAAGCTAATTTGTTAAATATTTAACAGACAGGGACACCTGGGTGGCTCAGTCAGTTAAGCATCTGCCTTCGGCTAGGTCAGGGTCCCAGGGTCCTGGGATCGAGTCCCACATCAGGCTCCTTGCTCAGCAGGAAACCTGCTTCTCCCTCTGTCTGCTGTTCCCCCTGCTTGTGCCCCCCCTACCCCTGACAAATAAATAAACAAAATCTTTAAAAAAAAAAAAAAGATTTAATAGACAGATCCTCCCTTGTATGGACTCAGCCTCCCAGCAGAGTTACAGGTCATTGGCTGGCATTGACAATTTGCCTTGGCCTTGCTTACATGACAGAAGGAGTGCAACCTTCAGAAGACCAAGATGGTAGACACAAGATAAGATCCTCCAGCTTTCCTAGTTCTAAGGTTGTTGCTTTTTAGGATTAATTGCTGCCTTAATGAAAAGAATCATTAGGAATGTGTCACAATCTCATTAAAACAAAGCTATCTATTATTGAATAATGTCTTCCCCACTCTCCTCCCTAGTTCATGTCTACCCTGGATGGGTGAATGTGACTTTATTTGGGAAAAGGATCTTTGATGAGGTGATCTTGTTACGCTAGACCAGGGTTGGCCCTAATGCAATGACTGGTGGCTTTCTAAGAAGAGGAAATTTGGACAAACAGGCACAGAGAAGAGATTAGAGTGATGCATCCAAAAGCTGAGGAAGACCAAAGATTGCCTGCAAGCCCCCAAAGTAAGGGGAGAAAGGAACATGAAACAGACTCTCCCTCAGAGTTCCAGAGGAACCAACCCTGTTGACACCTTCATTTCAAACGTCTAGTCCCCAGAACTGTGAGAGTATGAAGGTCTCCACTGCGGTAAGCCACCCAGTTTGTGGGACACTGTCACAGAAACCTTAGGAAACTCCTACACCCAGCAGATCTCTTTTGTCACTTGAAATGCTCAAGCTTCAAGCAGAGAAACATACGGTGAGGAACATGCCAGAATCTCCAGTCTCTGACACTGAGGACCAGGGCAGTCATAAAGAGGCCAGCCTAGTAGGAGAAAGTGGCCTCGAGCCCTGGCTGCGAGGACTCACCATCACACATGCCGTCATTATGGACCAGAGAGGAGGCCGTGAAATGGGCCACAGCTAAAACTTGAGTAGAAGTTTTCAGAAGGGAAGCTAAAAATAATGTTGAGGAGTGTCTGGTGTTAGGGCATGTTGGAAGACAGAAGTTGGTACTGTGTGCCTATTTTTAAAGTCTGTTACTTATATAATCAGTCATCCCTCACAACCCCAGGGCTGCTCTTCCTGCCGGTGTTTTAATAAAATTACCTTTTTGCACAAAAAAAAAAAAAGTCTGAAGATGTAAAAGAACATGGCTCATTACCAGCCCTGGGGACCTGCAGTCCCACAGGGACAGAGGGCCCAGCTGCAAAGTGTGCGGCAGGACAGACAACTGAGGTCGCCACCGTTCTGGCAGCCACTGGACACGCAGGGGCTTGGCCGGCCCAGAACGAGAGGCAGCACACACCCCTCACTGGAGAACTTGGTGATGCAAGTCTTTCGAGGTGGAATAAAAGCCCAGAACCCCGCTGAGAATTTCCGCAGTCATCCGTGAGTGGGTGGGAGGGGGATTTCGGAGGAGCAGCAGGGATGCTTTGCCCAGTAATCGGCAAAGTAAGGACCTGATGCGGACATCGGCAGAGCAGAGGCAAACAGAAGAGTAGACAGAACGGAGAGAGAGAACATTCAGAACATGGCTGTTTTAATGTCAGCAAACCTACAGGTCAGGTTCCACTTTGGAAACAAATTTTTTACTTCATGGCTTAACTTTTTTTTTTCCTGAATCGTAATCAAGATCTCTAAATTTCTTAATCTGGCCCTGGTAGGACATCTTCGAGGCACTTCCAAGGTCGTACGACACAGACACCGCAATCGGCCCCGCCCACAAAGATGTGTCCGTTGCACCCAGGCCTCGAGGTGCCTGACTGTGGAGGTTGTCCCCACCTGTAGGCAGAGATCTGGGCTCTGCCTGGGATCTGAAGCTCTTCCTCCATCTCCTGCTTGCTGGTGTCCAGGTAGGTGACCAGCAGGTCCAGTCTGTTGATTCGGAAAAGCAGCTCCTTCAAGAAGGACAGGTTGTTTTCCTCCAACATTCTCTTTTCCTGGAGTCTCTGGAAGAGCATCAAGGGATCCTCGATGGGTTCCTGCTTCTTCTGTGGGATGTAGTCCATGCTCAGGAATTTGAGGGAGGCCAGCTCACCACTGTCTAGCTGTTCTCCAATATTATAGAGACACCTGCTGAAATTCATGTTGGCTGGTGTCAGGAGACTGTTGTACCCTAGGTCAAAGTACAATCAATATTATGTTCAGATGATGAAGAGAAGTACCACCTACCGGTCTGTTCCTTCATTAAGTGCTATTATCTCTACTACACACCAGACATTTTACCGAGGACACAGGGAAGACAAAAACAAACAGGACACATTTCTGCTCTCAACTATCTCACTATTTTGGAAGGTAGATACACAAATTAGCCAACGGTAAGAGAGTTTTGACCAGGGCCCTGTAGGAATAGAGAGGAAGGAACCCTAATTCAACCAGGGAGAAGGGCTTCCTGGACAGAAGGCACCTTTGGGAAGGAGGTGGGAAAGGACAATTCTTGCAGGAAATAATTTATGCAAAAGATGGAGGCAAGAATGTTCAAGTCAATTCAGGCAGGTATAAGGAACTCAATAAAGTAACCATGAAGTGTCCAGGACGGTGAGTGTTGGGAGAAGCTGTAGCCAGGAACCATTTACAAAGGGTCTCCAATAGGGAGGCAAGGGCTCAGGCTTTGTCCTAGAGATGATGGGGAACTAAGGAAGGACTGTGAGGTCATCCAGTTTGGGACTAACATTTTTTTTTTAAGACTTTATTTATTTGACAGAGACAGCAAGAGAGGGAACACAAGTAGGGAGGAGCTGGAGAGGGGGAAGCAGGCTCCCCGATGAGCAGGGAGCCCGACACTGGGATCACCACCCGAGTGGAAGGCAGACGCTTAATGACTGAGCCACCCAGGCGCCCCATGGGATTAACATTTCAAGTGTGGAGGATAGGGGCTCCAAGCATCTGCTATTGGCTCAGGTCATGATCCCAGGGTCCTGGTTGGGCTTCCTACTCAGCGGGGAGTCTGCTTCTCCCTCTGCCCCTCTCCTGCTCATGCAGTCCCTCAAGCTGACTCTCTCAAATAAATAATTTTTTTTTTTTAAGTGTAGAGGATAGATTGGAAGGATAGGAGGCTGGGGAGTGATGGAGTCTGACTGAAACAATGGCGCCAGGAAGACAGGATGCCATGCTGTCCCCCAAAGGCCTTGGGATCAGCACCCACAGCTGATCAAGGAACCATGACTGGAAATGAAACCAAGTCAGCTTCATCAGCCTTCCAATTCAGTCTCCAAATCAGATGACATGATACTTTCACGAACATGTTTGAGCAGGTATTAAAGGAGAGGGCAGGGTTTCTGGAAATCCTGGACATCCTTCACACAAACGGCCCAGGATCTGGGGTTCCTCCTCCTGTGAGCTCCTTGAATCACACTCAACCCTCCCTGCTGACGGGCCCATGTTTGTGATAAAACAAGCCCCTGGCTCAGGGTTTGTATTGGATTCTTCATAGGAACAGGTGTGGGACCCAGCTCCCTAAGGCCGATGCCGTATCTCATATCCCAGTCAAAGCTGGGAAGCTCGCCAGCAGCTGACTGTCAGGGAAGGGGCAGGAGTGCAACAGTTCAGAGTAGGGGGCGTTAGGGTCCGACAGTACTTAGATCAGAAACCCTCTGGGGCACTGGCCTCAGCCCTGGGCAGCAGGTCCTCTGAGGGT
>CM053605.1:28066039-28092718 GCA_028646535.1 Procyon lotor
CCCCTCCTGAGGGTTAGGTGCCCCCTCTATAAAATGGGGATCATAGGTCCATCAAGAGATGAATGGATAAAGAAGATGTGGTATATATATACAATGGAATACTATGCAGCCATCACGAGAAACAAAATCTTGACATTTGCAACGACATGGATGGAACTAGAGGGTATTATGCTAAGGGAAATAAGTCAGTCAGAGAAAGACAATTATCACATGATCTCTCTGATATGAAGAATTTGAGAGGCAAGGCAGGGGGTGGGGGAGAGAATTGAAACAGGAAGGGATGGGGAGGGAGACAAACCATAAGAGACTCCTAGACTCACCAAATGAACTAAGGGTGGCTGGGAGGTGGGGGGATAGGGATGGGGTGGCTGGGTTGTGGACATTGGGGAGGCTATGTGCTATGTTAAGTGCTGTGCAATGTGTAAGCCTGACGATTCACAGACATGTACCCCTGGGGCAAATAATACAAAAAAAAAAAAAAAATGGAGATCAGAACATCCACCTCCTCAGGTATTTGACTAAATAAGTTCGATAAGGCATGTGCAGTGATGACCAAAAACTAATGAACAAATGAAGAAGGAAACAGATCCTGGCTGTGGGGACCTGACAGGAACTGGGCACTTAAGAACTTTCCTCACTCTCCTGGTTTCCCTTTGCCCTCGTGGAACACCCATTGGAAAGGAGTGTTTTTCCAAGCTCTGCAAAGTTGAAGAACTCTTGGTCAACGCCTTCCTCAGATGCTCCCATACCTTAGGAGGTGGTCCCAGAGGGCAGCAGTTTGAGAACCTTGAACTAGAAAACCTTTAACTTCCTATCCAGCACCACCATTTCCTTGATCCCATAGATTCCATGCTCCTCGGCAGTTTCCTTAACCTCAAATGACCTTAGCTTGTTTTACCTCTTTCCTCCTGGAAGCAAAGTGGCTGGGTTCCAGGTCCTTAAGCTCCCTGCACTGGCTAACATCCTTAGACGAAAACACAAATCCTCATTCTATTACTTGAGATAATGATCAAGTGAACTAGGACCCATGTATTTTCTACATCTGATGTTAAAATAGAAGTATTTTGGGGGAGCCTGGGTGGCTCAGTGGGTTAAGGGCTCAACTCTTGATTTCAGCTTAGGTCATGATCTCAGGGTCATGAAATCAAGCCCTGCATAGGACTCTGTGCTGGGCAAGGAGCCTGCTTAAGATTCTCTCTCTCCCTCTCCCTCTGCTCCTCCCAACTCCCACCATCTCCTGTGCACATGGCTCTCTCTCTCTCTCTAAAAATAAATTAATTAATTAAATAAAATAGAAATATTTTAATTTGCCCAATAAGGTTAAGTTTTAATATTTTTATGAAGTGCCTTGAAAGACTTTGCAATTTTTAGTTTTTCTTTGAAAAACACCTTACCTTTCCCCTACCCACTCTGATTATGGAAGTGGTGATTTTTGTGTGCATGAAAATTGAAAATACAGTAAATCATAAAATGGTCACAGTTACCATTATCCTACACAAACACACACACACACCACACACACACACACACACACGCGTGTAAGATATCATGCATCACACATACACGCAAAGATACATTTATATAAAAATCAGAGTCAGGCTGCATAACCAGGTATATACACCTATTTTTTTTCCCCACTTAATATGTAGAATGAAAATTTACCCCACCATTAAATACTCTTCTTTGGCATATTTTTAATGTTGTTTTTTTTTTTTTAAAGATTTTATTTATTTGACAGAGAGAAACACAGCGAGAGAGGGAACACAAGCAGAGGGAATGGTAGCGGGAGAAGCAGGCTTCCTGCCGAGCAAGGAGCCCGATGTGGGGCTCGATCCCAGGACCCTGGGATCTGACCTGAGCCGAAGGCAGACGCTTAACGACTGAGCCACCCAGGCGCCCCTTTAATGTTCTTTTTTAAGATTTTATTTATTTATTTGAGAGAGGGGGAGAGAGAGAGCATGAGACGGGGAGGGTCAGAGGGAGAAGCAGGCTCCCCATTGAGCAGGGATCCCAATGCGGGACTCGATCCTAGGACTCCAGGATCATGACCTGAGCCAAAGGCAGTCACTCAACCAACTGGGCTACCCAGGTGCCCTTATTTTTAATGTTTACTCATCTCCAGCATGCAAATCTATCAAAATTTAGTTTAAGAAATTTTCCATTTCTTCACTCTTAAAAATAATATTGTATTGAGAAGCTTTTTCATACATCCTGTGCATATCTCTAATTGTTTCTCTCTTAGAATTGGAATTATGGAGCAAAATATTTTTTTCTCCCTTTTACTCTAGAATTTACATCATTGTTTAGACCAGTTTTCATGACTCTGGAAACTAGAAGGAAGTGTTTCGGACAGATACACTTTGCATTGGATTCCCAAAAGCTGCAGAACCTAGAACTTTCACAAAAGCAATCAATCATCATGAAAATATTTCTATTTAGAAAAGACATCTTAAATATGTGGCTCGCACCTAATAGCATATGTTCAAAATGTAGCAAACAAAACCGACTGAACATATAAAGGGACAGACTGGCAGAGAAAAACTAGGACTTGGGGTGAAGGAGTGAGGAAAGAGAATTGCCCTTTTCCTGTAATACGACAAGAAGAATGTATGCAGATATTCTCAGGTAAATGAAACTACTGTTAAAATACTTAAGTGTGTTCTTGGGTGTAAAGTTGTATAAGAGAGCGAGTGAAGGAGGAACAGGAAATGACAATCTTTGGAATAGGAAATGACATACCATGGGCATATTAACCGGGAAAGGAGACCAGCTCAGAGGAGTGAGTGATGCAGCCACATTTGTGTTTTGTTTTGTTTGCTTTGTTTTTTAAGTAGGCCTCATGCCCGTGCCCAGCTTTTAGGCCAACGCAGGACTTGAAGTCATGACCCTGAGATCAAGACCTGAGTTGGTATCAAGAGCCAGTAGTAGCTTACTGAGGGTTGCCGGGAGCGGGGGGGCGGGCGGTGGGCAGGGATAAGGTGGCTGGGTGATGGACATTGAGGAGGGTATGTGCTATGGTGAGTGCTATGAAATGTGTAAGCCTGATGATTCACAGACCTGTACCCCTGAAGCAAATTATACATTATGTTAATAATAATAAAAAATAATAAAAACTGAAAAAAAAAATAAATTTGCAATTAAAAACATTCCCACAAAGAAAACTGTAGCCCTCTACAGCTTCATTGATGATTTCCATTAAATATTCAAGGAAGAAAAAAAAAAGTCAGTAGCTTAATCGACTGAGCCCCCCAGGCGCCCCTACATTTGTATTCTTAAAAGAAAAGAAAGTATTAGAAGAACTTAAACTTTAAAAAAGAACTTAAGAAACCTCAGAGAACCTATTTGCCCCCAAAATATCAGGAAACTTCCACAAACCTTTCTCAGAAAATGGAAAATCTAGGAGACTAAGTAGAAGACTAGAAGATTGAAGTGACCCAAGTGAAAACTCTAACCATATTTCCTTCCAGTAGCAAATACACATCCTTTCAAACACATACCAGTCACAAAAATCGTCCACAAGAAAATTTTAATACGAGATTTCCAAAGAGCACAAATACTACAGACCATAGTCTCTTTTAGAAGGTAACAGTGAAATTAGAAAGTAATGTCTTAATTAGAAGTTAACAATGAAAAATAGCCAAACTAAACACACCTACACAAAGGGCTATCCACATTGAGGTGCAACCACACCACACGTGGTGTTAGAACAGTTGGGCAGACTTCTGGAACAAACTGAAATGGACCATAACTGAACTCTTTACAATGAAATAAGCTGCAGATGGATCAGAGACTCAAACCTGAAAATTAAAATACTAAGGAAAGAAACTTCGGAAAATTGTTTAAAATA
Organism: Procyon lotor; assembly: GCA_028646535.1. Taxonomy (NCBI): domain Eukaryota; kingdom Metazoa; phylum Chordata; class Mammalia; order Carnivora; family Procyonidae; genus Procyon; species Procyon lotor. The sequence continues at coordinate 28,069,887 of CM053605.1, forward strand.
ATCATGCGGTGATAAAGAACATTTCTAAACACAACAGAAAACCTGGAAGCCATTTCAGAAAGGCTAGTGAATGTCCTTAAATAATGGCTAAAATATCCTGTCAAAATAAGCCAGACAAAATCTAAAAATAAATAAATCTTGCACTTGGGGGAAAAGTAGAAAAGGGACTGATTTTCTTTAAGTCAATTAAAAAAAAGAGAGAGAGATAAAGACCAACGATCCAATGCACAAGCAGGTAAAGATCGTAAACATACCGTTCAGAGAACAGTAAGTACCAGTGGCTTTATTTTTTAAAACTGAAGGCTTTTAAACATTTGAAAAGATATTCAACTTCATTCACCGCAAAAAAAAAAAAAAAAAAAAGGCACACTGCAATTACAAAAACCATTTTTCAACTACCAAATTGGCGAAGCACAAAACTTGCAATACAGAGTTTTGAGAAGGTGGAAATAAGAATAGGTGAGTAACTTGGCCATTAGCTTATGCTCCATGTACCTAAAAACATTTACAGAGCTATTCATAGCAGCACCACTTGGCAGAACAAAGGGGCAGAAACCACTGTTTGTCAATATCAGAAGCTCAATGAAACCTGACTGGATCGCCATGATTGGATTTGTGTGATCCATACAACTATGTGGCTTTGTGTATTCACAGAAGATCTTTGAACAGAACCAACACACAGGAAGCTGCTTCAGTGATTGCGTGGGAAGAGAGGAACTAGAAGCCCACAGGGGGCCCAGGGCAGCAGAAAAGTCAGCTTCCCGCTTGAATTTTTAGGAGGTACATGTGTTACTTATTCTACATGGACTTATATGTAGATGAAAATCACTACTCTCTTTTTTTTTTAAGATTCCATTCATTTATTTGAGAGAGAGAGAGAGAGCAGGAGAGCACAAGCATTGGGAGAGGCAGAAGCTGGCCCCCATCTAGCAGAGAGCCGGATGCGGAGCTCGATCCCAGCACCCTGGGATCATGATCTGAGCAGAAGGCAGTCGCTTAACTGACTGAGCTACCCAGGCGTCCCGGAAATCACTATTTAAAAAGCCCATTTTCATTCATCAACTGTAAAGCATCTCAACTAGGTCCAGCCTTGTTTAGCACCATTAGCTCCAAAGTCTTTAAAATTTTAAATCAGTTCTAACTTCTGTTAAAATTTCCATTTACAGAATCAAACGAACCAAAGAACCAAACAAAAGCGGGATCTCTTCTTCTCCCTCCATAATTTTTTCGTATACAGATGCTTATTGTATTCATTTTAGAAAGTACAGAAAAGAAAAAAGGAAAATGAGAATTACCTATAATTCCACCATCCAAAGATAATCACTTAATAAAATTGTACTATCTTTCCTACCAAGCATCTTATATACATATTTATATTTTCCCTTGTATTTTATCATATCATACTTCTGAGGTATAAGTGGAATTTTCATTGGTAATACTGTAAGTATATCTTTATATCTTCACTTTTTTCTTCTATGGCACAGATTTTAAAATTTGTCAAGTATGAAATCATAGGATTAGACCATGATTTATGTAACCAGACTCTGCTTACATTTAGAATAAGATGTTAAGATGTAAATCTCCATGTACACCTCTGGTTATTTTCTTAGAATAATTTCTGAGAAGTAGGAACTACTGAGCCCAAAGGAATAAACCTTCTTTAAGGCTTCTGTTACATATTCAATAGCATTTTCTGACAGTGTATAATAATAATAATAAAACAATCCAAGGCCAGGATGATAAGAGTTTGGTTATAACATGGTTCGCATTTGGCTTCTGTCTTCTGTAGGTGCCTCATCTCATTTACTTTATTATCTTTGAAATAATTAGACAATGTTTTCTAAATGACTTTTGCATCACATCAAAATGGAGAGTTCATAGGGAAAATGCCGGCAAGGCCTCGTTTCTGGTCCAAGTTTTACCAGACACGATATGGCATAACATTCGGTCTTGGTTTATTTAGCTCACACATCTCTCCAGTCATAGTGCCTGGAAAGCAATTACCTGCAACTGAATTTCACACCTTTGACAACGGGCCGCCTCTGGGTACTGCTACCCATGCGTACAAGGGCCATCGTTCTTGTTTTATGGGACCAAGGTTTACTGCACAAGATCATGGGCTAGAAACTTTGTTACAGTAATGTTTTTAAAAGAACACGTATTGCATGGAGCATTGGGTGTGGTGCATGAACAATTAATCTTATAACACTGAAAAAATAAACATATTTGGGAAAAAAATAAAAATAAAAAATAAAAGAACATTTGCTGTTGTATTTTTCTTTTTTTCCTTTTTTTAACTTCTATTTTATTTTTTCAATGTTGTATTTCAGCTGTTGTATTTTTCTGATCCTAAAATAGTAAAAGTCACACTTATTCCTTAGAGAAAGTACAGAAAAGTATAAAAAGTATAAAAAGAAAAAGAAATTCATCATTCAGAAGTAACTCTTTGATTACACTTGGTGGCTTCTTTCCACTTATATTTGTGTGTGTGTGTGAATACATATATATAATGTGTTTATCTACACATATAAAAGATATAAATTTGAATATTTTCATATACAATACATACAAGGCAGAAGAAAGGGATGGAGATACAATACCGCCAGGAAGTTTTCTTTCACTTTCGATTATATCATATCTCTTAAATCATAACTCCATATAAATAGATTTGTATTAGACTATATATACATATCTTTAATATTTTTAATAATAAATTTATACCCTAAAGTATTTGATATAAATAAAGGTTTATATTATGATATACAAGTGTTTATATCTATATAAATGTAAAAATATTTTTTGACTTATTTTACCACAAGCCTCTGAAGAAATTGGTATTATCATCGTCATGTTACTATTATGAAAAATGAGTTTAGAAATAAGCTCGTAGGAGAGGTGTCAGGCTCAGATTTGAGCATCTCCCTTGAAGGTTTCAACAACAGGCCCTGCAAAGATTCAGATTGTATTTTAGTTGCAGCTGGAAGTCAGTGAAGGAATTTAACTAAAAAAATGGACATGTAATCATAATATTTTCAAAGACTAAAATATAAAAAAAAAAATTTTTGAAAGACAAAAATACTCCCAAAAAACAAAACCAGGATTTTTTAATAAATCCACTTCAGCAGAGAGAGTCACCCCACAAAAGGTGACAATCAGACCAGTACATGCCAGAGCCTAGATTTAGATGGTGTCACCTCCTTCCAGGGTCCCAACTCTACCCCTGCTTAGGCCACGATTTAATTAAGGATAAGGTCTCTGTACAGACAGTACTTGGAGCATTCCAGAAACACCTCACCGAAGCTGAAGAGGGCTTTGAGATTCCGAGTCTGTGCAGCTAATTCTTACGGTTTTCCCACCCTCAGCAGCCTAGAAAATTCTAAAATCAAAGGTCTTTCTCCTGGGAGGCCGGACCAACCTTACCAAAGAAACGAGTCCTGGGACCCTCACAATGGCAGCAGCTTCTTCACGGGCCTGTTTTCTCCTGAAGTGACTAAAACCAGAGTGAAGGACTGCGACTAGAACAAGAGTGAAGGACCGAGACAGAACAGGAACTGCTCGGTCTACTTCCTGTTTACGCAATGACTGACTCATTTAGGAGCAGTGCCTCCTCCCAGAACTCAACAATCCTTCTTCCAGAATTTAACAGTCTGAGAGGAACAAGGGACAGGGTTCTGGGTGGGGAACCGGGCCCCCTGAGCTTTGGGTCTGGCTGTGAGACTCTGGATGGGCCGATTTGCCTTTGTGACCTCCTTACCACATTCCAAAATGAGAAAGTTGGATTGGATGGTAACTAAGAACCCCTTCTTTTCATGTTTCAGGAATTTACAGATTTTTCTGGGTTCATTACGAAAACTTGAATGTTTTCATTCAGTAAATATTGATTGAGCACTTCTGAGAGATCTGAAAACTGTGGGGTCATCATGGCTCTCAGAGGGTCTGCTAAGCCCCCACAGCTCACTCTCACGGTTTCCCATCTACACCAGAATATGAGGATCACCTCCATGGGCCCCGAGGCCACAAGATCCCACCCTCAGCAGCCCAGAAAACTCTGGAAGCAAAGGCCTTTCTTGAAAGGCCCAGATGACCTTACCCAAGAGACAAACAAATCCGAAGTCCTCAGCATGGTCTGGGCCCTAGAGATGTAACTGCACAAAACACATTTAGCCCAGCCTTTTTGCTGTAAATGAACTGAAATGTTTTCTGATATTAAAAATAGAAAGAAAAAGAAAATCAAACACTGCTCTTCTTTGAAACCCAAATAGAATATAAGCTTTCAGAGGGCTAAGACCAACTTAGGGCCGAGAGTCTTAAAGGAGGTGTCTGGAGTGCCTTTCCACCTGTACAGGGCTGGGTAAAGTTCCCTCAGTGCCCTTCACTCCCACTTGGTTTTGCCTTATCAAGTCCGAGTGAGAACACAGCAACAGAAGGAAATCCTGTTAGGAGTGAAATCCTAACCTAGGAGGGATTCCCTGATTCTTGATGCTTCCTGAGCATAGCTCCTCCCCCACCCCCCACCCTCCCATCGCCCCACCACCACCCAGCATTCATTCCACTATTTTGTGACCAGTTCCTGTGCTGGGCAATGAGCTTCACAAGGGCAGACGCACATCCTTCATGTGTGTGTTCCCAGAACCTGCCACAGGGAGCAATATCTATGACCTACCAACGTTTCCCGAAAACTGACGAGAAAAAGAAAGCCCATCAAGGGACACTGGGTCTGAACATTTCATTCCTTCACAGGGATGCTGACAAAGCCAAAGTATGTATGAGGTGATGTTCAGACACTTTAATAATCTGGGAAAGACAAAATAAAGCAACACGATACCCACTTTCTACCCATCAGATTGGCCAAGGTTTGCAAGTGGGATCCAGACCAACGATGGGTGGTGGGCAAGTTCTTATGTCATCCTTACAGGGGATGGTGAAGACTGTCCAGCATGTAATACCGTGTAGTGCTTAGAAAGTGGGAGCTGTAAAAACAGAATTTCAGTGCCAGAGTTCTCCCTTTAAAAAAAGAAGCAGAATGAGCAAAATACAATTCAAACAATACTAATATATTAGGAACAATCGCTAATACTGAGAACTTAGTAGCGCCAGTCACAGCTGCAAGCGGTTAATGTGTATTATCTCATTAAATCCTCAGGACCACCTTATGAGGTAGTACAACCCCATTTCATGAGGAGGAAACAGAAGAACAGAGAAATTACTTGTTCCACTTCATAGTGAAAAAATAGTCTGTACACACAAAACAACAATACATTTTGCAAAGATACAGACCAATTCAGGGATAGTATCAAAAGATTCAGAGAGCTGTCTTTTGGGGGCATCAGGGAGGGTAGGAAAGAGGGGATAGGAGGTGGGGGATAGAAGAAAGTGCCCAAGGGGGCGGTGGGCGGGATCTCAACCCTCTTGCCCACAGGGAAAAGAAAACAAATGAAGTAGGTAAACAATGTCTTTTGGACACTGTGTATTTGAGGCAGCAGGCAAGACACTGAGAGAAATGTAGCAGAGTACTGGAGAACCCTCAGAGTTAAAATGCAGCAAGGCCCGGGGCGCCTGGGTGGTTCAGTGGGTTTGAGCCTCTGCCTTCGGCTCAGGTCATGATCTCAGGGTCCTGGAATCGAGCCCCGCATCGGGCTCTCTGCTCAGCGGGGAGCCTGCTTCCCCCTCTCTGCCTGCCTCTCTGCCTACTTGTGATCTCTCTCCCTCTGTCAAATAAATAAATAAAATCTTTAAAATAAAATAAAATAAAATAAAATAAAATAAAATAAAATAACATAAAATATAGCAAGGCCCGAGGCTGCAGTGCAGAGAGAAAAGCCCACTCAGAGATGCGGGGCCCTGGCAGGACCCTGAGGTGTCCCCACTCGACCTGCTGAATGAGTCCTGGAAACACGGTATCAAAAGCCACTCTGCACCAGGCACTCACCTGGTCGTACCACCCCCCTACCCCACCCCTCACCCCCCACCCACTCCACCCCACCCCCCCGCCCCAGCAACAGCCACAGAGCACCTGAGGCCAAGACCCCTGAACAGCCTAGTGTCACACAGACTCCTAAAGCCTGTCCACCCAGCCAGAGAAAAATCCCTTGAAAGAGGGTGGGGATGAGGAGGGTGGGGATGGAAACACCTCCACGAAGAAGTTTTCTTTTACTTTCGATAACGCCACCTTCTGCCTCCCTCAGTGGATTCTCACTTCCTGTTCTCCACATTCAGAATATATTAGTGAATTCAGCAGGGCTTTTAAAAAACAACAACAAAAATCATGTCTGAAGAGACAAGAGCAGAATCTGGTCTTCAGCAAGCACGAAAGAAAATTCCTCAACAGAAAGCTCTAGAAAATAAATTTGATTCTTAAAACAAAAGGACAAAGATTACTCACTCGAACAAGAAATGTTCTTAAAGGAACAGATGTCCAATTTCCAACCATTCAGAAGAGGGACTTTGGCAATTTGTCAACGTGTAAACTAACTAGTTAGTGAAGGGGACAGAATATGTCCCCCAAAATATACCACTTTGCATATGGATTATTTTTAATTGGAGTTTCTTGAGAAATAACCACTGCAAGAAGGACAGTTTGAACCTCCTTTTCCTCCTAAAAGAAGGAAATAAATCTCTGATGTGAAATAAATCTCTGGGGGCGCCTGGTTGGCTCAGTGGGTTAAAGCCTCTGCCTTTGGCTCAGGTCATGATCTCAGGGTCCTGGAATCGAGTCCCGCAGCAGGCTCTCTGCTCAGCAGGGAGCCTGCTTCCCTCTCTCTCTCTGCCTGCCTCTCTGCCTACTTGTGATCTCCCTCTCTCTCTCTGTGTCGAATAAATAAATAAAATTGAAAGAAAGAAAGAAAGAGAGAACGAAATAAATCTCTGGTACCTCCCTGTACCAGGAGGTAGAGAGACATCCTTACCACTAGAGACAGCGAAGTTAGAGCTGAGAAGACTATATAAACAAACCTTGTTACTTCCTCACTAATTTACTACCTCAAGCCCAAACTTCTTTCTCTTGTCAATTTTTCACGAATTTATTATTTGTCTAAAAGGTATAAAAGCTGCCTGCTTGAGAGGCACATTGGTGGCTCAATTAGTTAAGCCTGACTTTTTTTTTTTTAAAGATTTTACTTATTTATTTGAGAAAGAGAGAATCAGAGATAGCAAGAGAGAGCACGAGTAAGGAGGAGAGGAAGAAGCAGGGAGCCTGCTCAGCAGGGAGCCCCAGGCAGCCCGTATCCTAGGATCCTGGGATCACGATCTGAGCTGAAGGCAGATGTTTAACCGAATGAGCCACCCAGGCTTCCCTAAGCCTCTCACTCTTGAATTCAGCTCAGGTCATGATCTCAAGGTCATTGGATAGGGTGGTGATAACAGAGAGATTTGTCCCAGGATTCTGAGCACCAGACCCTCCCCATCTTTTCCTTGTCCTCTAACTCCTCCATACCCTGTGCCTCTGTTTCCTGGGTGAATGTTTTTAAGGGCTTTCTTCCCTTTCGCCTTCACATCTTGCACATTTTAGAACCAAACACTGGCAATTATATAATTCCTATATGTTGTATCCTTACCTGGATTATCTCTTAATTCTCCCCACAGTGCTGGTGGGGGGGATTATTCACCCTCATTATGGACAAGGAAACTGACACTCAAACAGATGCATAGATTCAAACTCAATCCTGTTGGACCAAACAGGAATTTTTCCATTCTAACACACTAGTCTCCCTTCCCTAGGGAATTTGAAATGAACAATGTGGATGAAAGAGCAATAGATTTAAGCAGCTAATCATTGTCTATACATTAAAACACAACCACGGTTCTCAACGTGACTCATCTGAGAACCATCTGGGGAAGTTGAAAAAAATAACCAATCTTCAGAGCCCAGCTTTGGAATTCTAACGTGAGCAGAATCTGAAGAGATAGAACAGATCGAGCACTTAAGAGTAGTGCCTGGGGGGCACCCACCTGGGGGACTCAGTCGTTAAGCATCTGCTGTCAGTTCAGGTCATGATTCCAGGGTCCTGGGTTCGAGCCCCACATCAGGCTCCCTGCTCAGCGGGAAGCCTGCTTCTTCCTCTCCCACTCCCCCTGCTTGTGTTCCCTCTCTCTCTGTATCTCTCTCTGTCAAATAAATAAAATATTTGGAAAAAAGAAAGAAAAAAAAGAGCCATGCCTGGGCCTTCAACAGTTGTCAGTACATATTTCCTGCCATTGTGACATGAGTTTACATCTAGAGAATGGCTATAAATTATTAGACGTATTGTACAGATAAGCAAACAGTTCGGTGTCGATGAGCTGATAAATGGTAGGACCAGCATACAAACCCAGGAAGGTCTCCCTTGAGAGGCTCATTCCCCCATAGACACCCAGGCCCAGTCCGACAGAAATAGATGAGTTGCTGGAGGCATCCAAGGGGCTGTACTGAGAGTGAACCGAGGGGTCTCAAGGGCTTCAACTTCGGTTGTTTGTAAAGTATGGCTCCCAGGCTCTCCCAGTCTTAGCTCTTTCTTAAAAAGGAAGATGAATAATTAACAAGGGAAACGTGAACCCCTCAAGCTGGTTAAACTTTTTTGTGATCTGCAAGGATCATTATTAATTCACTTGCTTTAAATAGTTTCTTGCCTCCATCTTGAGTCACTTGTGTGTGAGGATTTGTATCAAAATGAATGATGTCCACTGTCCTCTGTGCCAGGGGCGCTGCCCGACTCGTATCTACTCGTCTGCTAAAAGCAAGTTGGGATCTGTACATCTCCCTGAGAACCTGGAAGGTTTAAACCTTCCAACCAACTGTGCCACACCCTTCACATTGATCTAGACTTGCACCAGAGGACTTAGTCCAAGACACTCTCCGAGAAACAAAAATCCCCAGGACATGCTTAATCTCTGGTTTGTTGCTTCCTTATTAAGTCATGTATACCTGACCAGCAGGCCGAGGGGTCTGGTTTGTGGATTTGATTGTACCCTCTTCTCCCTTCTTTGACTCTAGCAGCCAGCCTTGGCTCTGGCCCTACTCTTTTTAGGGAGTGGGAAGAGAAAAGAAAAGAGATGGCATTCCAATCGATCTATTTCATTCCCTGCTAAGCTTGCAGGGAGAGACTCAATTAGTTATCTAAAAGTTTTTTTGTTTTTTTTTTATTAACATATAATGTATATTTGCTTCAGTGGTACAGGTCTGTGAATCATCAGTGTTACACAATTCACAGCAGGATTTTAAGTCCTTTGATTTTTGTTTTGATAGCAAGATGACTAGACAGAAAGTCCTGGACAGACAGAAGAGTTTAGAGTCACTGATCTCAATTCATATATTCTATAATATGCTGGTTGCCAATCCCTGCCTCCTCTACTTTCAGAAAGAAACTACTACAGACAAGAACACACACCGCTGATCTAGAAAGGAGGAAACCGAGGTCATTGTCGGGCTGTGATGTCACCAACCTAACTTTTTCCATATTTCCTTGGAGGCCTAAGCATAAACAAGGTGAGGGTCCTCCGTGTTCTTGCTTCACTATATGCCCACACCCAAGAAATGGGGCACCTCAAACCATAGAGACAAGAGTCAAGAGTCATTTAAAAAATTGTTTTATAAGCAGCACCAGATTCAAGATGGTGGCCAGCAGGAGACTAATGAAGGAGCTTGAAGAAATCCGCAAATGTGGAATGAAAAACTTCCGTAACATCCAGGTTGATGAAGCTAATTTATTGACTTGGCAAGGGCTTATTGTTCCTGACAACCCTCCATATGATAAGGGGGACTTCAGAATCAAAATCAACTTTCCAGCAGAGTACCCATTCAAAACACATTTAAAACAAAGATCTATCACCCAAACATAGATGAAAAGGGGCAGGTCTATCTGCCAGTAATTAGTGCTGAAAACTGGAAGCCAGCAACCCAAACTGACCAACTCACCAAGTAATCCAGTCCCTCATAGCCCTGGTGAACGACCCCCAGCCTGAGTACCCACTTCGGGCTGACCTAGCTGAAGAATACTCTAAGGACTGTAAAACATTCTGTAAGAACACTGCAGAGTTTACAAAGAAACAGGGGGAGAAGCAAGCTGTGGACTAACCTCTGCCACAACCGATTCCAGTGAGTATGAGCAGAGACCCCGAGCAGCGACTTCAGATACCCTGCAAAGCAGGACTCTGTGGAAAATTGACACATGCCACCGCCTGGCATTTGTTTGTGGCAGTTACTAACTTTCTACAGTTTTCTTAATCAAAAGTGGTCTAGGTAACCTGTAAAGAAAGAATTAAAAATTTAAGATGTTCTAAAAAAAAATTGTTTTATGTAGTAAAATATACGTCATATAAAACTTACCATTCTAACTGATTTTCAGTGACATTAAGTACATTTGCATGCCTATGTCCATCATCCATCACCACAATCCAAGAGCCACACTTTTAATGATATAACAACATATCCATTAGGCACAATGCAGTCTCCTATACTTTTTTTTAAAGAATTATTTTTTTATTTGAGAGGGAGAGAGAGCATGTGAGTGGAGGGGGAGAGAATCTTCAAGCAGATCCCCACCCAGCATGGAGCCAGATGCGCGGCTCCATCTCGCAACCCTAAGATCATGACCTGAGCCGAAGCTGAGTCAGATGCTTAACAGACTGAGCCACCTACGCTCCCCAATGCAGTTTCCTTCAAATTTAAACTTAACTTTCTCTTCATTTAAAGCGTTTTTCTTATTTTATCTCATTTGATCCTTGTCCATAACCACACTTCTTAGTCTAAGGCTGGAAGGCAGGTGTTACAAAGACATTTAGGAAACCAGAGCTCGGAAAGGTGCACAGTTACTGCAGCTATACCCAGCACTAGCGGCTGCTTCTTAAAAAAAGATGAGTGCGTTAGTCCCCAAAACAAATATTTTCTCTATTTTAAAAAGAAGTTGCTCCTCACTTTCTGCAAAGGACATTCATTTTACTTATTCTCCACATGGACAGATTTCAAGAATGTTTCTGATAGTAACAATTACAGAGCATTCAATTAAAAATAGGCAATGATTTTTTTCCCTCAAAACTCTTAGTAAAAATGATAATATACACACTGTCAGTAGGGTGGCGGGCACGCAGGCACCAGCAAGCCCAGGTCGGACAGCTAAGAAGGCCAAGTGTGTATTTGGTATCTTCCCCACACAGGACACTGTTTCTTCCCCCAGAGGTGTCCTTTCAGGCTCACAGTCCCTATCCCATTCCTACCAAATCTTGCTCTCAATAGACATTCAGCTAAAAGGACAACTCACCCGTGTGTTAGGAGGGCTGATGCAGTTTCTTATTTATCTTTCTTGCGATATTCTATACGAAACCAGAAGTAAACGTATATTTGCCTTAACTTTCATTTCTGTGCAAATGATTTGCATATTTGTATAAAGGTGTGCATTCCACAATTTTTTATCTAACTCCATCTTGTAGCTCTTTCCACATCAGTATTTATGAACGACTGCAATCCTTTATCACCACTCCGTGCTTCTAGGCTAGAGTTAAACACTGTTTGGACAACGTGCAGTTAAGTCTGAGCCTCTGTGAACCCATTTGGGCTCCTTAGAACAACAGTGCTGAAGAATAAAAATGCCGTGTTGACCCTGAGCTTGACGTTGGGAGCCGTGGCTGTTTGATTCCCTCACAGTCAATGACAGTTGGTTAGTGAGCAAAAGGGCCAGACTTTAGAAATGGGAGTTCTGCCACCGGGGTTGGGCATGTTATGAACTCCCCAAATTAGAATTTTTCTTTTCTCTAAAGCTGTTCAGAAAGAGATTAAATGAGAGAGTCCTGATGATAGTCATTCCAAATAACATATTAGAGGTATCAATAGAATTCATATGCACTTGTTGTTAAACAAACATTGATTAAGTGTTCAGTAATTATTTATTGTTTCATAAAATAAAAAGAAAAGGTCATGAGTAGGCATAGAAGCTAGGTTATAAAATTAACCCTTTTGTGATTTGCCACATTGTTTTGCAGACTTCCAGTTTCTGAAATAATGAGTCATCTCTCACCTGACACAAAATAGAGGGGACCAGAATATGCCGTCCCAAAATATGCCAGTTTGGCACAAAGATTCTTTTGAGCTAGAGGCAAAGAGAAGCCTTCTGGACCGTTCTCTATCTGACTAAAAGTAGAAACTCCTGAGAAATGAGAACTTGCACAAATCCCTCAGGGAATTTTTATGGCCATGAAAAAGAAAGAAAGTTGGCAGCAGCTTAGTTTGCCCCAGATAATTACCCACCTACAGTTTGCTGCTCTTGGAAGCCTAAAAGCCTTTGCCTTCACTTCTGTACATATTGTTCTTTGCAAAGATCTCACAAAAGCCCTGATTTCAACCACCCTTTTGAGTTACCAATCGCTGAGCTTTCTCCTACTTGATGTGCTCTCATGCATTAATAAACTGTTTTTCTCTTGTTCATCTGTCTTTTGTTGGTCTAGTTTTCCAGGCCTGAAACAGAGAACCTAGTAAGGTAGAGGGGAAAAGTTTTTCCTTCTCTACAGTGCCAACAATCATCCCACCGACAGAGCAGAGGAGAAGCAAAGTATCACGGCAGGCCTGTTGTCTCTCCATCTTGTTTCTTTCTTTTATGCCAGGGCAGGAAATGAAATTTTCCTGGTGGCTCAGACTTCCAGCTAAATAGCCACAGATAAGGATGGCTGCATCCCCAAATACTAGAGGATATGCTAGACACATCCTCACAGTAATAATAAAAGACAGTGTATTAGGCATGTTTTTTATTTTGCACTTTTGATGCTTTCACATTTTGAGGCTTTGCTGATCCTGAAGAGACTACCTCGGCCAGTTAGTTAACTCCTAGAGAGAGCAAACAACTTGCCCGAGAGCATGTCTTTCACATGCACATCAACTAATGCATAGTCCATATCCCCCAATCACCTCTTTTATAAGAGATCTCTTACTCATAATAATAGGCCACTATTCCTCTGCCCTACTCACTGGAGGCCAGGTACCGGATGACCAGGAATAGCCCCTACATCCTGAAGGGACAGCCCCTACATCCAGCCCTACATCCTTTCAGTTCACTGAAATTATGCAGACTAACCCACCCTAAGCCTGACTGCCCTGTCTGACCCACTCCCTCCAATAAAAGCTCTTGCCCACATTTCCCCCTCACTCTTTCTGCCTCCCCAGCAGGCTGGTGCTTTCCCTTGTGGACTTGTATGGTATGCCCCTCCTCTTGGGATCTGTGAATATAAACTCTTTCCTCAACACAGTCATTTCCATGTCGGCCGGTCTTCCCATACCTGATTAAAACAAATCCCAGGTACTCTTACCACAGATAGCCACACTGGTTTAACATTTTCAGCCCCACTCGGTAAGTCTGCAGGAGCAGAAGATGAAGTTCCTTGAGAGAGAATCGTGGAAGAAGATGTGAAAATTAATAACAGGAAACCTCGTGTAGAAGGGAGTCAGGAGGCCGGAAGGGAGGGCTCTCAGCCCTGCCACTCACTGTCGGAAACAAATCCAACAGGAAGAGAAAGATCTTATACGAGGACACTACTTTACTACCCCAGCAGGAAGAAGGAGGCTTTCCTCCTCCCCCAGCAACAGCCCAGCCAATGAGAGACTGTCACGACTCAGCCAATGAGAAGCCACCATACTCCGAACTCCCAATTTACTCCAATGGATTTTTTTTTTAAACTGGCCTTCCCCCAAACCCCGCCCCCCTCTTTCTTCTATAAAAGAGTGTTGGTCTCCCTTGTCCTGTGAGTTTGCCTATGGTTTTGTCATAGCTTGCTTGCTCTGGATGGCAATTTTCTGCTTTTCCCAAATGAACCCATCTTTTGCTGGTAAAATAACTGGCAGTTTTGTTTTTAAGGTTAACAAAGGACAACTGAAGTGTTGGTAACAGGGGGTCCAGTGGAAGAGAAAGGACTAGCACTTATCCGCAGTGTCCTAGTGAGGAGGGAGATGAGGAAAATACTTAGCGGAAAGTTAATGTGATGTTGTGATTTACAATAAATATATAGTTTGGTCTTCATTCACTGTTCCCTGCTCACAACTCCCAAAACACTTGGACGTTCTGATAAGAGCAGTAAGAGCTTATTTTGTTATAATATCTGGGCCTTTGTTCTGAAATTACTTCAGAGCCATGAAGGTGAAAGAGGTGTCTTGTTATTGATAACAAGCCCCTTTCCACCACAACTGAGTTTATGTTAATCAGATGACTTTTGGAAATCCCCTGAGGGATTTCCCCTAAGGAAATTTTCCCCTAAGGATGGGGGAGCTGGTTGCCAAGGGAACCAACCAAGAATACAGGGTTGGAATTTTGAGTGTGAACTTTTGACCTCTGAAGAGGGGAGAGAGGCTAGAGTTTGAATCAATCACCAATGGCTAATGATCTAATCACTTATACCTATGTAATGGAGCCTTCATAAAAACCAAAAGGAAGGGGTTAGGATAGCTGTCAGGTTGGTAACCTGAATTACATCCATTTGCTGGGCCCCAAACTCCACAGAGACAGAAGCTCTGGTGTTTAGGAACCTTCTGGACCTCACCCTGTGTATCTCTTTATCCATTATTCATTTATTTCCTTTAATAAAGTACAATAAACTGGCAATCTAGTGAGCAAAAATGTTTCTCTGAGTTTCATAAGCCGTTCTACTAAGTCAGTTGAACCTAAAGATGGGATTACAGGAACTTCCAGTTTATAACCAGTCGGAAGCACAGGTAACAACCAGAACTTGTTCTTGGCATCTGAAGTGGGGGGTGGAAGGAGCAGTCTCATGGGACTAAGCCCTTAACCTGTGGGATCTGACCCTATCTCCAGGTATATAGTGTCAGAATTGAGTTAAATTTGTGGGACACCAGTCAGTATCCACAGAAAGTTGAGTTAATGGCTTGGTGGTGTGGGGAAACACACACACACACACACACACACACACACACACACACACACAACAGAGTTAGGGAACTATCCGCAAACTACCCTCACTTCTGACACTAATTGCAAGTTGAGAGAGTTCCCCCAAAACACCCTCAGTGTTGATCACTGAAAGCTGTTATACTCATGGTTGTGGTACTATTACACGGTTGTGGTTGTGTGTATCTTATAGAAGATACAGATTAAAACTAGCCAAGGGAAGAGATAGTTGGGGCAGAGTCCAGAAGGATTCCAAAAAGGGAGCTTCCATTGTCCCTTCCCTGTGGAGTCAATGGAGAGCATTAAATCCTCTCAGCAATGAGGTATGACAATATACACTGAGTACTGCCAATGGAGGAAGCTCATCTGAGCCTTGATGTGCAGAGCCTTTACTGGGGATCTGTGGCCATCAGTATCCAGTCCCTCTGGGAGATTGAGCTGATAGCCAAAGCCCCTACCATAAATCACATTTTTAAACTTTCTGGCTCAGTTCAAGTCCCCTAGGTAACAAAGACACTTAAACAAATGGGACGTTTATTTATTGATTGATTGATTGATTGATTGATTTTTAAATATGTTATTTGTTTGACAGAGAGAGAAGGAACACAAGCAAAGAGAATGGGAGAGAGAGAAGCAGGCTTCCAGCCAAGCTGGGAGCCCGATATGGGGCTCCAACCCAGGACCCCGGGATCAGGACCTGAGCCAAAGGCAGAGGCTCAAACCACTGAGCCATCCAGGTGCCCCAACAAGAAGGATATTTAAATCACAGAACTTACCTCCCAGAGGCCAAAGGCAAAGGTCAACCCTCTCTTTGGGCAAAGTTCAACTTTTTGTATATTTACATACTTAAGTTAATCAGGGTGCTTGATCCTATCAGGAGGCTTGATGAATCACTGAAACTCAGAGGACCATTATAGTAAGTCCATTGAAGTGAAATGCTCTGAGGAAGTTCTTGGGAGAGCCCCTCTTGCACTCCCTGGTATTTGAGGGCAACATGAATGTGCAGACTGGTGCCTGCATCCCATTTGGAACATGAAGAAGGTAAGAAAATTATTGATGTCATCACTACTCAGCAGAGGGAAGCCAGGGAGGAAATGAGGTACAATCGAGGATCTTCTTATGGAACAAAAGTAGCCTGGCTCAAAACCTCTGGTTGGATTACAACCAGAATGACTGCTTCCCAGGGCCTTGATGTTGTGGAGTCCATCCCTAGGGCTAGGAGCTTAATTAGGATGAGCAGGAGTCTGTGTTCCTTCTCAAAAGCTCCATTGGGGAAAGTTGGAATTCCTCACATATCGGTGTGTGACCTTGTCAGAACTCGGATACCTGTCATGACAGTAGACCTTGACTGACGAGAGAGAGCTACAGCTAAGCGGAAGGACTCTTGCCTGTTCACCTTCTCCCCCTGCACCACTCTGGGGGTGCCAGAGACCACGGTGTGGGTGGAGAGTGAAATGACAAAGAAAATAGTCCCCTCACTAACTGAAGGTGCCCTAGCTAGGATTCACCCCTGAATGGAGATCCTTTGACTTCTGTTGAGATGGAAATCTTGAAATAACTGAACTGAATTTTTAAGGGGTGAAAATGAGTCATAATTACTAAATATTACTAAATAATATCCTTCTTAGAACCAGAAGAGAATCGAAAGGTGTGGCATCTGCCCAGTGTCAGAGCTGTCCCAGAAGATATCTCATACCATCATTGAAAGTAATGATAGGAGACATAACATGGTGTGTCGACTATACTTTGATTTAAAGTAAATAAAATGAATATATAAATAAAGTGATGGGAGAAAAATAAAGGCAGTTCCTTTTGGTAGGCCAGTGAGTTCAGGCCAATCAAAAAAATAAACATTAGTTTTGGAGGGTAGGGATTGGTGTAAAAAGATCATCATCTACTAGAGCTTAAGGGAAGGACGGCAGTAGGTAAAGTCCAGGGGATTTTCAGGGCGGTGAAACCAAATGATACTGTGAACACAATTGACATTTTGCATTTGACAAAACCACTAGAAGTGTACAATGAATGCGAAGACTGAACCCAAACGTAAAATATGGACTTTAGTTAATAATACTATTAATAGTAATAATGTGTCAATACTGGTTCATCAGTTGTAACAAATGTACCACATGGCAGATGTTAGTAATAGAGGAGAGTGTGTGGAGAGAGAACGGCTGGGGAGAGATATATACTTTCTTATATATATATTTCTCATATATACTGTACTTTCTGCTCAATTTTTCTGTAAACCTAAAACTACTTTTTTAGAAAAAAGTCTTAAGGCACTTGTGTGGCTCAGTTGGGTAAGTGTCTGACTCTTGATCTCAGTGCAGGTCTTGATCACAGGGTCGTGAGTTCAAGCCCCACATTGGGCTCCATGCTGGGCGTGGAGCCTACTTAAAAAAAATTAAAATGAAAAAAGTAAGTCTATTCCTTAAAAAAAAATCTCACAGATTCATAATCCCTGTATTAACAGATAAAGATGACACTGCAGTGAAGTGAAAAAAGTCTTTATAATAAATAAGGACAGATCAACTGGACCCAGCCATACAAAAAATAAAATGAGCCTTCATCTCCTACCTACAGAAAACTCACATCCACATGGATCATAAATCTAAATAAGAAAGGGAAAGCAACAAAGCTTTTATAAGAAACACTAAGAAAAGGTCTTCATGATATTGAAGTAAACGAAGGCTCTTAAATAGGATACGGAAAGTACCTAAACATGAAGGAGAACCAGATCAGCAAGAGTTTTAGAATTAAGAGCTTCTGTTCAGAAGCATGAAGGCCGACCAGATACTAGGGGAAGAAATGTCAGGAAAGGGATCGATCTTCCAGACGCCTCAAGTGAAAGAGGTGTTGCCGCACCTCTAGAATAGTGGCACAACTAGAATTATAAACATTTAGGGACAGGACCATCACCGGAGAACATAATGACATCTCCGCTGCCTCTCAACCCCTTTGATGTCATAGCTCTAAAGTGAAAAATCTTCAAATGATTTTCTGAGGGGAAATTTGCATCCTGCCTTGAGGTGAGGATTGACTGACAGATTCGCTCAAGCTGAAAACCTGAGCCGATGACGTTACCACTGGTGATCATTTCACAGCCACTTCAGTCAGCCGTGTCCCCGTCTGTGAGATAATAGAAAATAGACATGCTGGTCTCGGTTTGGGGAACAGAGCTCCTAAGCCCCTTATTGATCCCCAGGAACTATGAGCATTGGGAGAAACTTTTGTTCTAATGAGGTGACATCAGGTGGGCTGCTGGATGAAAGCTGATCACCAGGAAGACTAAGTCATAATTAGAAGCTTGGAGTTTTCAGCCTAACCCCCTCCCCCATCCTCCAGAGAGCGGGGAGGGGCTGGAAACGGAGTAATAATTGAGCATGCTCTGAGGAAGCTTCCATAAAATCCCCAGAGTAGGGGCTCTGGGAACTTCCAGGATGGCAAACACATCCACACCGTGAGGGTGACACACCCCAGTGCCAAGAGAACAGAGGCTCCCGTGCCTGGGACCCTCCCAGATCTCACTCCATCATCTCTTCATCCGGCTGTTCATTTGCATCCTCTATCATATCCTTTAATTAACTGGTAAACCAGTTGAAAATGCTTCCCTAAGGTCTGCGACCCAGTCTAGCAAATTAATTGAACCCAACTGTTCTGGATATTTGTCTTCATCTTATTTAAATAGTGGGGAAAGAGAGAAATAATTACCGTGACTAAGGAAGTAGGGCATTTAGACCTCAAAAATTGAAGCTGTTATTCATTAATCGATTGTGCAAGGGAATTCTGAGAAATCCAGCAACCCCTAGGGGAAAGTAGAGCTGAAGGTAAAGGACAGAGTCAGGAGGAAGAACGTCCAACCTGAGAACGACAAGCACTCAACTGGGCTGTCAATTGGTTACAAAAGCAACTTGTAATTTACATATATTCAGTTCAAAAGGAAGTATCATCTGGACATCCCAGTGGCTACTGGCCTAGAAAATTCTAGAATAAATTGGTTCCTTCCTAAAATCCTAAATAAGGGGCATCTGGGCAGCTCAGTGGGTTAAGTGTCTGCCTTTGGCTCAGGTCATGATCCCAGGGTCCTGGGATCTAGTCCCACAACGGGCTCCCTGTGGGGAGCCTGCTTCTCCCTCTGCCTCTGTCTACCTCTCCTGCTCATGTTCGAGCTATCTCTCTCTCTATCTCTGTCAAATAAATAAATAAAATCTTTTTTAAAAATAAAACAAAAACCTTACCAGAGGGCAAAGACCAACCAGTGCTTCTTTCTGGGATGTGTTCCAAGAAACGCCTCCAAAAATGTAATGAAAGTCTAAAGAGAAAATTTGGCCAGTGTTCCCTGTGAACACAACTTCTGGAATTTCGGCCAGCTGAACAGACCCAGTAAATCAATGTGAGAGCATGAGAATCTGAAAAAGGAAATAAGATGCTCCTTTTTCCATGTCATGGCAGTGGGACAGGCCATGTTGCAGATCAGAGAGAGCATAGGCCCGAAAGTGAGGAACCCCAACTGCACAATTCAGCTCTCAATCTGATGTCTACCTTCCCAAATAAGGGAGTGAGGGAGTGACACTAGACAATCTTTTTTTTTTAGACTTGACAATCTTTAAGAATACTTTCAATTCAAACATTTAATGAGTTCATTATGATGTGTTTTTTTTTTTCATTCAACGTCTTAGTTTTCTTCTAGGATTCATTCCCCCACTCACCTGCCCTCTGGCAACCATCAGTTCTCTACAGTTAAGTCTGTTTCTTGGTCTCTCTCTCTCTCTCTCTCTCTCTCTCTCTCTCTGTCTCTTTTTCCTTTGCTCATTTGTTTTGTTTCTTAAATGCCACATGAGTGAAATCACATGGTATTTGTCCTTTTCTGACTGATTTATTTCACTTAGCATTATACTCTCTAGAGTGTTACAGATTCGTGTTGTTGCAAATGGCAAGATTTCATTCTTTATATAAATGAGTAATATTCCATTGTATATATATATGCCGCATCTTCTTTGTCCATTCGTCAACCAATGGACCCTTGGGCTGCTTCCATAATTTAGCTACTATTGTAAATAAAGCTTTTGTAAATAAAGTAAACATCGGAGTGCAGTAACCCTTTGAACTTATGTTTTTGTATCTTTTGGGTAAATACCCAGTAGTGCAATTACTGGATCATAGGGTAGTTCTATTTTTAAGTTTTTGAGGACCCTCCATACTATTTTCCCCAGTGGCCGTACCAATTTGCATTCCCACCAACAGTGCACGAGGGCTCCCCTTTCTCTACATCCTCGCCAACGCCTGTTGCTTCTTGTGTTGTTGATTTTAACCATTCTGACAAGTGTGAGGTGGTACCTCATGGTGGTTTTGGTTTGTGTTTCCCTGATGATGAGTGATGTTGAGCATCTTTTCATGTGTCTATTGATCATCTGGATTTGACAGTTATTTTTCAAGTTAAGGACCCTTTCTTCCAACTGAAGCTCTCTGGAATTTTTTTTTTTTTTTCAAATCAGGAATGGGTGTTAAATTATCTAGAAAAAAATTTTTCAGCATGTTTGATGTTGATTATAGGATTTTCTTACCTCAGTTTCCTAAAAATAAATTGCTTGCATTGTGCTTATAGATTCAGGGATAAAATCTTTTTAAGGATTTTATTATTTATTTGTCAGAGAGAGAGAGAGAGCAGAAGCAGAGGGAGCGGCAGACAGAGGGAGAAACAAACTCCCACTGAGCAAAGAGCCTGATTCAGGACTCAATCCCAGGACCCCTGGATCATGACCTGAGCGGAACATATTTTATCTGGTCGATGGAGAGTGTAAGTTTAATTTTTTTTCCTGTGTTCTTTTTCTTTTCTTTTCTTTTCCTTTTTCCTCTTAGATGGCCAGCATAAGCTGTTTCACAGAGTAAAATAAGACTGAGGACAGGAGGCATCATTTAAGTCTGACCTCAGGGAGAATGACTCTGATGTTTCTCTGGGGGTAGAGGAGGAAAGGAAGAAGCAGAAAAATAACAGATCATGTGAGATGGTAAATAGGCTTTAAAATTCTTCTCTGTTCTTGAGGGCGATGGGCCTGAGGGAGAAGAGTACCTCTGGTCAAGTCTGTATCCCTGCACGGGGCTGGGTCTGTTTGCCTTATGGGACGTTGCAGGTCTAGGCCATACCTCGCACATGCTAGCAATGGGCCTGACTTCAGTAACATGGGGAGGGACTTCAGGAATATCTAGGCAATAATTTGAGATCGTTTATTTATAGATTCACCTCCCCAGAAGAAGAGAGACAAATAAACAGGCTAAAAGGGATCAAAAAGTCTCCCTAGTGCCCTCAGACTAGGGGCTTGCTGGTATTGGAAAAAATGGCAGAGTCCAGTCATGAGCTTGGTTTCATTTGGTCAATAGGCAAATGCTATACCAGATTGCACCTGAAGCCACCAGGGGACGAGGTCAAAAGCTCCACCATTCTGCTGCAGTGGGAGATTCACAAGAGCAAGCTCAGAGACAATGGGGCGCTGATTACCCATTGTCAGTGACATCTGGACCCGGAGGAGTCTCTTGCTTGAAAAGGGTGGAAATTGCCAAGCCAGAAGGGAAGGGAAACAGAAAGATGTGATCACTGAGGGAAAGCAAATAAACCCAAAACACAATCAGCCCAATATACTTGAGATTTAAGGAGAAAACACGATATAAAAGTAAGCTGATAGGTTGGTGTCTACAAACTCCTAGAGAAGGTCTGCTATTAAACAACAAAAAATAGCGCCTGGGTGGCTCAGTGGGTTGGAGCCTCTGCCTTCGGCCCGAGTCATGATCTCAGGTCCTGGGATCGAGCCCCGGATCGGGCTCTCTGCTCAGCAGGGAGCCTGCTTCCCCCTCTCTCTCTCTGCCTGCCTCTCTGCCTACTTGTGATCTCTCTCTGTGTGTCAAATAAATAAAATCTTTAAAAAAAAAAACAAAAAATATAAATAAATAGATAGATAGATAAACAGCAATTCAGGCAACAAAATAAAGAAATTAGGGGAAGATACCTAACAGTTGAGGAGAAATGCATTTCAGAAGACAAAAGAGAATAAAAGTTTAAGTGCCCCTGTGTGGGAGTGGGAGTGACTATTCCCTGAAATTACCTCATAAATAACCCTGGGGAACTTGCAGTGATAGCCCACAATAGAGCAACTTCTCCAGTTGTCCCAAAAGATACCTAAGGTTTCTCGGGACTCTTTTCTACAGCACCTCAACTCCAGCTCAGCTTTGGTTTATTCCACTCGCCCGTCTGTCCTTTGTCCCCAGTAACTGTTGTCCCAGCTCCTAATACTCTCCCTCTGATACTCCCGAGTGTGAATCCACACAACACTGTCCACTTCCTCCGGGAAGCCCGTTCCGACCACTCCAGCCCAGGATGTCTCTTTTGTCCACGTTCCACTGCATGTTTATTCAGGACTCCACAGGCAGTTTGTTGAGAATGCAGAACGCTTAACCTCGTCACACCTGACGTCTAAGGTCGCTGCTTCATCATCACGCAAAGCTGCGCAAAGGTGGCATTTGCGCAGAACCAAAGACCATCATTCTTCACTCTTCTGTCGAGACGACAGATCCATTGATGCCCAAATCAACTAAATGACTTTACAAATCAGCATGCTTTCTTGGGGAATGTTCTGTATTGGTTTGATATGATTTCAAATCCACTTGTTTATGGCAAAAATAAAAAAAAAAATGAGAGAGAAGTAAGCTGTGTCAGGATATCCTCCTCTTATCTGTTGTTGATGAGTACTCAATAGCTCAGCTCCTCAGGGGTGCTGCTGAGGACTTATCAATAACAACGTTAGAGGAGAGGCACTTGGGCGATTCAGTTGATTTAACAACTGACTTCTCGATTTCGGCTGAGGTCATGATTTCACAGTCATGGTGAGATCGAGCCCCATGTAGGGCTCCACATGTGGAGCATGGAGCCTGCTTCATTAAGATCATTAAGATCCTCAATCTCGGGGCGTCTGGGTGGCTCAGTCA
>CM053605.1:28100079-28149526 GCA_028646535.1 Procyon lotor
TTGAGTCTAGGAGTCTCTTATGGTTTGTCTCCCTCCCCATCCCTTCCTGTTTCATTTCTCTCCCCCACCCCCCCAAACTCCTGCCTTGCCTATCAAGTTCTTCATATCAGAGAGATCATGTGATACTTGTCTATGAAAGGGTTTTTTTGAGAATATGAAGTTTTTATGTCTGACATATTCATAGCAACATGTTTTATTCTATACCAGACATGCATTTTATAGGAATTACTTCATTCAATCCTCAAAACACCCATGAGGTAGGTACTATTATTATCCCCACTTTACAGATGGGGAAAGTGAAGGGTTAAGAAAAGAAGCACTAACCCGTTAAAAAATGGAGTCCTGGCAATCTGACTCCATAGACCTCATTCTTTATCCCTATGCTATCCTGACTCATTCTTTTTTGTCATTTCAATCAAAACGATTTTCTATACTCTCATTCCCATGTAAGAATGAGGAAAGGCATTTATCTAAAACTACTTTTCTTCACTAGAATATAAGCTCCAAGATAGCAAGGGCTTTGCTTTATATATATTATTTATATATTGCTGTGTCTCTAACTTCAGAAACTGTGCCTAGTTCAGAGCATGCATTCAATGAACAAATGAGGAGAAAGTTCTGGCTTTCCAAGGGAATATGTTGAGAGTGATGAGTGAACATCATATAGGACCAATTAGTTTAAGAATTCCCATGGTCTTGGGCGCCTGAGTGACTCAGTCGGTTAAGCGTCTGCCTTTGGCTCATGTCATGATCTCAGGGTCCCGGGATCACTCAGCAGCAAGTTGGCTTCTCCCTCTCCCTCTGTGATCTCTGTCACTTTCGCTCTCTCAAATAAATAAAATCTTTAAAAAAAAAAAAAAAAGAATTCTCATGGTCTTGTGCAAGCAAGCAAGTGTAAACTAGTTACCTTTCTCTCTTTTATATTTTTCTATCTTTTTCACAAGGTTAGGTACAACTCTTCCGAAGAGATCCTCCAGTAACCCCAGATTATCTTCATCTATTTGACCTTGTCTCTCCAGACATGCCAGGAAACTTAGAGAGGTCTGCAAGAGAATGAATGGAGTTACATTTACTTGCCTTCCGATGACCCATTCAGTCTTTAAACATTACCTGCATGGCCTCTAGTCGCCAGACTTTGCAATGATGAGTAAGGAACGGTGTTTGTCCCTGAGGAGTTCAACGTATCAGGGAAGAGGTATTACCAAGTCAATTATCTATATTAATAACAAATGCCAAATATACATAACTCACTACATACCAGGCAGTGCTTGCTTAGCCTCAAAAACAAGCCAATAAAGCTAGATACTATATAACCCCCATTTAATTTATTTTTTTATTTAAATTCAATTACTTAACATATAATGTATTTGTTTCAGGGTATAACCCCCATTTTAAAGATGAGATAACTGGGGTTCAACAACTTGTCCAAAGTCACAGAGCCAATAAGTGGCATTTGAACCCTGGCAATCTGATGTCAAAGTCTCTCTTGGGCTCTGCCTCTCACTCACGTCTGTAAGTGATATACTTAGATTAGGGCGGCAACAAAACAAAGGTACCAAAGAAACGAGGGGCAAATAGTATTTTAAAAGAAAAAAAATTCTCTTAAATGCTGCTGGAAAGAAAAATGACAAATTGGCTGGTATTATTATTATTATTATTATTTTTTTTGGCTAGTATTCTTTTAATACTGAATTACATGTGGGGTGGAAGCCTCATGTGGAAAGCACCACAATCTTTTCAGTGAATAGGGCTTCTCAGCATATTAAGCTGGTTACGAAAAAATATGTACAAATGAATGCACATTAGAGCCCACAGAAAAGAGTAAATCATCAAAAGTAAACCTCTGAACACTACCTCACTATGTACATGAGCATCAGCAGGGTGGGAACTGGAAGAAGTTACCAGACATATGGAACCGCTAAAAAGCTAAAAGGGGACCGTGTGTTCAGGAACATTGAGAAGGAGGCTTGAGTACAAACCCCAAATAAGAATCAGGTCATGGCTGGAACAATGGGCTGGGATGGGCCTTGGCAAAAACAAACAGACACACAGTATATGAGGAGTTTGGCATGTGTCCCACATGGTATCAAGGAGTGCCGGGAGTTTTTTTGTTTTTTGTTTTTAGTGCCAGTAGTTTTTAAGAACAGTAATGTGAATACATTTGTTTTTTTTGGTTTTTGGTGGGTTTTTTTTTTAAAGATCTTATTTATTTATTTGACAGAGAGAGGGAGAGAGAGCGAGAGAGGGAACACAAGCAGGGGGAGAGGGAGAGGGAGAAGCAGGCTTCCCGCCGAGCAGGGAGCCCGATGCGGGGCTCGATCCCAGGACCCCGGAATCATGACCTGAGTCAAAGGCAGATGCCGAATGACTGAGCCACCCGGGTGCCCCGAACGCATTTGTTTTTGAGTAGAAATCTTGAAATAGGTTGGGAGAGGATGGGGATTAGAGAGAAAATACTGATAGTAAGATTAAATACTCTGGCAAAGAGATGACCCAGACCTGGTCTAAAGCCAGTGGTGGAAAACAGAGAGGAGGAACATTTTTGAAATAGAATTTGGTGAGTCGTGAGCTCATTCTGAAGTGGGTGAAGAAACGAAGACTCGAAAATGACTTCCAGTGGTAATATCACTCATTTATTCCCCATTCATCTAGGCCCAAAGCAGGCTTCACACAAGCCGCACATGGGAGGGGACTCTTGAAGAGTGACTAGGTCTTCACTGCCAACACAGAAAAGGACATTCCTTAGCCATGCTGGCAATGGAAAGGGAAAGGCAAAGAAAATGACATGCAGAAATGAATGTGAAACTAAAAACCTGGTTACTAGGAGGTTTGTGCTGCCTTCAGCAAGAGGTTTCTTTGTTAAGAAGGAAGCTGATGTCATATTGCAGTGCCCTGAATTCTGACCCAGAGTCAAGTTAGCAGAAAAAGAGTATATATACAAATGATCCCTTCAAGAAGTTTGGCAGTAGAAGAAAACAAGGAGACTGAACAGTAAACACAGGTTCACGATGAGGAAGGGTTTGTGCATGCATGTGTGCAGTGTTTCCAAATAAGGCACTAAAGATGGCAACACAATCTTACTTGATCTCTGTTCTCATTCAATCAAAGAGAGATGATAAATTTTTTTTCAAAGATTTTTATTTTTTTTATTTTTTTTATTTATTTATTTTTTTTAAGATTTTATTTATTTGACAGAGAAACACAGCGAGAGAGGGAACACAAGCAGAGGGAATGGTAGCGGGAGAAGCAGGCTTCTGGCAGAGCAGAGAGCCCAATGCGGGGCTTGATCCCAGGCCCCTGGGATCTGACCTGAGCCGAAGGCAGACACTTAACAACTGAGCCACCCAGGCGCCCCTTGAAGTAATCTCTACACCCAGTGTGGGACTTGAACTCACAACCCCAAGATTAAGAGTCACACGGTCTACCAAAAGAGCCAGCCAGGAGCCCCTGATAGATTATAATTTAAGAAATTCCAGAGTTGGTGAAGAGAGCCAAAAAGGCAAAGAAGAGTTTGTGTCCCCCCCTGCAGCCCTAGCACTACCCACAGCTTGGCCAGGGAATCAAACAGAAGACAGAAGGGGGTGCAGAAAGATTCCGCCAGAGCTGATCAGCTGGCAAAGAGGTCAGAGGGAATCCACCACGCAAAGTTCTTTGGTAGGTCACATGCAAATGAGCTCTCACTGAACCTTAAAACAGAAACCCTATTTTTGACAGCATCCTACCAGGAGGAAGAAGAGAGACTAAGACATGATTCTAGAAGTAATGATAGGAGTTCCTCATACTTTGAAGACAGTTTATGAGATGTTCGGTAAATGACACCTTCTACACACACACACACAGACATACACAATCAATATCAAGTCTGTATTTTAAAAACACCAGCCCAGTAAATACTAGCAGGAAGTCCCTGAAAGCTCTTGTTCTGCTTCTTTGCTAGGCTCGTAGATTTGGGTGTGGTTTCCTTACATCCAACGTTCATTTGATTATCACCCTGAGAACGGATTTCCGGACTGTTCTGGAACTGTTGAAGGCAGCTTTACGGCTATGAACTTGTACAAAAGTTATCAGAAGGAATCCTAGCACACTGTACAAAGGTCACTTTTCTAACTCGAGAGAGACCCTTTCCTTTTTGACTAAGGGAAGTGCAGGCCCTCCCCACACAGCCACTAAACAATTTATTTCTGTGACAAAATCTTTCACAATCGCAACAGCAGATAACACAGCCTCATTAACACCGGTACCGAAACTCATCGGTGTTGCTTAGATATTGACCTTTCCCCACTTCAGGAACATCCAATAGAGATCAGCCTGGATTGTGTAAAGTATGTAACTTGACCACAATTCTCACACGAGGAAACAGATCTTCTTTGGAATAAAGCTGAGATCATCTGGAGCCCACGCAGGGTACTTTTCCTGAATCTGACCGGCTATTCCCACAGTTCTACGCCACGGGGAAATATAGTGATTGGTCCTTTGGCTGCTGTACTGAATGAGAAAAGCAAAAATCATTTGGGCTGGGGCACCTGGGTGGCTCAGTCGTTAAGCGGCTGCCTTCAGCCCAGGTATTGATCCCAGCGTCCTGGGATCGAGCTCTCTGCTCAGCGGGAGGCCTGCTTCTCCCACTACCATTCCCTCTGCTTGTGTTCCCTCTCTCGCTGTGTTTCTCTCTGTCAAATTAAAAAAAAAAAAAAACATCGTTTGGGCTACAGGACCACAGGCCTTCAATGACAAAAGCTAATACAGCAGGGGGCAAAATGTTTGGAATGCTTCTGGCCACAAACCACAGATGCCTACAAGCTAAGGTCTAACACCCTTCGAGT
The DNA here is from genome assembly GCA_028646535.1 of Procyon lotor. NCBI lineage: Eukaryota > Metazoa > Chordata > Mammalia > Carnivora > Procyonidae > Procyon > Procyon lotor. Next base: position 28,104,900 of record CM053605.1, read on the forward strand.
AAGTACAGGAAGAAATACACTCCCCCGTTTTTTCCTAGAGGAAAATCGTGGCTTGGTGTGGAGCACACCAGCGACTCCTGCCCAGCTCTTCACCCCCACCCTGTCATGGGGAGTAACAACTTCTGTTCATGACATTCAGAGAGGTATAACCAGAGAGAGTGGTTCCGTTTTATTTATAAACCCAGAGACTGGTGAAACTGTGAGAGGCTGCTCTATTATCAGAATAACGCAGAGAGCTTTTCAAACTACAGGAAATCTAATGCTGGGACATCAGTCCTCTGAATCCAGCTGCCAGTTTGCAGGAAACGCGCAAGACAGGAGCGTGCTGAACTGTACCAAGCACATGCCATCAGCAAAACTCAGGCTGGGAGAAATTCTACCCACCACTTGTCCCAGGCTTCTCCAACAGATCAATGGTAAGACAAAGAGAGGGAGGGGTTGGAGGGAGAGGAGTTTAACCTGCAGATTAAAAGACACACAAAAGAAAAAGAAAAAAAAACACACACACACACAAAAGAAAAAAACTGGCCAAGACTAAACTCAATATCTAGGGATGCACAGGTAAATGATAAAGACATAAAGAAACATCAGAACGTTGGTATTACAAAAGCCAGGACATTGGTTCTTCTAGGGGGTGGGAAAGGGGTTGTGATTGGGATGAGGTAAATGGAGGGGTTTCTAGAATGACTGGCAAAATTCAAATTCTTGACCTGGGTGATAGTTTCTAAAGGATAAGACTTACAATAATTCATTAATCTGTATGTTCGTTTTATGTCATTTTTTATACTAGTGTCTTGTTGTTTTTGTTTTTTTAAGAACAAAAAGATAAAAGGAGAAGAAAAAAAGTGTAAAAAACAAGAACAAATATATCAGAACTCTCAGGGGCTATCTAAGGGAGAAAATTAGAAGATTCTGACAAATGGCAATAAGTATAATATATAATATAATAAGAACAATAACATTCGCCGTGGATCTTTGCACATCCCATCAAGGTGGCTTAGTTCACCCTGCTAATGTCTCCAGTTAGTCATCATAAAGGTATATAAAAACAGAAAGGGTTCAGGCCATTTTCTCAGAAAGAGAAAAGAAAGACTGTATCACCCCATTCATTCATGCTTTCATTCACAGCATGATTTTATAACAGATTCTACAATGTTCAGGACCTATAATAATGAGTAAGACTTAGTCCCCAACCCCACAGAACCCACAACCAACCACTGGGGTAAAAAGGGGGCCTCAAGAGATGACTAATCAAAAGCTGCAGAGGCTGAAATCCCTGAGGGCTCAAAAGAGGCAAAAGACTGCGAAGATTGTGAGCAATGTCAACAAAATGAACCTGCTCAGGTCTATAGGTCGGACACCAGGAAATATATTTAATGAATTACTTACGTAGTCCTCATTTGACCTACCCCACAGAAAACAGCTTCCCACTTCTCAGTGATTTTTCTACAATCCAAATTTATTTGTCAATAATATCAGGCGATCCCAGGAGAATGTGATATGGGGGGACTATGCGTGCAACGTAGGCTCAAGAGCAAGGGTGAGACTTGCATTCCTAGGTTCCACGGGTGTGTTCATGGCAGTTCATTTAGCACTACATTTCATAACTTCCATACACATTACTTGTTTCTTTGGATGTTATCAGACATTACATAACTTAAAATCTAATAAACATAGCAGGTGAATAGCACAATTATAAAGTGATGTTATAGGGTAAAATTTGAAAAGTGGACCCTTCCCAACTTAACTAACTTGCTTGTTACAAGTTGATATTAAAATCAAAAGAAAAACATATAAAGTTTTGAAGCCTGGAAGAGAGACCTGTTGCTAATTTCCTACCCTTAAATGTGACCCACATAGCAATATTATTAATAGACAGCAATTACGTTATTATTAAAAATACTACTATTGGTTCAAAACACCTGTAAAGCCCTCTACAAAGCACATCCTCAAACACAGGTCTCATTTGATTTTCACAAAAACCCTACACAGGAGATAATGCAAAGTTCCTCAAAACGACACGTAGGGTTCCTCAGAACGCACACCTAATGTAGATTACCAACGCCCCATTCCCACTCCGCCATAATTTCCCACCTCCTCATTTCCACACGCTTCTCTATAGGAAAACACGGTGGGTGCCAACAGCAGTTAACTGATTAGTACGTGATGACTAGGTGCCCAATTTTACCCACATCATGTTGCCAAATTCCCCCAACAGTCTCGGAAGGAAGGGGTGGGATAGACGACAATATGACACATGAGAAAACAGAGACTCACAAAGCTTCCATCACTCGCCCCAAGGCGTTAGAACCAGGACTGGAATCCAGGCCCATCCAGCACCAAAGTCAATGCTCCTAAGCACTATATGACATCATCTCCAGCAAATAAAATCCCTTCCTAAAAACCCCATCCAGCATATTCCCGACACCGATTAGGGCAGAGCTCACGAATATCGCACTCAATATGACCCACTTACCATCTGGACTTTGGGAATCGAGTCTCTCTGAAGGAACATCATGTTCTTTAAGTTATCTGAGCTGATGCTTTCTGACAGTTCATAGAGCAGCTTCCTAAGACATACATCCAGAGAGACAAACAAAACCTCAGACTTGCAGAGGACAGTACAGTAAATCAAGTGCTTTCTTACAAATATTCTCTCTCGTGTGAGTGATCACAGCCCATGAGTAGACAATTTTGAATCCCACTGTATAGATTCAAAACTAAAACCCTGACCTTTAAGTGGTCTGTTATATTAAGATAACACAACAAGGGGGTGCCGGGGTGACGGGGTCGGTTAAGTCTTTGACTCTTGGTTTCCGTTCAGGTTATGATCTCAGGGTTGTGAGATCAAGCCCTGCGTGGGGATCTGCACTGAGCGTGGAATCTGCTTAAGATTCTCTGTCTCCCCCTCCCTCTGCCCTTCCTGCCGCCCCTCCCGGCACCCATGCACGCATGCGTTCTCTCTCTCAAAATAAAATAAGATTAAAAATAAAATAAAATTTTAAAAGACAACACAGTAAGCAGTAGAGGTAGGCTCAAAGATCAACTATACTGTGTTATATATTTGAAAGTTGCAAAAGAGTGGGTTTTAAAAGTTCTCACCACAAAAAAAAAAATTTGTAACTATATGTGGTGACGAATGTCAAATTTTCTATGGTGATCATTTCACAATATATGCATATATCAAATCATGATGTTGTACACCTAAAACTATTATAATGTTATAAGTCAATTATATCTCAATTACAAATAAAAAATCCTAAATAAATAAAATCATGTTATCTAAGGTCTGACCCATGATAGACCTGATGCCTGTTTGTCACCCCATTGGTAAAATGTCCCCATTGGTAAAACCTCTCTGGGTTTCACCCAAAAATGTATGAAAATTTAAAACTGGACATGGCATAAGTGATGTCCTTCCCTCCCCCAGAGACACATCTCCTTTTTCATTTTGCTTATTTTGCCACAAGAGCGCTCACATTCCCTCTTTGTTAGTCCCCACAGTGACTCATAGGAAGGGCTGTCTGGGAATGCAAGGGTAAAAGAAAAAAAAGTGAAGTCCCGCTATGTGGAGGCAGTGAGAAACCAACCGAAGAAAGCCACTGCCAGGCCCAGAGTGGGGCTTTGAAAAGCCCCACTGCCAGGCCCAGAGTGGGGCTTTGAAAAGCCCCACTTTGGGGTGCCCGGGTAGCTCAGGCAGTTAAGCATCTGCCTTCAGCCAGAATCCAGGGTCTTGGGATGGAGCCCAACCCCCACTGGGCTCCATACTCCCAGGGAAGCTGCCCTCTGCCTCTGCCCGCTGCTCCCCTGCTTGTGCTCCCTCTCTCTCATTCTGTCAAATAAATAAATAAAATCTTAAAAAAAAAAAAGTGGGGCGCCTGGGTGGCTGAGAGGGTTAAAGCCTCTGCTTTCGGCTCAGGTCATGATCTCAGGGTCCTGGGATCCAGCCTCCGCATCAGGCTCTCTGCTCAGCAGGGAGCCTGCTTCCCCCCCCCTCTCTGCCTGCCTCTCTGCCTATTGTGATCTCTCTCTGTCAAGTAAATAAATAAAATCTTTAAAAAAAGTATTTAAAAAAAAAAGTGAAAAATCCCTCTTTGAAAATCTCTCATCTCATGAGTACCTGACACAGACAGATCTGGTTTAGAAGCACTGTGTCATCCAAGGAGAGATAAGAAAAAGATCTTAATCCCAGCCTCCTTTCAAAGCTCAGTGGCCTGAATGAACACTACCTAGATGGCAACCCCTTCACCTCCGTCTTCTCGATCGCAGACACCACCTCACCTGAACAGAGAGACCCTCCCTCGGGTGGGCAGCAAACTCTCCACTTGCTTTGTGCTTTGGTTGAGGTGCCGCAGCAGCGATTTCTGCTTGATTAGGTAGAGGAGCTCCGTGAGGAAAAAAGGGTCTTCCTCACTCAGCAGCTCCCCCACCAACAGATGATCAAAAATGTCTAAGGCTGAGCTGGCCTTCTCCAGCTCCTTGTGGGAGACGCAGTCTCGGCAGAGAAACTTTAACGCCTCCACATCTTGGTTCCCCAGCTTTGAATCAATAGTCAGAAGCTTTCTGCGGAAGCTCGACTGACCATCATCATCTGAAGAGAATCGCAGACTTTGACTTTGAGATGCCATGGCCAGCCTGAAAGAGACAGAGGCGGGGCAGCACATGAGAGAGGAACCCCGGCTTCCCAGGCCTCCTCCATTCCCGGCAGGAGACTTTCCCAAAAGCGCTGAAAAATAAAAATTCTTGTAAGCTCACTTCAAAACCCAACAGCCAAAAAAATGAGCCCAATGCTTGCGTGGGGACCCTTTCGGAGGTCTGGAGTTTTCTTGGGAACCCAATTTACCTGCATTTCTCCCAAATCAAAATGGCCCCGGTGAGAATTAGTCAAAAGGGAGGATGACAAAGCACAATGACTCCCGGTTAGAACTCTTAATTCATTCCCACCAAAGGGCAAAAACAGTGCTTCGATTTATGCCTTTCGTTTTAGAAATAAAGCAGTCTGGGGGCTTATAGTTCAGAAGCGTCCACTAATCCCAGAACCACCATAATGGGACAGGTCCATATCGCACAAGAAGAGAAGCCACAATCCTAGACCTCAAAAGAAAAGGGTGGTTTTGGACAAGAGTTGCTCAAATCAATGAAGGAAGTCACAAATTACCTAAATTAGCATTTCCACCCGCTCAGTTCATAAATTTCATATGGTATTTTCTACACTAAATTCCATTCTAATCAGAGGAGCAATGAACTAATAAAATTTTTCAGTGCAGTATTAATTATTCTATAAGGCCTCAAGGTATATATTCTCTTTGCAAGAGCTGGCTCCTTAGAAACAAGAAACCACTTTCCAAAGGAAGGAGAACATAACAAAAAAACAACATCAATAACAAAAAAAAATACCAATGACAAAGAATGGCTATATCAACATGGTAAATACAGATAGTATAAATTCTCTTTTAGGATCCTGTCTGAGTTTCAGGGATTTTATGCAATGAACACACATTACTTTTATTGTTAGAAAAAGAAAATATAGGAGCGTCTGGCTGGCTCAGTAGGTAGGGCATGTGACTCTTGATCTCAGGGTTGTGAGTGTAAGTCCCATATTGGGTGTGCAGCTTGCTTAAAGAGAGAGAGAAAGAGGGAGGGGGAGACAGAGCAAGAAAACAGAAAAAAAAATTTTTTTTTTTAAGATTTCATTTATTTATTTGAAGAGAGAGACAGCGAGAGAGGGAACACAAGCAGGGGGAGTGGGAGAGGGAGAACAGGGCTCCTGCTAAGCAGGGAGCCTGAACTGGGGCTCAATCCCAGGACTCTGTGACCAGAGTAGAAGGCAGATGCTTAACGACTGAGCCACCCAGGCGCCCCAAAAATGCTATTTTTTTTTTAAGATTTTATTTATTTATTTGACAGAGAGAGAGATCACAGGTAGGCAGAGAGGCACGAAGACAGAGAGGGGAAGAAGGCTCCCCGGCCGAGTAGAGAGTAGACACGGAGGTCGATCCCAGGACCCTGAGATCATGACCCGAGCGGAAGGCAGAGGCCTTAACCCACTGAGCCACCCAGGCGCCCCCAAAAATGCAATTTTTAATGATCATCCATGGAGTCTTCCCTTCTGGGAGTAGTCTATGATACCAGAAACCAAATGAATGGCCTCTTGGAGAACGGCTTCCTAAGGTATCACTTGTTGGCCCTGCAGTTTCCCCAAAATTCCAATCTGTACCCGGCCAAACTTTCTCTAACTTGGGTTGGCCAGACTTTGCATCTATGGACTAGCATATTTCCACCCGTAAAAGTCTGTTAGAGCTTTCCTGCGGGCTTTTTAAACCTTCCTTTTCCCTGGCACGGCTAGTAAATCCACGCAGAAATAGCGCCATCACCCACGAGAGTTTCTGCAAGAGTCTGTGACTAAAGCAAGGAACGAGGCTAGAGTGTAAGCCCTCAACAGGGAAAAAGTGCTGATCGCATACCTTCAGATCCAATTCCGTTGATCCTCTGGAGGTAAATGGTTCGGGGGGGAAATCGCCTGAAAATAAAGTTTTAAAGGAATTAGAATCTTCGGCGTAATCCAAGTTCCAGGGAAGTTCCCACTTGGGCGAGAAGAGTACTCAAGGGTTGCCGCCTCTGCAAGTGAACTGGATCGGCTTCTCCGGGAGCTTTATAACTTAATAACTTACTTCCCTCTGCTACGTCACCTCCTGGCCTCGTCCTCGGTCACCTTTCCCCCCTCCCTCTCTAGGTTTAGGATAACACTGACAAACAGCGCCTCCTAAAGGCGAGAGTCACAATTTTCCGCGACTGGACCGTTCAGGAGTTACCCAGGTTATACCAAGGGCTTGTAGAAATGAGTTTTTGAAAGGCACTAAGTGTTCTAGCCATTCCCTCGGATCACTGAGGTTGATGAATAGGAGAGAGAGAGAGAAAGAGAGAGAGAGAGAGAGAGAAGGGAGTAAGGGAGGGAGGGAGAGAGGAGAGAAAAGGAAGAGAGAGAGAGAGGAAGGGAAGAAGGAAGGAGGGAAGAAAAAAGAAAGGAGAAAGAGTTTATTTTCCTAACCATCTCCTTCCCCAAACTCACTTAACCTTTAAAATAAAACCCAAAAAGCTCGAGAAATAGTGATCAGCCATCTTAACTTTTTCTCAAAAAACTGCATGTGCAAATACAATTTTAAGGCAGAGAAAAAGGAGGGAGAGCTGGACTATAAGCCCATTTAGAGATATTTTCAGGGAACTCATTAGCAAACAAAACTGATGAAGTCTTCGGCCTCACAGCATATTCAGTGCAGCAGGAAAGAGACTTTGAGGACATTACTTCTAAGAATAAAAACAATACCTAATGCTTACATGGCAACTACTATGTGTCAAGCACCATTTTTAACTTAATCATCCCAAGTCTCTAAGACAAATACCATTAGCATGATCCCCCTTGTAAGATGTGAAAACTAAGACACAGAAAGGTTAAGTAATTTGTCCAAGATTACACAGTGAACTAATGGGAAAGCCAAAATTTAAGCCAGCAAATCTGACTCTAAGTCACTACACTATAATTCAGCAAACTCAAATGTGCAGAACTCTGAGAAGTACAGAATCTTAGAAAGATATTTAACCTCTGAAAAAAGTAAGATTTATGATGCTTTATTAACAAATACATTACAGTGCCATTTTCGGGGCACCTGGGTGGCTCAGTGGGTTAAAACCTCTGCTTTCGGCTCAGGTCATGGTCTCAGGGCCCTGGGATCTAGCCCCACATCAAGCTCTCAGCTCAGCGAGGAGCCTGCTTCTCCCTCTCTTTCTGCCTGCCTCTCTGCCTACTTGTGATCTTTCTCTGTCAAATAAATAAATAAAATATTTTAAAAAATAATAAAGTGCCATTTTCATGTCCTTGGCATCATCCAGAGAACTTCTATGTTTAAGAAAGACAAGCCCTATCACTCAGCCATAAAAATGAATGAAATAGAGGCACCTGGGTGGTTCAGCTGGTTGAGCATCTGCCGTTGGCTCAGGTCATGACCCCAGGGTCCCGGGATTGACCCCCACATTGGGTTCCTTGCTCAGCAGAGACCCTGCTTCTCCCTCTCTCTCTGCTGTTCCCCCTGCTTATGTGCTCTCTCTCTTTCTGTCAAATAAATAAATAATCTTTTTAAAAAATGAACGTAATCTTGCCATTTGTGAAAACATGGATAGATCTAGAGGGTAGCATGCTAAGTGAAGTAAGTCAGACAGAGAAATACAAATACCATTTGATTTCACGTATATGTGGAATCTAAAAAACAAAACAAATGAGCAAACAAAACAGTAACAGACTCATAAATATAGGAACCCGTTGGTTACTAGAGTGGGGGTTGGGGGACACCTAAAATAAGTGAAGGGGGCTAAGAGATACAAACTTCCAGTTATAAAATAAATAAGTAATGGGAACGTAACATGTAGCATAGTAAATATAGTCAATAATTTTGTAATCACTCTGTATGGTGACATGATAACTAGACTTAACATGGGGATTATTTCATAATGTACGAAAGTATCAAATCACTATCACGTACACCTGGAACTAATTGGATGTTGTATGTCAATGAACTTTTTTCAAAAAGCCTACAACTTAAAGCGTACTGTGGGCAGAGGAGTTTAATCGATTTAATAAACTGAATAAAAGATACACTTCGTTGTTTCTGGAAAAAGTGTGAAAACCCTGAATGTGCCTTTGAGTGCCGAGGAAATGACGATGTGTATATGACTTCTATAAAACCCTACAGACAGGCATGGGCACAGAGATAGGGAGTTCCATTTATTATCGGAATATATGCCATTCGGAAATATTCCTTCCTATTACTAATAATAAATAAATGGTTCAGAGAAGAAAGAAAGAAACAAAGACAGACTAGTCCTAGTGGTGACAGTTGCACAAGCAGGTAAAGGTACTAATGCCACTGAATCGTACACTTTTTTTTTTTTTTTTTAATATTTTTATTTATTTGACAGAGAGAAACACAGCGAGAGAGGGAACACAAGTAGAGGGAATGGTAGCGGGAGAAGCAGGCTTCCTGCTGAGCATGGAGCCTGATGCGGGGCTCGATCCCAGGACCCCAGGATCGTGACCCGAGCCGAAGGCAGACGCTTAACAGCTGAGCCACCCAGGCGCCCCTGAATCGTACACTTAAACATCATCTGAACAGTAAATTTTCTGTTATATATATATTTTGCCACAATTTTTTTGAAAGACAAAGGCACACAAGCCCTAGGTCTTAGTCTTCCAGTTTATTTAATTCCTTGAGGCATTTCAGAAGGTACTTTGACAAAACTATCACTCCACACCCTGTCCGTAAAGCACAGTAGCTTTTTCAACTTTGATGCAATAGTGTTAAGTATTTAGCAAGCCCTTTCTATGCATACGGCATGGAACGGGGCACATTTAGAAAGAAAAGGTGAATAAAATACATCTGCCTTCAAATAATTATGGCTACTTCCACTTCTTGGCCCCTTCCTTTCTGGTGAAATGTCTACAGTCAATGTCATTAGCTATATTCAGTAGATGAGGAAATCAAAGTTCACAGATGCAAAGTACTTTGCCATCATCCCAAAGCTAAGAAGAGATGGGGATTGTAGGTCTCTGATTCCAAATCCCATGCTCTTGATCCCAAGGCTACGGCAGCCCGTACCTCAAGATGCTCGAGGTGGTGTCTACACCACCGGGCAGGGTGTGGTGTCTGTGGCAATGGGGTTTCAATCAAGACCCATGGGGTCCCCAGGAACAAGGGATGAAGAGGCCTTGGAGGAGCAGCAGGAGGTATTTGAGCTAAGCTCGGAAAGTAGAAGTAGAATAGAGACACATGAAGTCAAACTTCACCTTTTATCCTAGTACTCAGCGGAAACACTCGAACCAAGTTATGGAGTAAGATGATGCACCATTTTATCCATATTCGGTACTTCATACGTCTTCCAGTTGAGAGCACAGTAACTGAGGACATGCTGATGTAACTTGAGAGTGGTGGAAAGAATAAACATTTCTTACAGCATCTTTCCTGATTGGTTGCCATCAACCGGGTCCATGTCAAAACCTACATCACTCAGAACCTATAAAGCCTTTTACAGTGATGGGAGTCTGCCACTGCCCTGGTGACAAAAGGGAAATACTTGGTTGTTTCTCTTTAGTTCCGCCTTCAGAGTGGCTGGTGGTGGTAGTGCTGGGCTTTCCTTTACATCCAGGCTTTGGTCCAAGTTCTCCAGCCTCTAAGTTTATAAAGGGGAACTTTGTAAGTGTAGACTCATGACCTAAAAAATGGACACAAGTGATGGGGAAGATGAGTATGCCAGCTGGAGAAGAGCTCTATGGCTTGAAATTTTCAGTCCCACCCCTGGTCCTGAGGTAGTAGGTTCTTTTGATTAGCCATCCCATCCCCAACTTCTAGGCCCTCCTCCCTCACTGATGCCACATCTTATCCGCACACTCCCAACCCTGACCTTGCCGAAACCAGCTTCATTCTCAGTATATGGGAGCATAGTGAAGCCAAGAACTGAAGGGGAAGACTCTCTCTGGTAAGGATCCCAGTAAAGATGTCCAAATAGTGAACTGGCAGGGGATTGTAGCTAGACAAGTAAAGTGTGACCCATTTTGGGTTCACTATACTACAAAGTGATCTATTTTAGCACAAAAGTGGTAATAAAAAAAAAAAAAGAGCCAGTGAACTTCCAATATTTAATGTAGAAAAGCTGAAAAGTGGAGAAACACAGTCACTTGCAGTCTGTAACTACCTTAACATTTTAGTATACAGGGGCGTCTGGGTGGCAGAGTCAGTTAAGGGTCCAACTCTTGGTTTCAGCTCGGGTGGTGATCTCAGGGTGGTGAGATGGAGCCCTGCGTCGGGCCCCACGCTCCAAGTCGGGCTCCACACTAAGCATGGAATCTGCCTAAGGCTTTCTCTCCTTCTCTCCCACCCCCTCCCCCGCAACGCACTCTCTCTCTAAAATAAATAAATAAATCTTTCAAAAAGAATATTTTAGGGGCACCTGGGTGGCTCAATCAGTAAGCTTCCGATTCCTGATTTCACTCAGGTCATGATCTCAGGGTGGAGAGATCATGTGGGGCTCTGTGCTCAGTGCGGAACTTGCTTGAGATTCTCTTTCTCCCTCTCCCTCTAACCTTCCCCTCACTCACGTACTCTCTCCATCTCTCTAAAATAAATAAATAAGGGGCGCCTGGGTGGCTCAGTCGTTAAGCATCTGCCTTCGCTCAGGTCATGATCTCAGGCTCCTGGGAGGGAGCCCCGCATCGGGCTCCTTGCTCCGCAGGAAGTCTGCTTCTCCTGCTACCATTCCCTCAGCTTGTGTTCCCTCTCTCGCTGTGTTTCTCTCTGTCAAATAAATAAAATCTTTAAAAAAAAATAAAATAAAATAAAATAAAATAAGTAAATAAAATCTTAAAAAAAGAAGAAAAAAATTTTAGTATCTATCCTTCACTTTTCTGTGTATACTATTTGCTGAAAATTGAATTATGCTGTACAATTTCTTTTTTCACTTAATAACACGCACATATTTTTCTCCATGTCATTAAATAGTCTCTGAAAACATGATATATAGTGCTTAAATGATACTTCCTTTCATGGATGTACTGTATTTATTTAACCAATTTCTAATTATCAGACATTTAATATGTTTCCAGTTTTTTGCTATTGTGAACAATGCTGCATAGAAGATAGTTATAGATGAATCTTGGCACATATTTATAGTTATTTTCATTTCATGAACCCAAATGTAGAATTAGTAAGCTGATCTTTAAATTCATCCTTCCCCAGTCTGTGAACCCTGAAGGTCTTCCATCTTACTTTCTTATTTAAGTGAGTTTGGGACAAGAAGCTAGATAATCTGAAGTGACAAAAGCTCAAAGTTCCGTGATGATATTTCCTAAAAGAGTCCAGTAAATTAACATTAGATTGTCTAGCAAACTAGGTAGGTGTGGTTAAAAGAGTAAAATTTTTTTTAAGATTTTATTAATTTATTTGACACAGAGAGAGAGAGAGAGCCGGCAGAGGGAGAGTGAGAAGCAGGCTCGCCCGAGCAGAGAGCCCAATGCAGGACCCGATCTCAGGACCCTGGCGTCATGACCTGAGATGAAATCAGACACTTAACGACTGAGCCACCTAGGTGCCCCAAGAGTAAAATATTTTAATGCTGTTTAAAGAAAAAAAAAATCGGGACGCCTGGGTGGCACAGTGGTTAAAGCCTCTGCCTTCAGCTCAGGTCATGATCTCAGGGTCCTGGGATCGAGCCCCGCATTGAGCTCCCCACACACATTGGGCTCCCTGCTCAGCAGGGAGCCTGCTTCTCCCCTTCCCTTTGTCTGCCCCTCCCCTTGCTTGTGCTCTCTCTCTCTGTGTCAAATGAATAAATAAAAACTCTTTTAAAAAAAAGAATAATCACACCAGAACAACAGAAAGATGATCAGTTAAAATGGGAAAGGATTTGAATAGATATTTCTACAGCAAAGATACACAAATGGCCAATATGCACATGAAAAGATGTTCAACATTAGTCATTAAAGCAATGCAATCAAAACCACCATGAGATAGCACTTCATACACAGTAGGGTGGTCATAAAAATTTTTTTACAAAAGAGAAACAAAAACAGGGATGTGGAGAAACTGGAACCCTTATATACTACTAGTGGGAACGTAAAGTGCTGCAGCCACTTTGAAAACCAATTTAGCAGCCCTCAAAAAGTTGAACCCAAAGTTACTATATGATCCAGAAAGTCCACTGGACTTATATACCCAAGAGGACTGAAAACATGTATCCACACAAAAACTGACATGAATACTCAGGGCAGCATAATCCATAAAGGCCAAAAAAGTGGAAACAGTCCAAATTTCCATCAGTCGATAAACAGATAAACAAAACGTGCTATATCCTATTCACTGGAATATTATTCAGACATAAAATAAAATGAAGTACTTATGTATTCTTCAACATGGATGAAACTTGAAAACATTATGCTTAGTGGAAGAAGTCAGATCCAAAAGGAAACATACTGTATGACATGAAATATCCAGAATGGACAAACGTGTAGAGACAGAAAGTGGATTTGTGTTTGCTCAGGGGCTGGGGAGAAGGAGAGAATAGGCTAACAGGTATGGAGGTTGTCTTTAGGTAGAGGAAAATGTTCTGAAATTAGATTGTGATGATGTGCACAACTGTGAATGTATATTCAGTGACTTGTACACTTTGAAAAGATCAATTTTATAAAAAGATGGGTTGTATCTCAATGAAAAAAGAAAGGGGGATCTGGAATATGTCACAATCAAATGTCACAAACAACCTTCTGATTGTTAACTGTGTGTGTCAGCTTGACCGCTAAGGGATACCCAGAGAGCCAGTAAACATTATTTCTGGCTACATCTGTAGGGATTTTTCTAGAAGGGATTAGCATTTTTTTTTAAAGATTTTATTTATTTATTTGACACAGAGAGAGAGAGAGAGAGAGAGAGATCACAAGTTGGCAGAGAGGCAGGCAGAGAGAGGGGGAAGCAGGCTCCCTGATGAGCAGAGAGCCCGATGTGGGGCTCGATCCCAGGACCCTGAAATCATGACCTGAGCTGAAGGCCAAGACTTTAACCCACTGAGCTACCCACATACCCATCAAATAAATAAAATCTTTAAAAAAAAAAAAAGTCTAGACTAGAAATATCCTATGAGTTAGCAGCATAGGAGTAGTAGTTAAAGCTACAAGGTTGTTAAAAGAGAACACACCTATCTAGAAAGGCGTGATCCTTGTGCATATCCACATCTCAGATCTGGAGGAGAAAGATACTAAGAAGACTTGGTCAGGGAAGTCCCTGATAGAAGTCTAGGGTGGAATACCCTGGAGAAGTAGAAAGGGGACAGTGACCCCATAGAATCTAGGGACTACTAGTTTGGTAAGTATGGTGCAAGTCACCCTTGGATCTTGTAGATTTGGTAGAATGATTAAGGTGAAATCCAGATAGCCAGGAAGTATGGAGTAAATGGGTGAAAGAAGAGAGAGTATAGAGTAGTCTAAAACATACATAAGACAATGGCCTGAAAGAGAGGGACTTTGATGGGGAGTCAGTGCTTGTTTTTGGACTGAAGCGTCAAAAACAGAAAGAGAGAGCGAGAGATTAAAGATGCAAGACAGTTGAAATAATGCTCAGTCTTGACAGACTGAGCTATGCCAGAAGAGGCACTAAGAAAGGGATGGGAATCTTGGGTTTGGGGCAAGAAGTCCTTACCAAGTAGGGAAGAAAAGAGGTTACTCGTATCATCATTTAAACAGTGAAAAATTGTGAATAACTTAAATATGATACCAAGCATAGATACAGACATGACCTCTTGAATGAAAAGAACAGTGTTAAATATCATGTCATTTATGTTATGTTTATGTTTAAATACATTAAGTGTGTTTATATTTTAAACAAACTGGGCCCTTTTATAATATGTAATTTTTATTTTATTTTTTAAGTCATAAGTTGTACTTTGCATACAAAGAAACAAATGATACAATTGCATTGATTTAAAATTCCCAACATGCTACTCATATTGGGTATATTGGTATGCTCAATATCAAGCTCTAAATATAAAAAAAAACAAACGGTAAGTTGAGTATCATTAAGATTACAAATTTCTACCATAAACTGGGAGAAAATATTTGTAAAACATATCTGATAAAGGACTTAAATCTAAAATATACAAAGAATACTTTGTTATTATTTTATAGATTTTATTTATTTATCTGGCAGAGAGAGATCACAAGTAGGCAGAGAGGCAGGAGGGGGGGGGAGCAGGCTCCCCGCTGAGCAGAAAGCCTGATACGCAGCTTGATCCCAGGATCCTGAGATCATGACTTGAGCCGAAGGCAGAGGCTTTAACCCACTGAGCATAATAAAGAATTCTTTTTTAAAAAAAAGATTAAAAAAAAAAAAAAGATTTTATTCATTTATTTGACAGAGATAGAGAGCACACATGTGCACACAGAAATACAGCAGAAAGAGAGGGAGAGGCAGACTCCTGGCTGAGTCGGAGCCTGATGTGGGACTTGAGCCCTGGGATCAGGATCAGAGCCAAAGGCAGATAGATGCTTAACCAACTGAGACAACCAGGCATTCTATATAAAGAACACTTAAAACTCACCAATAAGAAGGTTGCTTTGGTGGCTCATTTGGTTAAGCAGCCAACTCTTGGTTTTGGTTCTGGTCATCAGGGTTGTTAGATCAAGCCCCAAGATGATCTCTACACTCAGCAGGGAGTCTGCTTAAAGATTCTCTCCCTCTCCCTCTGCCCCTTCCCCTGCTCTCTCTCTCTCTCACTCTCTTTCTGCCTCTCTCAAATAAATCTTTTTTTTTTTTTTTAAAGATTTTATTTATTTGACAGAAACACAGCGAGAGAGGGAACACAAGCAGAGGGAATGGTAGGGGGAGAAGCAGGCTTCCTGCGGAGCAAGGAGCCCGATGCGGGGCTCGATCCCAGGACCCTGGGATCATGACCTGAGCCGAAGGCAGACGCTTAACGACTGAGCCACCCAGGCGCCCCTCAAATAAACAAATCTTAAAAAAAACAAAACAAAAAAAAAAACACCTCACCAGCAAGAAAACAAATAAAACAGTTTAAAAATGGGCAAAAGATTTGAACAGACATCTCAACAAAGATACACAGATTTCAAATAAGGATATAAAAGAATTCTCACTATCACGCCATTAGGTAATCACAAATTAAAACATGTTATCACTATACATCGATTAAAATGGCTAAAATCTAAAACACTAACAGTAACAAATACTAGCAAGGATGTGAACCAACAGGAACTCTGGAAAATGGTATAGCCACTTGGGAATACAGTCTTGTGTTACTTCCAGAATTAACATAGGCCTACCATACAATTCAACAATTGTTCTAGATATTTATCCAAATGAGCTAAACACTTACAGCCACACCAAAATGAACACACAAATGTTTATCCACACCCTTTTTCACAATGCCAAAGCTTGGAAGCAACCAAGATGCATGTTAAACATACAGGTAGCTCAGATTTTAAGTGTGCATACATTTTTAAACAATAATTAGGAAATTTAAATCATCTAGACAAATTTTTCTTTTAAACTCATAACATGCATAAACATTCTAAATATTTTAATCATATAATAATGTGTCAGTTGGACTGTGTTAGGTTGAAAGAAGTATTAATCCCACCCTTTTTTCCTCTCAGATAAAAATCCAGACTCTGGGGGCACCTGGGTGGCTCAGTCGTTAAGCGTCTGCCTTCGGCTCAGGTCATGATCCCAGAGTCCTGGGATGGAGCCCCACATCAGGCTCCTTGCTCGGCAGGAAGCCTGCTTCTCCCACTACCATTCCCTCTGCTTGTGTTCCCTCTCTCACTGTGTTTCTCTCTGTCAAATAAGTAAAATCTTAAAAAAAAAAAAAAATCCAGACTCTGTCCCCAACCAAGAAGGCTCCTTCCTGTTCACCATTTAGCTATCCCTACAGTGTAGCCCTTATCCTCACAGTCGAAGATGGAAGCTAAGGCTCCAGCCATCACATCCACATTCTAGTCAGCAAAATAGAGGAAGGGATGAAATGGTGAAGGGCAATAAGCAACTGCCTTTTTAAAATTTTAATTCTAATATAGTTAATATACAATGTTCTTTTACTTTCAGGTGTATAATACAGTGATTCGACAATTCTATATATTATTCAGTCCTCATCATGATAAGTGTACTCTTAATTCCCTTCACCTATTTCACCCATCCCCCTCATACCTCTCCTCTGGTAGCCATCAGTTTGTTTCTGTATTTAAGAGTCTGTTTGCCTCTTTTTTTTCCTTGTTTGCTTTGTTTCTTAAATTCCACATATGGGTGAAATTATACAGTATTCATCTTTCTCTGACTGACTTATTTCACTTAGCATTACACTCTCTACATCAATCCATGTTGTTGCAAATGGCAAGATTTCATTCTCTTTATGAATGAGTAATATTACATTGTGCATACATATATATATGCGTATATGTACACGTATATATATAGGACACGTACATATGCGTGTATATACATAGGACATATATATGTATATATGATATCTTCTTTATCTGTTCATCTATGGATGGACACTTGGGTTCTTCCATATCTTGGTTATTGTAAGTAAAATGCTTCAATAAACATAAGGGTGCATATATCCTTCTGAATTAGTGTTCTTGTATTCTTTTTTTTTTCTTTTCTTCCGAAGATTTTATTTATTTATTTACAGAGAGACAGAGCACGAGAGAGGGAATACAAGCAGGGGGAGTGGGAGAGGGAAAAGCAGGCTTCCCACCAAGTAGGGAACCCGATGCGGGGCTTGATCCCAGGATCCTGGGATCACGACCCGAGCCAAAGGCAGACGCTTAACGACTGAGCCACCCAGGCGCCCCAATGTTCTTGTATTCTTTGGGTAAATAGTGGAATTACTGGATCATACGATAATTCTATTTTTAACTTTTTGAGGAACTTCCATACCATTCTCCACAGCAGCTACACCAGTTTGCATTCCTACCAACAGCGCACAAGGGTTCCTTTTTCTCCACATCCTTGCCAACACCTATTTCTTTTTTTTTTAATTCAATTTAATTAACATAGTGTTTTATTAGTTTCAGAGGTAGAATTTAATGATTTATCAGTTGCATATAATACCTAGTCCTCTTTATATCACGTGTCCTCCTTAATACCCATCACCCAGTTACCCCATCCCCGACTTTCCTCTCCTCCAGCAATCCTCAGTTTCCTAGAGTTCAGCGTCTCTTATGGTTTGCCTCTCTCTGTTTTCATCTTATTTTTCCTCCTCTTCCCCTATATTCATCTGTTTTGTTTCTTTCTTTTTTTTTTTTCTTTTAAAGATTTTATTTATTTATTTGACAGAGAGAGACAGTAAGAGAGGGAACACAAGCAGGGGGAGTGGGAGAGGGAGAAGCAGGCTTCCAGCAGAGCAGGGAGCCCAATGTGGGGCTCAATCCCATCTCAATCTGGGATTGTGACCTGAGCTGAAGGCAGATGCCCAACAACTGAGCCACCCAGGCACCCCATGTGTTTTGTTTCTTAAATTCCACATGAGTGAAATCATACATTTGTCTTTCTCTGACTTATTTCACTTAGCACAATACCCTCTAATTCCATCCATGTCATTGTAAAAGGCAAGGTTTCATTGTTTTTGATGGTTGAGTAATATTCCACTGTATATATGTGTGCTTGTGCGCGTGTGTGTATCAGATATATGTGTGAGAGATATATATATATCTCACATCCTCTTTATCCATTCATCTGTCAACAGACATCTGGGCTCTTTCCATATTTTGGTTATTGTGGACATTGCTGCTATAAACATTGGAGTGCATGTGCCCCATGAATCACTATGTTTCTATCTTTTGGATAAATTCCTAGTAGTGCAATTTCTGGGTCATAGGATAGCTCTATTTTTAACTTTTTGAGGAATCTCCATATAATCTTCCAGAGTGTCAGCATTTCTTCTCTTTTTGATTTCAGCCATTCTGACACATATGAGGTGATATCTCATTGTGATTTTGATTTGTATTTTCCTGATGATGAGTGATGTTGAGCATCTTTTCATATATCTGTTGGCCATGTGTATGTCTTCTTTGGAGAAATGTCTTTTTGTGTATTCTGCCCATTTTTTTTTTTTTTTTTTTTTTTTTAAGATTTTTATTTATTTGACAGAGAGAAACACAGTTGGAGAGGGAACACAAGCAGAGGGAATGGCAGCGGGAGAAGCAGGCTCCCTGCCGAGCAAAGAGCCCGATGCGGGGCTCGATCCCAGGACTCTGGGATCATGACCTGAGCCGAAGGCAGACGCCCAACGACTGAGCCACCCAGGCGCCCCTATTCTGCCCATTTTTAATCAGACTTTTTTTGCCTCTTGAGTTGTATAAGTTCTTTATATATTTTGGCTATTAACCCTTTATCAGATATGTCATTTGCAAATATCTTCTCCCATTCTGCAGGTTGCCTTTTATTGTCCCCATAATATATAAAATTTATTTTATTTATTTTATTGTTGACTGTTTCTTCTGCTATGTAGAAGTTTTCCAGTTTGTTGTAGTCCCAGTAGTTTATTTTTGCTTTTGTTTCCCTTGTCCCAGGAGATACATCTAGAAAAATATTGCTACACCTGATGTCAGAGAAATTAGGCCTGCGCTCTCTTCTAGGATTTCTATGGTTTCTGGTCTCACATTCAGGTCCTTAATCCGTTGTGAGTTTGTGTCTGTGTACAGTGTAAGAAAGTGGTCAAGTTTCATTCTTTTGCATGTAGCTGGCTAGTTTTCCCAATACCATTTGTTGAAGAGACTGTCTTTTTTCCATTGGATACTGTTTTCTTTCTTTCTTTTTTTTTTTTTGTAAAACTTACAATATTTATTAGTATGAATCAGCATGCATTAAACCCCAAATAACATGTATAATGGGGTGATGTTGAGGGCAGCGCCTTACTATGGAATACAAAGTGGAAAGGTCCCAATTGTCTGCAGCAGCATCTTCTATATGTGAGAACTGGGTCCAGCCCAGCCAGAAGCCCTTTACAGAAACACAATAGAAAAGAGTGGTTTTCGCGACAGAGCACGGACATGGGATCACTGGGTCTGCTTTCTACAAGGATGGCTGAAAAAGACTCAATGCCGAACGGATCTGAATACAGCTCAGAGCCTGTTAGTTTCTAAGCTAGCTTCTAATTCGACCAGTTGCAAGCATTGCAGGCAGTGGAGTCCCTTAAGAGGAGCTCAGCTTCAGCCCGCCTACACCACAGTCCTTGACCATAAAGGAAATATTTCTGTCATCCAAACCTCCCTTGGCCCATGCATTCAGTTCTCCTGGGGGCACAGCCTTTCCATTGGCTGAAAGTTAGTTTTAAGTCTTCAACCTTCTATAGACTGCAAGGTAACGTCATCTGAGCACCCTGAGGTACCATTTCAAGTATAAAATGGCAGGTCAATTATGTACCAACCTAAAATGCGTGCACCCGACTCCAGCGCCACCGTAGGGTCTCCAACAGGGAAATGATCCCTAGGAGAACCCATGGATATTGTTTTCATAGAGCTGTTTATTAGGGGGAGGACTAAATGAGATACTCTATGCAATTTATATAATGAGCTAATAACAGCTCAATGTAAGCTCTTTTATTTAGAAATATAATTTTGATGGTTATATAAAATACCAACCAGTGAATAGATCGTCATAATCATAACCTTATGACTGAACACTTGGCGATTTTTCAGTTGAAGGCTATGATAAGATCTGAAATATTTTACTGCATTAATACTATTTAACATCAAGTCAAAATATAAAAATAAATATGTTTTTTAAAAACTTTAAATGCAATTTTAAATAAAGGTTTCCTTTTAGGTCATCCCACCAAATCTGAGAAGGAAAGATGTACGTGGTTAGCTATAAAATAGCACTTGAGTCCTAAACAATATCCACTTATAAAGACACAGCTGTGCACTGAATGTTCGTGTCCCTCACTAAATTCATAGGGTAAGCCTTAACTCTCAATGTGATGATATTAGGAAGCAGAGCATTTCGGGGTAATTAGATCATGAAGGTGGGTCTATCACAAGGTAGCTTCCTTCCTCTCTCTGCCCCCTGCCATGCGAGGGCACAGTGACAAGATGGCCATCAGCAGACCCAGAAGCGGGTCTTTATCAGACATCAGAGCTGCCAGCTCCTTGATCTTGAACTTCCCAGTCTCTAGAACTGTGAGAAGTAGATGTTCCTCTAAGCTCTCCTGTCTCCAGTGCTTTGTCATAGTAGCCTGAACAGAGGATGACAGCCCCTTGTCTTCACACTCAGGCATTTTTTTCTTGTGAACAGGAAAAAAAAAATTGCACATTTACTATCATGGTTCATGGTAGGTAAGAGTTTCACTGTATGTTATGTTTCCTTGTTTTGGTGCTTTTGGGTTTTTTGTTTCGTTTTGTTTTGTTTTAACTTTCCTTTGGAGCATGGAGACCCACAGGCTAATAGACTGTGTACTACAACCCCGTCTCTGTAGCTCTGATTTACTTAATGGCCTGTAGGAAGGGAACATAATCCTGAGGTACCCAACATAATCCTTGAGGTACCCAACCAAGCACTTGGTTTTTCAAGTTTCACAACCACTTCCTTCCTGACACGGGCTTGACATGCTTTCAGCAAAAGAAACCAAAGTCTTCCACACAGGGGCTTTAGTTCAAATATGCCTCCTTGATCACATTCCTCACAGAGACTCATTTTGGCACATACGGGACCTCACGTTCCCCACATGACGTGTACCCTCGCTTGAAAACTACTTCCAGCCTAGTGGCGGAGATGACAGGACTAGGAAAGGCTTTTAGCTGTTCATTGGCAAGAGAGGATGAGTTTCTTTCTCAGCGTGTGCCGCAACCAGACATGGTACCTCTCCTTAGCAGACACTCTGCTGTTCCAATCATACACGCTGCCGTTGAGTTCAGTGTGGAGTTCTAGGAGCGGGCGTCTTCTGGAGGGAATGAGAAAGGCAAAAATTAATGCCATGCAAATATCAAACAGGAGACAAATTGCCATTAGGGTGAAAGGGGCCAATAGATGTGCCAGTGCATAGAAATTGTTCCTTTTTAAATGCTGTACAAGCTGCTTAGAGAGTGATCCAAACCAGTTGGCAGCAGTCTGGGCCAATGACCACAGTCCCCTCACTCAAAGGGCAACTGAGTCTTATCCTGGAGACGGTCCAGCCAGATGATAATAACACACCCGGATCACCTATGCAGATGCAGGATGGATGCCAAGAACACTGCTGGTCCACAGAAGGCTGAGCCATTTCTACTACAGTCTCCTCCTTGCTGCTGAGCAACGACTGAGGGGGTTTGGGGGTGGGTGTCCCAGGACATGTGATATATTCTTGGGGTCCCCAGAGCTACCACAGAATACATTTCACACATGGCTCCGAAATTTCATTCTAAATTGTAATGAAGGGACAACTGAAAAAGGACTACTAGTCTTACATGGAAATAATCTTCGCAAATGAAAATCAGATCACCAAAGTTTCCCTTAGAAAAGTATTCTTGGCAATCAACATCAGGTATGTCTGTATAACAAAGAGTTGCCCACGTGGGGAGTCAGATATCGTTTTCCACCCATCAAACTGTCGAGACAGGGAAAGAAAAGAGCATGTGGTGTCGGGCAGAATTCAGGGACATAGGCACATAGGACATAGGCACAGAGCGGGTGTAACTGTCCTAGAGGACAATCTGATAAGATGCATCCAAGCCTTTAAAAATGTTGCATGTTGCATGTTGGTTGACACAGCAATTCTTCTTCTGGGAATTTTCCTTAAGAAAACAGTACAGATGAGCACAAATACTGAGCCACAATGATACCGAACGCTTTCCTTTTATGGAAGCAAAACACCTTCCAATGACCAAAAATGGGTCAAGTAAAGTATGCGATGGCCCTATTCTGGACTGTTCCACAGACATTAAAATGATACTACTGACATGTAAAATGTATGTGATACACTGTTACACCAACTAAAAGCAGGTTATAAAGTAATAGTAGATGATGATTCCATTTTGGTTTGAAAAACATTTAGATATGATTGTGCAGGTATCCAAGAAAGATCTAGAAGGCAATACACCAAGGTGTGGCTAACAGAGATTTATTCTAATAAGTAGGACTATCACTGCTGGTTAGAGTCTGCTTTTGGCATTTCAATTTCATGGTTTGGTTTGGTTTGGGTTTTTTTGTTTTGTTTTGTTTTTTCCCAATAAGGAGGATGTACTGCTTTTGTAATTTAAAAAAAAAAGATAATTAAAAATTTCTTTATTTTGGGCACCTGGGTGGCTCAGAGGGTTAAAGCCTCTGCCTTCGGTTCAGATCATGATCTTAGGGTCCTGGGATTGAGCCCCGCATCAGGCTCTCTGCTCAGCGGAGAGCCTGCTTCCCTCCTTCTCTCTGCCTGCCTCTCTGCCTACTTGTGATCTCTATCTCTGTCAAATAAATTAATAAAATCTTTTAAAATTTTTTCTTTATTTTGAAGAACAAGATCCAAACCACAAGCTGACTAGCAAGTGACCTCCTGAAGCACAAAGCATTCATAAAATGTGTCTCGTCCTAAGGCAACCCCAAGAGGGAATGAAAAATCCTTTCCTCCTGGAAGAGAAGAGCATCAAAGATGGCACAGTGGTCATCTCCATCCTGGCAGCAAGAAAAGAGACAAGTGGTCCAGGGAGGGGCCACAACCTACTCAGGCGGCTCACCTTTCTTTCTGCAGTTTCTGGGCAAGGCACTGCAGGTACAACGACGGAGAGCTGGAGGACTGTTCCAATAGCGACACATCCGCCTTGCACAAGCTCCAGAAGAAGTCAGCTTCTCGGTGAATGGTAGACGGCCCAGCCTGCTTGACTTTGGAGTCCATGTTGCTGACCGCCGGCCCATCCACCTCCAGCAAGCTGCTGGTGTCCAGCGGGTCCTCCAACGTCATGTAGTTCTGAATAAAAAAGAGCTTTGGCTTCCCTAAGAGAGAAGGGCATGTGTCTCCCATGAACATCCTCTTGATCTGATCCAAAGGGAACCCCAAGTGTGTCTGATCCACGCCAAACACACTGTGGGAGCCACCTCGGCTCACCAGGACACACACAAAGCTGTCGTAGTCTTGGTGTTGAGGCATGCGGGCAACTTGGCGAAGGATCTGAATTATACTGTCCACACTCAGATACAGGAAAGACTGGACTTCATAGCCCAGGGAAGTAAAGGTGTCCCGGAGAAACTCTGGATAAAAGAAACAAACACACACAGGAAACAACAGTAGGGTGAGAAGAGCTTAAGAGGCACCGGGTAGCAATCCTAATAAACACAGTCAATCAACACTATTTACTCATTTCTGCTTTTGTGCCATATTTTGAGTTTCTGAGGGACCTGGGCTCAGGGCAGGAAGAAATCAACCTGAAACACACAACGTTCACATCCCAGGTTCTCAGTTATGATCTGTCCCTGCCAGAGGCTACCTCCACATCTGGCCACGGGCACGGACTGAGCCCACTTCCAGTCCAATACAACCAAAGGGGGAACAAAACTTTTTCTCTTCAACCAAAACAAAGTTGGGGATTTTTCAAAAAGGCTTTTTCTTAAACTAACACATAGTAAGTATGTAGGAAATGGATGCATTTGCAGAGCATAGATCCAACTCTAGATCCAAATGACTGCAGAGAGGACGGCCTGGGTCACAAGTTCCCTCATCTCCACAGACTGTGGGCTGATATAGAGGCCCCTACACCTAAGCTGTGACCATTTCCAGACTCCCCAGTTCCTCTCATGACCTGTTTCCCAGTGTTACCTCTGACTGAGCAGTGGGAGCCCTTAGCCAACATTCCCTGTAGTGCCCCCAAGAATTCCTCTCCTAGTTTCCAGGAATCTCAGATTGACTTTGTCTGCAGAAAGAGTGAAACACAGTGGAAAACACAGACTTTATGCCAGACAAGCCTGCCTTCTAACACTGACCTTACCATACCTGTGGGCCGCATGCCCTTAAAGAAGTGGGTCTCCCGAGCATTAAATGGAAGTGATGATACCCACCCTGTGAGCGTGTGGTGAGGATTAAATGAGATAACACAAATAAAGCTCCTGGGGCTCTATTCCCCTTTTAAAAAAAAACCTTGTTTCCATCCTCTAGAAATTTCTATAGCCTACCCAATCCATTTCTTTCCCATCTGCTCAGTTTGCCTTCATCAGAGAAGTAAAAACAATCTCCTGCTTTGTTATATCTTTCTAATAGCAGAGACAGACATCTTTCTCTTCCTCATGAAAAATCCCACATCCCTTTGAGGAACCCATTAAGTTTCTGTTCCTTGTCTGAGGGATGCCTCCACTTCTTAGTTCAGTTGCAGAGCAGAAAAATTGTTATTCCCTAAGCTAAATGGACATCTCCAAATTCAGACTGTTACCCAAACTCTTAGCCAGCTTTTCTGGATTTCTCTCCATGCCTCATGACCATGTACCCACCTCTCTTCGTCCCCTGGGGTACGGTCTTCCAGAAGCCAGCACTGCATCCACCCCAAATTAAATGACACACCAGTAATTAGAACAGATAGAACTTCTACCCAGGAACAAAAGGGCCCCATCTCATACCTGTGCAGGCATCACTGAAAGGAGAGGTAAATAACTTCCTGAAATTACCACATAACTGTTTGCCACAAATTGTCAGCTCTCTGCATTAAATGGAAACAACATCATGTTGTTCAAAGGCTCATTGCTTCAACCAAGAGTTTCAGCCTTCTTGCCCTGCAAACTTTACCAACCCCTAATAAACTATAAACGTGAAAGTTAGCTATCACAATTTCTCTTCTGGCTTCTCCACAGGAAATAGGAAGAGAAAGATAGAAAAAGAAACACAGCCTTGAGTGAACAAAAAGCTGGAAAAATCAGCCACTGGACAAATAAGAACTCTCTTGAGTGCTCCAAGCTTAATTCATCCAGGCCACGAACAGTACCTGGATATGTTCCCATTGGGTCTAGTAGAACTGCCCCCTCAGGAGAGCTGAGGTTAATTGTGGCCCCACATCTATCAGATATGGCACTTTTAAATATGTCCACAAATTCCTTGACATTCCTTCCTTAAAGAGTATAATTCCCTTCCCCTTGAATGTAGACCATGCTTGGTAACTCATTTCTAATGAATATGGCAAAAGGGATACTATGTGACTTCCAAAGCTAGATCATAAAAAGAAAACAGCCTCTACCTGGCTCTTTCTCTCTTTTGAATAGCCCCCCTCTTGGGGGAGCCAGCTACCATGTCCTAAGAACACTCAAGCAGTTCTGTGGAGAAGCTCACATGAAGAAGAACTAAGACCTTGCACCACCTTCACAGCCACCTGAGAGGATCCCTCAATCCCAGTCAAGACTTCAGATGACCCCCAGCTGAAATCCGGCCACAATCTGCCAAGAGACTCTGGACTAGCACCACCCAGCTAAGCTACTCCTAAATTCCTGCTCCACAAAAACTGTGAAAGATATAAATAAATTCATATTGTGGTTTTAAGCTACTGAATTGTGGAGTGATTTGCACACAGTCTTAGATAAATAATTCACCAGGTAAATCAGGAAAAAGGAATGATAATAACCATTACTTAAGGATATAGTTAGGGTACAAGCTTGTCATCTAGCCCATAGGTAAGTGTGGGGGAAAAAAGAATTATAGATCATGTAGTAATGGAGACATATAAAGAAGGTGCCGATCTCCTTAAAACCCTATGATCAATAAACATTATGAGGGAAATGAAGAACATGATACACAGGTAATTGGAAAACCTAATAATAGCTCACTCATCCCCACAGGATCTCAGTGTGGTAGAAAAGGCACTGCCCCACTTCACCTCAGCAGGTGTAGGCAAGCCTTCCATACCCAGTACTGCACTCAGTTGGAACACAGGACTGGACAAAGAACACCCAGACGAGGACCCTAGTTCAGTCACTACTGTTTCATTCCCAAGTCTTCCTTTGAGGACTCGAATGTCATGGTGTATTCTTTCCTCCAGGGGGCAGAAGCAAACAGGGAAACACCAGACTCAAAGCTCTTGTTTACTTCTCTGACTTCCCTCAAAACCCTCTCTTCACATGATCTCTCTGATATGAAGAATTTGAGAGGCAAGGAGGGAGTTTGGGGGGGTGGGGGACAGAAATGAAACAGAAAGGGATGGGGAGGGAGACAAACCATAAGAGACTTC
The DNA here is from genome assembly GCA_028646535.1 of Procyon lotor. Taxonomy (NCBI): domain Eukaryota; kingdom Metazoa; phylum Chordata; class Mammalia; order Carnivora; family Procyonidae; genus Procyon; species Procyon lotor. The sequence goes on from CM053605.1 coordinate 28,131,607, forward strand.
TAGACTCACGAAACGAACTGAGGGTGGCTGGGAGGCAGGGGGGGGGTAGGGATGGGGTGGCTGGGTTGTGGACATTGGGGAGGGTATGTGCTGTTAAGTGCTGTGAAATATGTACGATTCACAGACATGTACCCTGGGGCAAATAATACATTATATGTTAATAAAAATTAATTAAAAAAAAAACAAAAAAACCCTCTCTTCACAGATTCCTCCCTTATCAAAGTCCCCGAAACAAAGCCCTAGTTTGTCTTGCCACACTGATGTGCAGGGGTCAGGGACAGAACAAGGACTGTCCCGTGCCTTCCATCTCTTTCCTTTTTCTGGGTTCCCTGTGGGTTCTGGAGAGAGTGAAGGCTGTCACAGCAGTGGGCAGGCAGCTGTATGGGACCAGCAAAAGGGGAACCAGTATTGGAATCCCAAGACCTGAATTTAAATGCTGGCTCCTCTACCTGTCTGCTGGGTCTGAGCCTTGCCTGGTCCTAGAAAAGCCAACAGAGGGATGTTGGGACTAGGACGGGGACGGGAATCCGACAGCTGGGGCAGGAAGTACGTACCTCATGGAACAGGAGAAAGAAGAAATAAAGGGGAGGTGAAGCCAAAAACATGGCAAGTCCCCTAAAGCCAATAAGAACAGCAATTTGGAGGGACCTCAGACCAAGATGGCGCCTCCATTAAATATCCCTCTGGCAGCCCAGTCACCTTAGAAGACACAGCCGGAAGTCATCATAGTCAAGGTTTCCCATAATGTCACATCTTTCCTCTATCGTATGGGGAGGGTTGATGCTCACTGGCATCTGCAACTTTCTTTCTTGGGCCAGCAAGAGCATGGATATAGCCCGGTCTGATTTATAAGATCAATGGAGCAATGACGGTACGAGTTTGAACAAATTAACTGTCTTAGTTTATTCATCTGGAATTAATGTGATTAATACTAATGCCTATACCATGTTCTTCAAAAGGTGCTTGTGAGGATCCGGTAAGATGTCTGTAAAGACACTTTGCAAACTATGAGTCCTTACTCAAATGGGAGATATTAAATTTAAATAAAATGAAGGCAGGGGCACCTGGGTGGCTCAGTCAGGGCTTAACCATCTACCTTCAGCTCCTAGGATCGAGCCGCGCACCGCTTCTCCCTCTCCCTCTGCCTGCTGCTCCCCCCGCTTGTACTTGCTTGCTCGCTCACTCTCTCTCTCTCTCTGACAAATACATACATAAAATCTTTTTTAGAAAAAGAAAAAGAAAGGCAAGCATTTCCCCACAAATCATGGACCCTGCAGCGCATCCATTTCATGGAAGCTTCTCCTTAGATAGGACCTCCACAGGGAAGTCTCTCTAGTCTACATTAAAACGGGCTGGGAGCAGTTGGATTCTGTGTCCCATTTATCACAGGAGCTGCCTTGTCATTTCCCTCAAATGGGGAAGAAAAACTTGGATGCTGAGTTTGGAAAATAAAACTTCAACAACTGCAGAAGTCACACTTCTCCTTCCACGCTGGCCCACCCCCCACCCCCACCCGGAAACCCCAGTCCTGACCCAGCTCTATCTCTGTAAACCTCAAGTTCCCAAAATGATGAGTTTTCATGTGCCCTTGCAGTTAGAACAAGGGGTGAGCACCAGCCAGAAGAGAAAGTTTGGGGGCTATTGAGATGAAATAAAAAAAAAACTAAATACAGTAAAAAGTCATTTAGAGTTTGTTTTCATCTAAAATGAATTCACTTTGGGGTACCTGGTTGGCTCAGTCAATAGAGCATGTGATTGTGAGTTCAAAGAACACCTGGGGTGTAGAGATTACTTAAAAATAAAAAATTTTTTTTTAAAGATTTTATTTGACAGAGAGAGAGAGATCACAAGAAGGCTCTGCCTTCTGAGCCAAAGGCAGAGGCTTAACCCACTGAGCCACCTAGGCAGAGAGGCAGGCAGAGAGAGAGAGGAGGAAGCAGGCTCCCGCTGAGCAGAGAGCCTGATGTGGGGCTTGATCCCGGGATCCTGAGATCATGACCTGAGCCAAAGGCAGAGGCTTAACCCACTGAGCCACCTAGGCGCCTAAAAATAAAATCTTAAAACAAAATAAAATTAAATGAATTTGCATTAATCTTGACACAATCTATAAAAATAAGTCCATTAAATCAATGTATAGAATAAGAAAGAGTGCTTCTCCAGTCTTTTTACCACTACTCAATGAGCACCTTGTATGAATCCAGTTCTAATTATAATAAACCATACAAATACAGACACCTTGTGGCTCAGTTGGTTAGGTCATGATCTCAGAGTCCTGGACCTGCTTCTCCCTCTCCCTCTGCCTGCCGCTCCCCCTGCTTGTGCTTTCTCTCTCACTCCCTGTCAAATAAAAAAATAAAATCTTAAAAAAAAAAAAGGCATACAAATGGGACACAAGTTGGGCAGGATATTTTTAGTGAGAAGGGGAGTTCTGAAGTCACACATAAATGTGTGCAACGTTGATTAAGACTTAAATAACTTTCTTTACAGGACTGCTCAGTCTTTAAGACAAATATGCAAATCTCAAAGGAGGAACAAACCATCATTTCTCAAATTCGCTTGACCCCAAAACTCATGTTTTAAAAAGTTCCTCTTCCTGTGTTGCAGAAACACTGTATTTCATACTGGGAAACACAGATGAGCCTATCAAGGAGCCTATCATCTGGTTGGGGAGCTTATAAATAGGCACAAAGCAATGACTGACGTGTCACATATAGTGGGGTTTTAGGTAAAAGAAGCAGTCAGAGGAGGGATCATCAGTGCAGACTGAGACACCTGGAGAAGGGATTGCGGTAAAGGTACAATTTTGGTGGGGGCCTGACAAAACAGAAGAAAGGGGACCCCCTCCAAGTAGGGGGTGATTATAAACAAGGGGGGCAGAATGAGTGAGTTGGAAAGCGGGTGGCAGTCTCAGCTTTGTAGAAGTCTGACTTTCATTTGTTTCCATAGACCAATCAAGGCGTTTTCACGGTCAACCTACATTCACTCAAAATTATAAACGACCTTTTAGATATCTTCTTTTTAAGTACAAATGGTTACTAGTGATTTCTTCTGGACTAGCTTTTCTTTTCTTTTTAAAAAATTAATTAATTAGTGTCAAGTAAATTAATTATTTTATGAAATCAATCAATCAATTAATTTACTTGACAGAGAGAGACCACAAGTAGGCAGAGAGGCAGGCGGGTGGGGGGGGGACAGGCTCCCCGCTGAGCAGAGAGCCTGATGCGGGGCTTGATCCCAGGACCCTGAGATCATGACCTGAGCTGAAGGCAGAGGCTTTAACTCACTGAGCCACCCAGACACCCCTGGACTAGCTTTTCTTAAGAGAAAACAATATCAATAATAAGTCTGTTTATTACATGTCAAAGAGGCTTGTAGCATACCTCAGGCTGCCCTAAGGTTCTCTTCCACGTATCCGCAACTCCTTATCCACAATTCAGAAAACTCAAAAGCTCTGAAAACCTTAAGTTCTTTTCCCTGATTCATTTTGTGGCAAAGCTTTTCCTGAACTGATGAGAGGCTATTGATAGCTTTTATTCCACTCAGTGTGACTATCTATTCATTTTGGTGTAGAAATGGTCATGGACGGGCTCTAAGACCTTTACAGGTGTGAACTCATTCACTTCTCCCAGCCTCCCCAAGAGGTAGGTCCTGTTTTCTAACCATTTTATAGAAGAGAAAATGAGGGACGCCTGGGTGGTGCAATCGGTTAAGTGTCCCACTCTTGGTTTCCACTCAAGTCATGACCTCATGAGTCATGATCTCATGGGTCCTGGGATCAAGCCCACAGGTCAGCCTCCACACTCAGGAGGGAGTCTGCTTAAAGATTCGCTTCCTCTGCCCCCCCCCAACTTGTGCGCATTCACGAGTGCTCGCTCTCTCTCTCTCTTTCTCAAATTAATCTCAAAAGAAGGAGGAGGAGGAGGAGGAAGAGGAGGAGGAGGAGAAGGAGAAGAAGAAAAACTGAGGAAAATTGAGGCTAGGAAAATTGTCCAAGGTCACAAGCTAGGACATGACAGAGCCATGATTCAAAGCCACACAGTCATATTTCAGGACCCACCTCTGACTATGCTTCTAGTAATACAGGAAAATACAAATACACATTCAATCCTGGCACACAAGAGGCCTATAACTCAGCAAGAGAAGTAAACACAGATACTGGGTTTTAGTCACAAATTCACAGCAGGTCATGGCTTTATGACCTCTTTATACAACAGATATACATCCTGCAGTTGGGAGCTTTCTGCCAATGAATGAAACAAAACTGACTATAAAAGAAAGTGGAAGACAAATACTCTTTTAAAGCAGGAAGTTACTCATTGAGGAAATATTTTCTTATTCTTATACTGGTACTAATGGCTAAAAGAGAAAGGACAGTTATCTATAGCTGAGGAGACAGCATGTCTCACATCTAACCAAAAATAGGACATGAGAAAAAATGAGATCATATCTGAAATCCTGGGGAATTCAACCTAATATTTGCTAATCTGACCTTCTCTTAGATTCTCTTCCCATAGAATTCACCATGGCAACATTTTAAGTGAGCCTAAAAGACAGATCTGTCTCATTCCAAAAATTCTTGAAGAATGCAAGAAATGGTGTGATGATCAACTCTTCTGAGGGAGAGATAAATAATTAAACATGCTCTTTCACAATAAGATTCTTATTCTCTCTGACACATCCCCCATGATTGATTCAGTTTGAATAGGACATCCAACAACAATTGAGCAAGAGAATCAGTTGAGATCCAAACAAGAGTAAGAGTAGCACAGACCGAGGCCGACAAACCAAAGACAGGGCAGCAGAACGAAGGAACACATTGCGTCTAAGTGAACACACACTTCTGATATTTTTAATTTTTCCCAGAAAAGCTCTCATAATCTAGCTACATGAAGTGCTGGGACATCTAATAACACTGAAGCCAGAAAGCCTGCCATTTCAACCCCGACTCTGGATCCCAAGACTCCTCCCGGCCGCAGCATCGAGCATGAAAAAGCAAGACTGAAGCTCCCCAGCTTTCATCCAACCACACCTTTGTGCCCCACACAAATCCCCTTCCTTTCCTTCCGGGCCCACAGCCAGGCTGAGTTCCTTGACTCCCGGAATCAGGCGAGGCCTCACAAGAGAGTTCAGCCCATGGTTTGTGGGTGGGAACGAGGCACCACGCTTTCAGGACTGGTCCCTAAACTCTCTGGTGAGATCCTCCTTGCACTTCCTTCATCCACCATCCAGACACAGAGGATCCTGTGCAAAACCCCGAGGCTTCAGACGATGATGTCACTGAAGGATCCTGTGGAATGAAGCTCACTCCAGCCCAATCCACACTAGGCTGTGACATGAATGAGAAACCACCCCTCGCCATGGAAGCCACAGACTTCCGTCACGGTTTGTTGTAACGAATAGGGTTGGCCACCGATGAGCACAGCTTGTCTGGGCCGTGACCTCCCCATTGGCCATAGGGTAACCCGCAGCGTCCATACGTACCTGTGTCGTTGCCAATGCAATCAATTATCAGGCAGATTCCTAGGGGTTTGCTCTGCATCCTGTATCTCTCTTCTGGAATGTGCTGGAAAGGAAAGCAGAGATTGTTAAAAACTCTGGACACTGCTCTGTTTCCATAAGTTCCCACACACATACCATCTTTTCTTTTGGATTTCCTCAAACTTCCTGTTGCCAGGTGAGTCATTCAACAGACAGCCTGAAGTCACCACAGCTGACATTTTCCATTAATTTCACAATTTTTTTTCTCTAGTTAGGTAATGTGCCAAAGGCAAGCTGTCTCAGTTTTTAATTTTAATGAAAATCACAGTCTCTTTACACACGACTGAGCTCGGCAGGATGAAGACAATTTAAAGCTGAGAGAAAGGATGGGTCATACGTTTCCACAGTAACCTGAGGTTGTACAAGTGGTATCTTTCCAAACCAGTACAAAAGGAGGCCTTCTATGGCCTCCTTATGGAGAAGGCTTTTCAGCCTTTAAAAAGGAAGCCAGACCAAGTCAAGTTTCAGTGTCACTGCTTACTAATATATTCAGCAATCACTCAGCTAAGAAGAGAACTGCCGCTCTGGAATTTTCCCACATTCCAAAGTTCATGAATGCAATCAACATCAATATTTTCCTCTTTGCTCCATCCAAGCTTCTCCCTTAGGAGGAAGAGTTTCCAGGAGAAGGCATTCTCAGCATCCTATTCTTGTCCCAGAGAATTATTAATGGACAGATATCTTAAAGAAACCAGTGTTCTCCACAGATACGGTGCATTCAATACAATACCAAATCAGATCATTTATTCTGTACCCGTGATAGAAATGCTCCGGATTCCTGGATGGATGCCTTCACTGATTCTCCTGGGGGATGAGAAAGAAATCATTTACAAAGCCGAAGGGAATTGAGCCCACTTCCATGCTGTCTGGGTTTCTTTATTTCTCAGCTGTTCTCTTCCCTTATTTTCTTCCCCTGACTATCTCTTCCTTGCTCATCTCTACTCAGCCCCAAGGTTCCAACCTCACACTGAAGAATCTAACTGATAAGAAAACACAATTCTGGGGCACCTGGGTGGCTTAGTCGGTTAAGCATCTTCCTTTAGCTCAGGTCATGATCCCAGGGTCCAGGGATTGAGCCCCGCCATCGGGCTCCCCACTCAGTGGGAAGCCTGCTTCTCCTTCTCTTACTCCCCCTGCTTGTGTTCCCTCTCTCATTGTGTCTCTGTCAAATAAATAAATAAAAATCTTAAAAAAAAAAAAAAAGAAAACACAATTCCCCATGCTTTGCAGGGAGTAGGTAGAAAAATTGCTTAAATAGCAAGGAGAAAAAAAGGTTCCAGGTGCCTGATGAATTTTTTTTTTAAGATTTTATTTATTTATTTGACAGAGAGAGAGAGAGCACGCGCAAGGGAACACAAGCACAGGGAGTAGGAGTGGGAGAAGCAGGTTCCCTGCTGAGCAGGGAACCCAATGAAGGACTCTATCCCAGGACCCTGGGATCATGACCTTAGCCAAAGGTAGACACTTAACCAACTGAGCCACCCACGTGCCCTAAGAAATGGTCTTTTTAAAACACAACTGGCAACGCCTTTTAAACCAACATTTTGCTTCTAGAAATTTATTCTAATGAAATTATAGGGCAAATATGCAAAAATATCTACCGAATAATTGTTCATAGTGGCCTCAAACTAGAAAAATACTTAAAAATCCAACATGACATGGGCTAAATAAATCATGGTACATACAATGGATACTATACATGTTAAAAAGGATAAGAAGGATCTTTATGTATTTGATATGAGAAGATATGCAGGATATATTAAGTGAAAAGGATTATTGAATAATATGGATAATATTAATCCCACATACTTAAAAATACATATGTATGTACAAAGGCTTACACATACATATGCTTAAAAATAAGAGTTTAGAGATATATAAATCAAATGTTAACAGTGGTCATCTGACACTTGGGATTAAAAGGAAATTTCTCGGGGCGCCTAGGTGGCTCAGTCGTTAAGCGTCTGCCTTCGGCCCAGGTCAGATCCCAGGGGCCTGGGATCGAGCCCCGCATCGAGCCCCGCATCGGGCTCCCTGCTCCGCGGGAAGCCTGCTTCTCCCGCTACCATTCCCTCTGCTTATGTTCCCTCTCTCGCTGTGTTTCTCTCTGTCAAATAAATAAAATCTTTAAAAAAAAGAAAAGGAAATTTCTCTCTTTTTCATTTTGTATTTAAGCAATCATGGATTAAAGGAATAACAAAAAAATCTATGTAATAATGCCTATCTCGGGTTAGGGCACTTAGTAAGAGCTTGATGAATTGGAGTAACCATCATCATCACCATTCAATCAAAAATCTATTTGGAAGTCCAAATTAATATGAATGTTTTTTTCTTTACTGGCAAATAAACCAGATTCAGGCAAAAGCAAGTCCCTAGCTCTCTGAAGGCCCACCAGGGGCGTTGGGAGCCTCACCCATCTCACCTGTGTCATTTATTTTTTTTTAATTCAAATTCAATTAGCCAACATAGAGTACATTGTTAATTTCAGGTGTAGAGTTCAGTAATTCACCAGTTGAATATAACACCCAGTATCATTACAATTAAGGAGAAGCCTGCCATCAGGGTGCGCACTATGGAAAGAACACCAATTTGTTTTTCATTCCTGTCCAAATCTATCAGGTCTCCTGTTTTCCTTTTAAACAGCTTTTGGAATGCTAATTCTTGCCACCTCACCAGTGTTTTGAGAAACATGCTGTCACTTCGGGAATAAATTCACTTCTTGGTATCTTTTGCTGGAGAACAGAATACGAGGTAGGGAATGACAGGCATGAGCAGTACCATCTGGCAAATCTGGGCAAAATGCTTCTCAGTTTCTAGATGCAGGCAGACAGCATGGAGGCTGACTCAGAAGATTTTGGCAAGGGGCCTGCCACACAAAGAAGGCTTCCTTTGGGCCACTGCTCTGCCGGGAACATTTGCAATCACCACCGCCCACGGGACAAATTCCAAGCCCCTCGGGGTAGACTGAGCCCTCCTTCCCTGCCTATCTGCCTATGGATCCCTGCCTCCTGGAGCTCAGAAGCACAGTCAGCTACAATACAGTGTGAGACCGAGTCTCAGCCTTCACTGCAAGGAGGACTCAAGACATGCAAAAGAAATACACTTTTTAAAAATGATGTTATGTGATGAGGTGCTGATGTTTTAGGAGAGAAGACAGAGATCATATGGGTTGAAATGACTAGTTTTTTATTGTATTTTTTCTTTATTTTTAGGAGTAGGGGGATGTCATCTGTAGAGAATCTAGACTTAGTAAATGAGCTATAAAACAGGGACGCCTGGGTGGCTCAGTTGGTTAAGTGCCTGTCTTTGGCTCAGGTCATGATTCAGGGTCCTGGGATGGAGCCCTGCATTGGGCTCTCTGTGCAGGCAGGAGTCTGCTTCTCCCTCTCCCTGCCACTTCCCCTGCTTGTGTTCTCTCTCTCTCTGACAAGTAAATAAATACATTATTTAAAAAAAAAAAGAGCTGTAAAACAATATCCTAGTAACCTTTCTTCCTCCTGCAGCCGGATATTTGGTTTAACATGGTTCGTTAACATGGCTAGATTAATGTTTAACATAGCCTGGTTATAGTTCCATTTCAGGAATAAATAGCACATCTCTTAAAAATATAGCCAAGATGATGAAGCTGTTGGAGTAGGAGGTATTTACATTCAAATAAGTTAATTCATTAAATAATTAGAAATGCCAATGGCTACATTTTAAGAATTTAACTGCTATTTATTGTGAGAGCTTCATCAGAATACGTAGATAAAGGAAATGGCCAACTCCAAAAATGCAACAATTTGTACTTATCAAGCATTTGCAAAGAATATAAAGAAAAATTGGCCTTACTTTGAAGGTCAAGTTGTCCCATATTGAGTCTTTGTTCTTTACTTCTCCCATTCTGGAGCTTCAAATATAAAGAATAAGGTCACATCCCCTGTTAGTTTTTTTCAGAGGCACTTTATATCACACCTCTTTAAATATCTCAATAGAATTCTTACCCAGGAAAAAAAATAAAAAGTATCACATTCACAGTTAAATTATCTAAAGAAGAATAGCAAGAACAGTTAACTCCATAAATCCCGTCTTCTATAGCCAAAGAACGAGGCAACTCTTTTTTTTAAAAAATGAAAATACAATGAACATGCAATATGCTAAATTAGCTTATTAGAATGTTTTAAAACAGCTCAATAAAGTCAGATGTTATGATATTGTAGAGTTGCTATAGTAGCTTCTAGTTAGAACAGGCTGTTGGAACATTAGACTGACATTCTCCCTGACCCTTTAACACAGAGGCAATGTATGGGATGGTGAAGAATGGGAATTCTAAAGTGTTGGCGAAGACGTGGAGAAAAAGGAACCCTCAGACACTGTTGCTGGGGATGTAAATTTGTTTGACCACTGTGGAAAACAGTATGGAGGAGGTTCCTCAAAAAGTTAAAAATAGAAATACTATTTAATCAAGTAATTCCACAACTGGGTACTTATCCAAAGAATACAAAACACTAATTCAAAAAGATACATGTAGCCCATGTTTATGGTACCATTATTGACAAAAACCAAGATCTGGAAGCAATGTGTCTATCAGTATAGAACAGATATGGATAATATACATATATATACCATATATATGTAATATTTTATAAATATTGAAATAGTATACATATGGAATAGTATATATATGTAATGGAATATCACACAGCCACAAAAAGGATAAGACTGTACCACTTGTGACAACATGGATGGACCTAGAAAGTATTAAGCTAAGTGAAATAAATCAGACTGAGAAAGACAAATACTACTCATATGTGGAATCTTAAAATAAATGAATAAACAAACAAAAAGCAGAATCAGACCTATAAATATAGAGAACAAACTGATGGTTGCCAGAGGGGAGAGGGGTGGAAGGATGGGCAAAATGGTTAAAGGCTTCCAGCTACGGAGTGAATAAGTCACAGGAATAAAAGGCACAGCCAAGGAATATAGTCAATGATATTAGCTCGTATGGTGACAGATGGTTGTAGCTACACTTGTGGTAAACATAACATGATGTATAACTTTGTCAAATCACTATGCTGTATACCTGAAACTAAGGTAACATTTTTGTGGCAACTATACTCAAAAAAAAAAAAAAAAGAAAAGAAAAAAGACGGTGGGGAGTTCTAGACCAGACAAACCTGGCTATGAATCCTGATTCGGCCACTAACGTTGTAAGCTTAAGCAAGTTATCTAACCTCCATGTCTGTTCCTTTATTTTTAAAATGAGGATAGTTATAGTAACCATCTTATAATTTTTTGCAAAGATTAAATGTATACCAAGCACTTAGGACAGTGCTAACATATTATTGTTTTTCTGTAATGTCTAGTTATTGTGTTTCTTTAAGGCCCAGCAGGACATAAGCCACATGTGGGCTCTTGGTTCTTAAAAATCAGCTACCGCGGGGGGGAGGAGGAAATCAGATATCCAAAAAAAAAAAAAAAAAATCAGCTACCAATTCTGAGGGCTAGAATGAAATTAATCATAAAATGAAAGATTGAACCGACCCTTTCTCTTCTCAGATGACAGGTCCTTTGTAAGGTACATATACCACATACTGCCAACCATCTGATAGGTTCAGCTTTCAAATGACAGCTCGCCTCTGAAGCTATCCTAGCCAAAAGAGAGAAGTATACTATTCATTAAGCTGTGTCTGTAGCTGTCTTTGTGTCTAAATGAAAGAAAAACATGTAAGTTGCTTTTATCACTAATCACAAGTGACTTAGCCAGAAGCTGACAATACTATACAGAATTTGGAACCCCCCGTGGATGTGCATTCACATTACCATAGCTATTAAAGAAATATAACATCAAATCAAAGCTCGATTTAAAAAGCATTGTATTGTAGATTGACAAAACTTTTTTATTCTATAATATGTTGTGTCATGTGTCATTTAATGTCACTGTAACTTTTAAAGCACTTTGCATTCTTTTATGAGTCAACATGCAGGTATTTCCCTCCTAATTTTATGAGAAATTCACTGAATCCATATGCCACAGTGTCCGTGGACTAAGCGAATTAATAACCAGGTCATATCTCCATAAATTAAAGGAGATATTTAAATACAGAGCACGTGGGCTCCCAATAGGCTACCTAGACAGTGAATATAATTACTTTCATCAACAAAATCAAAAGACAGTAGCAAAAATATGGCAAGCTTTTAACCCAGAGTGACAGTATAATTTATATTAGATACACACTAGTAGAAAAGGCTCAGAAAATCTGGATCTTGAATCCTAAACCAATTTTGTTTCATGACTTGGTATCAGAGATTCAGAAGGACAAAAAGGAAGTATATTTGATTCTTATTTAAAAAATGACAAATACACCTAAGCTATGGCATGACGGGTATGAAGTTTATTAAGTATACCATGGTCTAGGGGGTTAGTTAATGTTGTCCTCACACATATTTATGAAAGCTTTCATAATGTAACCATGAAATTGCACTGTGATCTAAGGCATAACTACAAATTCCACAAATCTTTATATGAGGATGAGGCTATTATACTAGGATTAACTTCTCAAGATAAAAAACTAACCAAGAACAATTTTGAGAATATACCTTACCATTTAATAACACAACAACCAGAGGTTACTATGTGATATTTATGGTTACAGATCAATCACTAGTAATATTACTCAATAACAAAAACACTTCTGCTGAAATTGTTAAAATTAGCCAAATAATAAGCAAATGCACAGAGAGTAAATATAAGGATATTTATTTTGAATCATTGCAGTAACAAAAGACTGGAAATGATCTAAATATACACACACAAGAAAGGGCTATACACATCTTGATACATCCAGAAAGTAGAACCATATGTACCAATTAAAAACAATGACTAAATAGAGGTGGTCCCAAATAGTTCATTCATATGGAACAATTTCCAAGAATTCTCAGCTCAGGACAATGGGCACAATGTTCTACTATTTGCACATACACACACACACACGCATACACACACAAAGTAACAGGTTATATGTGCACAGACTGTCTATGGAGGTTTACAGAAGAAAATGATTCACAAAAGTTGCCTCTGGGGAAAGGAACTCAAGAGAAAACATACTTTAAGAATCCTTTTGGTACACCTTGAAATTTTTGTTCATGAGAATGTGCTGCTTACTTATATTTTAAAAAGCTAAGTTTTCTAAAGAACAAATACACAATGAAAAAAAAGTTCAGTTGTATATGTGTAGATACACAAACATGCACAGAAAAAAGACTAAAAGGAAATTTGCTAAGACATTAACAGTAGTTATCTTTAGATAGTAGGATAGAAGTGATTTATTTTCCGTCTCTTCTATTTCTCTGCATTTTCCAAATTCTCTCAATGAATACAGGTTGGCTTTGTAATCAGAAGAAGGTACATGTATTTTTTTTAAATGCACTTTTCTACCACATTTTTTCAGACATTAAATGAAGTACATTCTGTGAGAATATGCATATTTTTAACAACATTCTGAAACCGTTTCTGGAATTCCATACATTTGCTCCAGACTCACCCTTAAGTTACATGAAGGATCCTTAAGACTCAAATTTGGGAATGATCCCTGGAGTGCATTTGTATAACTTGTTCCAGCTCCCTGAGCTGTAAGCAAAAGAGAGGTATTGACTTAAGATTTACATGTTATTGTCAAATGACTATTCAACAATGGCTCAGTTCAGGCAATCATCCATCTTTCAGAATACCCTGAACTTTATCTGACTACCTTACCAAAATCAAAAGATCAGATCCAATGATTCTCCCACTGTCACTAAGAAAGGACTAAAAACGCTACACCGACCCTTGAACTTTTATTGGTCGCGTGCAGGGAGGGGAGGTTCGCATATCTCCAGGTCTCAGCTATACCCTTTAGGCTGAGACACTATGGTGGCAGTGGACTGCTAGCAGAGCCCACGCTGAGGCTGAGTCTAAAAGACAACGGGGGAGGGGTGGCATGAGAAAGCAGGCCCCTGTGAGTCTGGTTCCATTTGTGGAGGGAGCTGTAGCTGCAAGATCCCAGGGACAGGGTGACACCCAGAGTTGGATGGGGGGCAGGGCCCAACACTGGAACAAGACAGCAGGGCTTGGCACACACTCAGAAACCCTGCCTGTCCACAGTGCAGTCAGCCTGTGCAGAAAATCAGACTCCCTCCTGAAGGCCGGAATGTTAAGAACTTGTTGGCAGCGTTCTGCAGAGGGCTGAGACTCTGCGATCATGGGTATGGGCTGATGAAGTCAGCAGATCTGGGATAGGAAAGCTAGAAAGGGATGTGATCTCTAGCCACAGACTAGTGGGGGCTGTTGACACTCAGGTCTCTCCACTCATCCAACAAATGAGTCTTTGCCAGCCAAACCTCGGACACACAGGGTACTTTACTTGGGCCGCAGAAAGGCCAAAATCCTACTTACCTGTCTGCTTGTATTTCTGGATTTTTGTCTTCAGGTCTACTCTGTGGATGTTCTTCAGGCATTTTTCTAGTAAATCCAATTGATCTGGAGCAATCAGATTAAGTTTCTCTAATTCGATCACAAGATCAAGGAAACTCTGAGAGAGCAACCAACAAGAAATGAATGTCAGTGAGGCAGACTCTGAAGCCCCAAATGCAAACCGCAGGCTACGTGATTTGTAACAGCAAGAAAATGTGACAAGGGGAGCCCCTTCCGTGACTTTCAGTGATCCTAAATCCTCTCTGTTTTATAGTCCCTCTGAGGCCAGGAACAAATGACACTCCTGGATTTTACTGAGAAAGAGGTGGTGAAGTCCGAGGTTGGGGATAGACATGTGGGCCATTTTATGTCATCAAGAAGTACCACGAGGGGGCAGGCCAAAAAATAAAATCCTCCTGAGGTCATTCTCTTCCAAAAGGCCTGACTGCTATTATACTGAAAAACTCTAAGGGCTTTTCTAAAAAGGGAAGAAAGAAGATAGCTGGGGGCAAGTTTCTACTAGAAAAATCCCAGTGATGTCATTTTGGAGTTCCTAAAATATTTTAGTCAATGCTGGACATTCCAACTCATTCTGACTCAGGAGGTCTAAGGGGGTAGAATTTAAAAGTTAGGGTATATTGCTACTCACTTGGCCTGGACCAAAGAGATTAGGAAAGAACTATATTTCAGAAATAGTCATTGCTTTGGGTTTTACTTCCCTTCTGTTTAACATTTGATTACTGAGGCTCTATGTTTATTTTTTTAAATAATCATCAGCATGAAATTGCTATAAACAATTGGCAGATAAGTTGATTTGGGGGCACCAAACAGAAGTTCTATTTTTTCATTTTGCTTCCCACTTGATGCATTTGATGATGGGGGCATCCAGTCACCCTACCTGCCTAGATTTCAGAAACAAAACTACAATGATTAAGGAACACGAGGAAATTCTCAAGCAACACCTTATCAGAGTCCTGAAAGGCAGGTCCTTTTAGAACATATGTCATTATCTAGAGACCTGAGGTTTTCCTGGCCTGTCCTTAGGCCAGCAGTCTCATATAGGGCCACATGGAATTTAAATATTTTTCTAGCAATGACAACATCCCTGAGATCTTGATTGCTACCTAGCTTCCAACCACAAATCTCTACTTTTACCATTCCCTGGAATACATGAGTCACAGGAACCTTCCCCCACCTCATCTCCATAAGGAGCCTAATGACTTCACACTGACCTCGAGTTAGTTGAGGGGAAACAGACGCCATGGGAGGGCAAGACGGGAGTGGACTCTACTTCCCACCTATTTGCACTCAGCATGAGCAGATGGGCCTTCCTAACCCTCCCAGATGGTCTGTCAAACGGGGGAGAGAAACTGAAGCCTAAATCGGGCCTCTGACTTTTATAGAAATAGGGATAAAATACAAGGATGAGCCAAACACCCAGGGCCACCCTATTTCCTCTCAATTGAGAAACCAGTTCTCTTCCTGTCAATGTTATTAAGAAAAGACCTTTCTCTTCTCGCTTCCTACCTTCACCCCCAGCTTGGGCCTTCCTATTCAAGGACACCCCACCTTCTGATAGGCTCTTGAAAAAGAAAACTCACCTTATCCTTGGCTACCTTTTTTCGACCGAGATAATCCCTCATGAGGAAAAATAATGAGGACAAATCAGATTTTTCCAAATTACCACCAATCTCTGTCATCAGTACCCTGTAAACCAGACAAGTTTTTTTTTTAGTAAATTCAGATACCATCCCAGTAAAAAAACAAAACAAAACAAACAAACAAACAAACGAAAAACAAGAGCCTATGCCTACACTAGGCCAATAACTGGTTAAAAGGCTAGTTCGGGCCCCCATTTGATAAACATCGCCATAAAATAGAAAGCTTAGGCCACACTGGGAAGATATCTTAAGGGAACTCAAATAGGGAATCCATCCTTCCCCTACTTTCAATAGGAAAGAGTACCTTTCTTTCCAACTAACTGCTCTAAAAACAACTCAGAGAATAAAAACTTCCCTAAAGAATCCCCTAGTTCCCCCAGGTGTTATGATGAAATAAGTGAAGAACATATATGACTAAGATGGAAGACAAAAATAGAATTCTAAGTGATCTTGTCTTCTCTGTTTTACAAGTTCCCAGGGGATGCCAACGCTGCAGACCCAGGGGCCATACTTTGAGTCCCAAGCTTCTAAAGCAAAATCATCCCTGGGATGTCCTGGCCTACTCTTGAACTCAAAGGGTAATAGGCACCTAGAGCCTGGGGACTGTGACCATAGATGTCTTGGTCTAGAGAGCTCTTCCTGATTCAGTCACTTCTGCTCCAATGGGAGCCACCATCACACTTTTCTGGGCTCCCAGGACACCCTGTGGTTGGCATTATTGCCTTGACATTGTCATCACTGCTTAGAAGGCTCTTTTTCCCATTAGGCTCTCAAATTCTTGATGACGGAAGATGCTTCGTCCATTTGGCTCTAGCGCTTACCAAACAGCTGGCATGTGTTGACCCAAAAGAAAGGCCACTGAACTGATGCATTGATGAACCTAGCATCCCACTGCCCAGCCGCTCTGAGGAACTGTCTACACTCACCATAGCAAGAAGACAGGAAGTGGAGTGTGCTCTAACTCGTAGACTGAAACCCAGTGCCTCCGAAAATGTTTTAAGAACATTACTGACATTATATGATAGTTGAAGAGGAGGAATATGTTCAAGAATAACTACAACAATAATACTGAACCCTTGCACCTGTAGAGGGCTGCATGGTCTTAAAAGTACTTCGCATACTCAATTAGTACAACTGATCTTCACCAACAAACTTGTGAAATCAGGTTGCGTTATTTTTAGCTTTACAAGTAGGAAAAGGAAGTCCCAACCAATGTTGGGCTGCCTCAGCCTATGTGGTCTACAACTGCTGGTTCTGGGACTTGAAACAGGCCCCTAGACCTCAAGTTGCAGACACTTTCCAAAGCCTATGCTGCTTTCAACTCTCCTTAATATAGTTCTTGATAATACACATCTTCTCCAAATAATGTATTGTTGATACAACTTAAGGCTGGTGGTCTGGAGAAAAAGGAACCGTTAATTTAAGGTTACAGGGTATCTTCCTTTCTCCAGAAATGCAGCCTTTCTTGTGGCTTCTGTGCTTCTCTGAGCCTCCAAGAGAGTAGTATGTAAACAGGAAGAAGGAAAAACTCAAAGATGATCTGAACTCAAGGGGACTCCAGAGACCATTCCTCTCTGAACTGAAGGGGGCCTACAGCTGGTTAATTGATGGGATGTTCATTCTGCACCCCTGGCCCACTGAGCCTCAGGGGGCAAGGACCTCAGAGGCATCACAGAAAGGGAGCCTACTCAGTAACCGCCCCAGCAGGGGAAACACCAAAGGATACTCAGGAGGGAATCATAGAGCTCTACAAAGGTCAGAAAGATCACTGTCAGACTTGTTATTTCCTTTCTCAGAATTTGCCAGAATGACATCACAGAAAATAAGCTAGGAAAGACCACTGCAGATCTCACAGTCAGAGGATGGCAAGAATTACTAGCTCTTAGTCATTCTCTCTCTCATTCTATCCATCAGGCAAACATATGCTAGCCACCTAGCCCTTCCACTTTCTTTATGATCTTCTACCCAATTACTTTAAGCAAACACGTTCTAAGAATTCAAAGACTTCGGGGTGCCTGAGTAGCTCAGTGGGTTAAAGCCTCTGCCTTCAGCTCAGGTCATGATCTCAGGGTCCTGAGATCGAGTCCCGGATCAGGCTCTCTGCTCAGCAGGGAGCCTGCTTCCTCCTCTCTCTCTCTCTCTGCCTCTCTGCCTACTTGTGATCTCTCTCTGTGTCAAATAAATAAATAAAATCTTTAAAAAAAAAAAAAAAGAATTCAAAGACTTCAAAGGAACGAAGAAAAAAAAGGAACATCATAAGGCAGTGGAATCTATGGCTAAAGAAGGT
>CM053605.1:28149626-28167233 GCA_028646535.1 Procyon lotor
GCTGCTGACTTCATTTCTGTTGGTTTTCTTCATGTCTTCCAAAATCCTTTCCAATAGAGTTCTGTGGTTAAAAGGGAATCCTTTAAATCCTTGTAGCAAAGTAACTTCTGTCTCCAATTCAAGGTAGAGGCTCTTCCTTGCTTGGTGGTCCCTCTAACCTAGCAGATTAAATATATGTTAAGTCTACAGAAAGTAGACAAAGCAACTTGGCTTTGTCAGTGGCTCGGTGGGTTAAAGTCCCCACCAAGACAGACAAAGAAGATAACCTACATTTTAGAGGAAGTGAAACCAGAAACAGATTATCTCCCAAAAATCCCACCGGCTTTATCAGAATTTATGAGAATGTCAAATATGGTAAGAAGAAAATCACAAATGAGAGCGTTAATAACTAAATGGCACATGAATAACCGTGGTGGGAGGAGGAAGAAGAAAAAATCCAATGACTAAGTACTAAGTGGACTAGAAAAACTGGTATCACAGGGTAAACTCCCACTTGAAGTGACATCAACCAGGTAGGTTTGAACAAATATGGGTCTTGACAAGAGACCTTCTGTAGGGTATCAGAACTACTCTACTCCTTTTCTCCCAGTTGTCTCCGGCTCTAAAACCCCTCGTAAGCAGAAATCTCTGCAGTCATGCTCCGAGTCTGGGGTCATTTTCACAACTTCATCGGGAATGCTCACTGGACCTGTCCCTCTAGCTGAACAAAGGCCCTTGTCAAGTTTTGATCATGGCTTCAGACCGTGAGCCCTTGGAAGCACCGGAGACCCCTTACTCTCAATACACTGCTTCAGGTCAGCAATTATCACAGGAGTTCCTGATGGTATCAGTGGAGGGAAGGAAGTGGAACAGAAAATCTGGGGAAGGTTCTTGGTCCCAGGGCTGAACTTGGGTGGAAGCAATGGGAGATAATGCCATAGATACATTCGTAATGGCTTCCACTGAAACTCAACTTATTCTTTTCCAAAATTTAAGTTGCAAATGGCAGCCGCTGTTTATTCTAAAGTTTCATAGCAATAAATAAATAAATACATAAATAATAAAGTTTCATAGCTGTATTTTATGTTAAATAATCCCTTGTGCTCTGAGAGTATATTGTCTATTTCTAGTACAGAACATTTAAGGTTTAAAGTTAATCTTAGCAAAAAAAAAAAATTGCAAACAGAACCCCACTGTAAGTTGCTGTTATTACGTATTTGTGTACAAGTATATTTATAGGTTTATTGAGTTTTATTTATTTATTTATTTATTTTAAGATTTTGTTTATTTATTTGACAGAGAGAGACACAGTGAGAGAAGGAACACAAGCAGAAGGAATTGGAAAGGGAGAAGCAGGCTTTCCGCTGAGCAGGAAGCCGGATGCAAAGCTCGATCCCAGGACCCTGGGATCACAACCTGAGCCGAAGGCAGTAGCCCAACGGCTGAGCCACCCAGGTGCCTCTATCGAGCTATATTTAATGGAAGGAACACTGAAGCTATTTTATTTATTTATGTACAATTCAAGTCCATAATAGATTTGAGGCATCTTATAATAACAACACTAAATACAAGAAAATTTTTCTATGAGATGAGGGGGGAAATTAGATTAAAAAACCATTAAGTTAGAAAGTCAAAATGGGGGGCACCTGGGTGGCTCAGTGGGTTAAAGCCTCTGCTTTCAGCTCAGGTCATGATCTCAGGGTCCTGGGATCGAGCCCTGCATCGGGCTCTCTGCTCAGCAGGGAGCCTGCTTCCCCCTCTCTCTCTGCCTGCCTCTCTGCCTACTTGTGATCTCTCTCTCTCTGTCAAATAAATAAATAAAATCTTTAAAAAAAAAAATTAAGTTTAAAAAAAAAAAAGGAAGTCGAAATGGGGTGGAAAGATAAAGAAGACAAAGCAAATATGCAGGCCAGAAAGGCCTAAACAGATTTTAGCAGACTGAATTTGTCCCTGAGTTTCCTGGCAATCAAAGCAAAAAGTGGCATAAGGGACATTAAATAGTTCTTGCTGCCAAAGATAAAAAGACAAAATATATTCTTAGAGTAAACATAACTTCCTAGAGATCCAGAGTTCCCCATCAATGAAAATATGAATAAGCATTTTAGTGCCCGAAAGTAACAAAATCAATTTTATTTTAAATTTTATTTTACTTTTCAAAAATTTTAAATATTTTATTTTAAACTAGACCACCTGGGGTGCCTGGGTGGCTGGCTCAGTTGTTAAGCATCTGCCTTCAGCTCAGGTCATAATCCCCGGGTCCTGGGATGGAGCCCCACATCAGGCTCCCTGCTTGGCAGGAAGTCTGCTTCTCCCTCTCCCACTTCCCCCGCTTGTGTTTCTCTTACTGTGTCTCTGTCAATTAAATAAATAAATAAATATATATATATATATATATATTTTTTTTTTAAATAAATAAAGTAGATCATTCATTTATGTCTTTCACATTGGCCTTCCTGCAATCAGGTTAAATGGGTGAGGTTTTTTTTTTTAAGATTTTATTTATTCATTTGACAGAGAGAGATCACAAGTAGGCAGAGAGGCGGGCAGAGAGAGGGGGGGAAGCAGGCTCCCTGCTGAGCAGAGAGCCCAATGTGGGGCTGGATCCCAGGACCCTGAGATCATGACCTGAGCCAAAGGCAGAGGCTTTAACCCACTGAGCCACCCAGGCGCCCCTAAATGGGTGTGAGTTCTTAGTAAAAATAGACATTTTACCTTATGTATACTTGCTAATCAGTATTGGTGTATCTGCCAATGCCATGTCCATTCATCAAAACCTCACTTATAGACAGCCATTAGGAATAACTGGAGAAATGGAATTTACTAAATGACTGCTCAATGAAAGTAGAAAAGGGGCCCTCAGACTACTTTATTTTTTTTTAACCTGAAAGCTTAAAAACAATTTTACACACTCCAGAAACCCTAAATTTATACTTTATTCACAGGCTAACAATACTATAATCTAACCACTAGTTTCCATAGAAAGAAGTCAAGTGCTTATTCTACTGACGAAAAGTCACAATTTTGTTAGTAGTTGTTATAAATTAGTCTATAAAATATTCATACCCACCAGAAGGTATAAAATAAGTAAAAGGTCATTAAACACAAGAGGAATAAATGAGACATTATCCAAATTCACAGGACTCATCTGAAAAAGAACCAAAGAGTTTAAAAAAAAAAAAACCAAAGAGAAATCAAGTGTTCAATTCCCTATTTTTATTTATTTTTTTAAAGATTTAGTTTATTTATTAGAGAGAGAGGGAATGCACAAGCAAGGGGGAGGGGTAGAAGGAAGAAGGAGAAGCAGACTCCCAGCTGAGCAGGGAGCCCATCTCCCCACAGCGGGACTCACAGACACATAACCGAATGAGCCACCTAGGCACTCCTAATTCCCTATTTTTAAAAACAGTAGCCAACTTCGGTGATTCATAATCGTCAATGATATAACAATGCCATCGAGAAGTTAACAACATTAATCATTTTTTAAAAATATGATCTGCTCAAAAAAAAAATCATCTGCTCAGTTCGTTCCCTCCAACAATTATACCAGGACTTTCTGCCAGTCACGCACACTCAGCAAGAGAACTGGCATGCTGTCTTCTCTCTGTCCTAATGGAGGTATAGTTTGGCAGCAAAATCCAAATTACTCAGTGGGAGCATCTGGCATATTCAGAAAAAATATGAGAAGGAAAACTACAGATCCCGTGCTGAGTCAGTCCAACCTACAGCCAAATACCAGTATTCGTGTTAGGGTGTTGTCCAGGCAGTTACTTGTAGCTAAAGGTGACAGGCCCTTGAGAAAGGGGAGCATGGAAGGGAGAAGTAGGGTTAGGGTCCAAGTAACCCCTACTTGTGTTGGGGTTTCTTTTAATGCCAAATCAAGACATTAACATAAAAATCACTCTCAAATTAGGGAAGCCTATAAGACCTTCAGAGGCAAACTCAAAACCACCCCATAAGGCTGCCTTCACAACCCAGGGCATAGAAGACATCCATTCTGCTGGAGGCAAGTTCATGCTTAAAAATGTGCCATGCCCAAAAATAAAAATCACGATGGCAGTAGACAACACAAATAAATTCACATCTGAGGAACCTACATCTGAAAGAATTTAAATGAATATGAAAACTTTCAAGAAAATAAGGAAAATTTCTGCAATAGGCCAAATCAATGCTTCTGAATCTGTGGCAGTTTTGCCCCTCAGGGGACATCTGATAATGTCATGAGACATTTTTGGTCATCAGGTCAGGGATGGTGCTAAACATCCCTCAATGTACATCCTCCACAACAAAGAAGTATCCAAGTGCAGACACCAAGAGTGCCAAGATTAAGAAACCCTGCGTTAGATAATCTGAAAAAAACTTGCTATAAGACACTCAAATGAATTTATAAATTTAATGTAAGTCCAATCAAAAATTTAAAAATAGGGGCACCTGGGTGGCTCAGTGGGTTAAAGCCTCTGCCTTCGGCTCAGGTCATGATCTCAGTGTCCTGGGATCGAGCCCCGCATCAGGCTCTCTGCTCAGCAGGAAGCCTGCTTCCCCCTCTCTCTCTCCCTGCCTCTCTGCCTACTTGTGATCTCTCTCTCTCTGTCAAATAAATAAATAAAATCTTTAAAAAAGATTTTAAAAATAATTTGCCATGGGCTGTGGCAAGCTGATTTTAAACCTATGTGAAGGAGGAGAAAGTTCAAGAATAGTCAATGCAAGTTTTAAGAATAACCACTTGGAGGAAGGCATGAAGGTTTTATACAAATATAATCCAGTACCGGGATATGTAATACAGCAACCAATACACAGGTGAGAACTCAGAAATCAACCCACACACAGATGACTGAGGGGGTCCTGCCAATCAATAGAGAAAGGTCCAGAAATGGTGCTGGGACAACTGGTTATTTAATACATAGAGGGGGGAAATTGGGATCCTTTCCTCACCTCATTTGTAAGACAATTCCACTTGTACTAAAGTCCTCGATATGAAAGTCTAATGAAAATCTATAACCTCTAATTACAAAAAGATTTTATAAGACATAAAAAGAGGGCATCCTTTTAAAAATGAAAGAGATTAAGCACAGACAGAGAAAACAAATGCATCCTATTTACTTAACAAAGAATTTGCATCCAGAGTATAGAGAGCTTTTCTGCAGGGGCACCTGGCTGACTCAGTCAATAGAGCATGTATCTCTTGATCCAAGATTGTGGCTTTAGCCTCACAATGGGTATAGAGGTTGCTTAAAAATAGAATCTTAAAAAAAGAAAGAAAGAAAGAAAAGATTTCTGCAAATCAATGAGTATAAGACAAGCAACCCAAAGGGAAAACAGGCAACAGGCACTTCCCAGAAGAAAAAACCCAAATAGCTACTAACGATATGAAAAGATGTTTGAGCCAAAAGAGTAGTCAGAGAAATGCAAATTAACTACAATGAGGTATTATTTCATATCAGTTAAATGCTAGTATCTGTTATCAAATGTCAGAGAAATATAAAATCTCCAACGTTACTGGAGGAATCATAAATTAGTACAGCTACTTTGAAGAACAATTTGGCAATATCTGATAAAGGTAAAAACATACATTACTCTATGACATAAAGATTGCATTCCTAAGTAATTCCCTTTAAAAACTCTCAGACAGGTATACAAGGCACATACACAATTTTTCTACCAAAAGTAGATGTTATAGCAAAAAAAAAAAAGGGAGGGGACCATCAACCATCTAAAAGGCTATCAACAAGAGACTGAGTAAAATGTTATAGTCCTTAATGAAACACTATACAGCCCTGAAAAATGAATGAACTAGAACTACATGGATCTCACAAACAAAACACAAAACAACAAAACAAATATTTTTCTGAAGCAGAAAGCAAGTTGCTAAAGCATATATGCCATTGATTAATTTACATTAAAATCCTAAATGTTAAAAATAATAACCATATATTGTTCAGCAATGTGTGTGTGTGGTAAAAATATGAAAACACACATAGTAATAATAAATACTGAATTCAGAAAAGTGGTTTCCATTATAGGATGAACAGAATATGACTAGATAAAAATGCACAGGGAAAAATGACTGAATTTGTAACATTTTACTTTATAAGCTGAGAAATAGGTATACAGATGTCAAAATAAATGTACCTTATACCACATTCTCTGACCACAGTACAATAAAATTTGAAAACAATAATAAACCAAAGGGGAATTTTGTAGTTTTCTTTTTTTTTTAATTTTAAAGATTTTATTTATTTGAGAGAAAGAAAGAGAACACAAGCGAGGAGGGGCAGAAGGAGAGGAAGGAGCAAACTTTCCACTGAGCAGGAAGCTGGACATGGGGCTTGAATCCGAGATTCCAGGATCATGACTTGAGCCAAGGGCAGACGCTTAACCAACTGAGCCACCCAGGTGCCCCACCTTATAGATTTCCAAACGAAGAAATTAGTTTGTCTCTTCCACACCCAGCCTTCCACACCAGTTCAGTTAACAAGTACTGTATGAAGAAAATACAAGTGTGTGGGAGAAGATGAGAGGCAGCACATGTCCTATGGAAACCATCTCACAGCATTCAAAATACTTTCAGGGCTTCCTTGGTGTACATATAGACAAACATTCGAACAAGAAAGCCTAGAGGCATCCCAAAGTTATCCTCCAAAAGAATTCATCAGATTTATTTAACATAGTCCAAAAGATGGTGTAGAGAAGGGGGTGGCAGGTAGAAAGAGTTCTTTAGACGTTCTGAGGAAAGAGCGTGTTTGGCACTTTCCAGCAGCCCCTCCCTGAGCTGCCTACCTCTGCACTCCAAGACTCACCTCCTTAGAAGTCACTTGCTTCACCTCCCTCTGCTGAAGGACCAAGGGGTAATCCAAGTCCAACTCTTTTTCTTTCTTGCTTTCAAATACCCAGTCCTCCTGATTGATCAATATTCTGTCAGTTTTGTCTCATTCTATGGCTTAAGCAGTTCACCTTCCCTCACCAGACTAAACAGGCATCTCAGTATGTTTTCTAAAATTTGAAAAAAAAATCCCCGTTTCCCTTCCTGTCCTCACCGGCAAATTCTAGTTTAATAATTGTCTTCCTTTTCTTTTCCACACCCACACAAACTCTCCACAGTGCTTCGAACTGTCCCCAATCTTCACAAGCAAAGCAACTAAACCTAAGACCAGTTCTAGTTTCATTTCTCAAGTAGAAGTCATGGAACGGTTGCTATTTAACACCAAACAAAGCTGCTGATGTCATCTGCATTAATATCCACAACACTGTCTAATAGAAGGAGCAGTGTCAGGGTCTAGAAACAGAAAGCACTCCAGGTACTTTCAATAGAAATACATTTAATATGGATGCTTACAAAACTGTTGCAAGGGCTAGATAGAAAGTGTTCTTGCCTGGGCTTCTGAGAAAAGCTCTGACAGCACCCCAAAAGATCAGGGATGTCTCAGCCAGGGCAATGAGGAATCAGGAGGCTGTCACTGGGAGTGCTGGGCTCACCTGCATGGAAGCGACCCAAAGATCAGAAAGTAGTCGACCATCCCACCTGCTTCCAACATCTCCAAAGCTGGTGACTGGACACCATTAATGCTGCTGCCCAAATCCCTACCTCACCGTCATCACACCTGCCAACAGAGAAACTAAGCATCCAGCTGTTGGCCTCTACCTCACTTCTATTTATAAATCTTACCTGAATGCACTGAGTTGGCAGAACTTAGTTCACATCCCAGCTGTAAAGCAGTCTAGGAAATGCAGTTTGTACCTTTCCGCCCTCTAGACAGAGATGAGAATGGGTCCCAAGCACCAGCTGACCTTAGCCACCGAAGAAGGATAATCTATGCATATCCTGTGCAAGGACTCAGGGCCTGACTCATAGTCAGCATTTAATCAGTATTTGTTGAATGAATCAATGAATAAATGGTGTTTCACAAGTTGATACCAGGCAATGACCTCACTTCCTTTTCATGCCAGACTAGACCTAGAGCACACGGGAACTCTCTTTGACCAGAGCCTGCAATAATCTTGCCCTTTACCTCCTGACCACCAATTCTGCAAACACCTCCGTACAGGACTGGTCCTGGCTTGCCAGAAGTCCTGTCTGTGTTCCCAAGACACTCCTCACTCCCAGGAGTCTCAGGATGGTTGGCCGCCCCAGCATCCCATCTTTAGATGGTGAGCCTCCTCCACTCATTCATTGAGAGTAGCAAGTAATGCTGAGGAGGGAAAGATCACACCAAACACTGTGGCTTTCAAGTTGAGTGGGCCCCTTATTACTGCTCCACAATGGCTTTTACAGGACCTTGGTCAGCTCCTTTCCCACCTCTGCCTTGACAGCTCCAACCTTCATGGCTTTCTGGTACCTTACCACCACCCACCGGGGCCATTTCTCATGGGTTGAACTTGCCATTTATCAGGAGTTAAGTCCTCACAATCTTCCACTTTCCCACCGTTGGGCCAGCACCTGCTGCTCTTTGCCTTGCCAGGGCCATCCCCTCCCTGTGTGCCCTCCTGTCTCCATGAGCCCCAACAACTACTCTTTCATCAACCTCTCTCTACCTCCAGTTTATAAACATGTTCAAGTCTCTCCTCTCTTAAAAAGAGAAATAAAACAAACAAAACCCTTAAGCCTGAGATCCCAAAGTCAACTACCCTTTAACTTTATTTCCCTTCATGTAAAGCTGGAACCTCATGAAGGAAGAATCTGCACTCAGTGCCTCAACTCCTACAACTTCAATTTACTCCCCAGTATGCCCCTACTGTATCCTCTCACCGCATCCTTTACAAAATGACATCAGTATGCAGCCATACTAGGGCTGAGGCCAAAGAAAAATTCATAAACTGATGCTGTGTCTATTTTAAACTTTGATAGTTTGTTCATTGTGAATTTTTTGCATGAATGTCTTTTTTTTCAAAATGTTGCACTAAAATATTATTTGTCCTGATTATTGAGTTGAGCACCCCCTTAAATGTTGTACCTGAGGTGAGTGCCTCACTCTGCTCCTCTGCAGAGTCCCTGTCCTGCTCCCCTGTCCCAGTCCTGCTGACAGTACTCTTGTAGGGAACTTGGTGACATAGTGGCCTCATCCAAGGTCACCTGGCAGTTCTCTTTTACCTGGGCACTCTATCCCATCTGATGCTCCTGATTAATCCCCACTGGAAACTCCTTTGGCTCACTCACACCACCATATTCTATGCAGTCCCTCCTTAACCTTCTCTGACTCCTCAGCACCCTCCCTCTGAACCTGTTCCTTAAATGAGGGTGTACCCTAGCATCCATCTCTCACCCAGACTTTTCTCCTGCCCCTTCTGTTTTTCCTGCCTGTGGTCTCAACCCCTCCAAAAACAATCTTCTATCAGAATGAACTTTTTGAAGTCCATACTTGAACTAAGCCATTTCCCTAATTCAAACCTTCCAATGATTTCTCATCTCCCCTTGCAGGTTCCAATTTTCTTTGCATTCAAGGCCTCTTGTGGTCCAGTGCCTGCCCTCATCTCTCATTAACATGCACTTTGCACATTTGGCTTCAACCTAACCTCAATACAGAGTTCTTTCCCATGCCTCTATGCCTTTGCCTGGACTACCCTCTTCCACTTACCTGTCCAGCAAAACCCTTCTCAGCTTTTAGGGCCAGCTGAAGCATCTCCTATTGTGTAAAGCTTTCCTGGGAAGAGTACACACAGACTTGGCCAGTAACTTCTTTGTATCATCACAGTATGATGACCCTACCTCCCTGGGAACTGGCATCAGCCCCAACAGATGACAGTAAAATGTGGTTAACTGAAGGTGGTTTCTCAGTCTTTCTCACAGAATGTCAACTTTGCCTCCAAACTGTTTGGTATCAGAAGCACGTGACATTCTCCGTAATCAGTAACACCGCCACCAGCGTTACTGGTTCCCGTCATACCTCAACTTATCAAAGACATACGGAACTGTCCATTCTTTGTACTGCTTCTCTTCCTGAAGCAGAGTCACGGTGTGGCAGGAAAACAAGCATGGCCACAGTATGAAAGCAAATGTAACTTCCCAGGACACCACCAAACTAGGAGTGATGGAGGGGAGCCAGCCTCGTCAGCTGCAGGAAGCATCACACAAAGCTGGAAATTTCAGGTGTCTGGAAATCCCCACTGTAACATGAACATCAAGTTCCTCAGAGTCACCCAGAAGACTCTGGAAGGATTAGGAAGGGGCTACATGATCTTGGGCAAAAGAGGAAATGGATGTCTCACGGGAGTTCCGTGAAGTCATCCTAAACCTAAGAGAAGCCGCCTTCCTCCTCCATGTGCATGCAGAACGGGTGGAGGTGGGCTGTGTATGTAACAATTCAAGCAGCTAATATAATGAACCCATCTTTCCTCTTCCACCTGAGTAAGGCATTTTAAACCTAAGAGAGTGCATGAAGGGCCATTTGGCACAACACCCCCCACACACAGGTATTTACAATGAGGTTTATAAATAATTGGTCTATAAATAATAGATCATCCTGTGGCTCCTGATTTCTGGATTGGTGCAGATACATACTCAAACAAAGTCTAGATGACCGTGTACCAAGGCTGAGCCATAAACACTTTCCAACTGGAGGTGTTACTGACCATTATTATGCAATAGGAGCTAAAAAGAGACATTAAAAAATTATTTGGCTTCACAAGCCATGCATTTCAATTATAGCAAATTGCCAACAAATGATAATCTCAATTATAAAATGACATAAAATTAGAAGATATTTTTATGAAGTTCTTTAATGGGGCTCAGTCCCATGACTCTCAGGGAAGCTCCCACAAATGCCAACATAACATCACCTCCCATCACCTCCCTGGTTCATGACATTGCATAGAGGTGGCAGAAAATGAGGGAATGAAAGAACCACAGAAATGAGAAAGGATCTAAATAGAGAGGAGAGTATGAATCATCTAATTAGATACAAAAACATAAGCAGAATCACCAGGGTCAATAAAAGTAAACCCATTCAATGCAGTGGCCCATTCCATCTTTTTTTTTAACTTATTTTTTATTCATGAAGGACAGAGAGAGAGCGAGCAGAGGGAGAAGCAGGTTCCCCACAGAGCAGGGAGCCCAATGAGGTACTCGATCCTGGGATCCTGGGATCACGACCCAATCAGAAGGCAGACACGTAACCGACTGAGTCACTCAGGCACCCCATCTTTTTTTTTAAAAAACTTTATTTATTTGAGAGCAAGAGAGAAAGTGAGAGAGCACAAGCAAGAGGAGAGGTAGAGAGGAAGAATTGGACTCCCCGATAAGCAGGGAGCCTAACACAGGGTTTGATCCCATGATCGTGGGATCCTGACCTGAGCCAAAGGCAGACACTTAACCAACTGAGCCAGCCAGGCACTCCATTGCCCATTCCATCTTTTTTCTTTTTTTCCCATTCTATCTTAACCAAAGTTAAATTTCCGAGGGCAAACTTCTCCTACATAGCCCAAGTACCTAAGAGTAACTCCCAAAGAAGACCTAAGAGTTCTGCCCAACTCTTATTTAACTCGTGACAAATAGATATCTCAATGTTCTTTGGACAGGGCTTTTCTGTCCCAATCTCTTTGCTCAAGCATTTACCTCCCTTTGAAAAGCTCTTTCCCTCTTCCCAGTCTCTGCCTATTGAAATTCTATCCCATCTTTCAAGGCTTCTCTTCCATAAGCTTATCTTGATCCCTACATCAGGTCATTTCCTATTGCTCCGTAGCACGGTTTTTACTCTCTTCATTTATCTTATTCTAGTTGGGTATCTATCATATGCAATAAGGTCCTTGAGGACAAGTAGGTTCCGTTCATCTTCATTAGGTTGTGGTGAGCCCTCACCAGCCCTGGTGAGCCCTGGCCAGGTCTGCCAAGTTCATCCTCCCAAGCACAGCCTGGCCATCATTACACAACTCCAGCAGGCCCACACATGTGTGATGCCTACGCATCCTTTTGTAACCTACTATGAAGCAAGATGGAACTGGTGTTGGCGTAGATACCATACTAGGAACCTGGTTGTTAGATCCAGGAAACAGATTGTGAAAGGAAGGTTTTGCAAATATAAGGGATAACAACGCTATTGTTTAAGAGTGGCTTACAGTGTAATTGTAAGAGGCCTGGTAACCCTCCATGAAGGGCTTCCTAAGAACTGGCAGGACCTCATCTTGAACAAGCAGAATACAATGTCTCGAGCCAAACTCAATGGACATCCCCTGGCCTTTTAACATAAGTTCTTTCTCACTGTACAAATTTTATCCTTTGCCCTTAACCACAATTTCTAAAACTCTAACATTTTGCATCAGGATTTTTATTTTTGCCAAACCTCTAGGCTAGTCCTCTGTATGTGGCATAGTTCTCTCAGCATAGCCTCAAAAGTGCCTAAATTTAAAGAATTATTGCCTCCAATAGGACATCATCAAAATTACTAATACCTTGTATGAGAGGGTGTAAGTTTAAGACACAACTAACTGTCCATGAGCTATCAATATATTCACTCATATGACTGAGAAATAGCCATAGGACAGTGTGAAACATTTACTGAATTTATCGCTTTACTCTGAGGCTTCAATGTCCTCAACAACAAACACAAAGCAACAGGCAAAGCTGAGTTTGAGCAAGATTCCAAATTTTAATGCTACAGCAAAGCCTGAGTTCAGAGACCAGATCTCAGTTCCAAGTAGATCAAAGGAGGGCTGTGATCTAGCCTTGGTTCTTTGTAGTGACATCATCTTTACCACCATGCAACCGCAGTAGGAAAATACACAATCCTTCTCCTCAGGGTTTTCATCAAAGGAATCAGAATGGTCTCAAGAAACAACCCTATCTGTCCAAGGTATCCATTATACCACACTATAAATAAAATATTTAGCAGACATTTCTCTGCACTGAAGCCCATCTATCCAAGACTATCTTAAATTAAAAAGTCAATCTAGCAGGTCTATTTGCTCAGTTCATATAATGGATTCTCCAAGGCTGGCCCATTAGGAGATAGTTCCGTTCAAAATCATGAGTTGAACGTAATACTGGAGATATAAAGCCCTTGCCATTCTTACTATATAGCATTCTTTTTTCTAATTATAAAAAGCACTACTTGCATGCTATAGGAAAATCTGGAGAATGGAGAAAAGTAAAGAAGAAAATAAAAATTCCCCCATTTGCTTCAGCCCCATCACTATCTCTGGTACCTATTTAACTGTTCTGATTTCCTTCCTGTTCCCTCTTTCTAGGTTCCTTGACATTCCTGTTGAAAATTCAGCTGAAAAAGATAGACTCTGTAAATGTAAGGGCTCAGTACATGCTGAATGAAGGGATTCACTTATTATTGACTTATTTTACTCAACTCTGAATCAAGCTTGGTCATTCTTTTTTTTTTTTTAAGCTTGGTCATTCTTGCAAGGAATTTGGTTCATTCACCAGATAGTATCCAAGCCAGATTTGTCATGTATCTACTCTTTAAAATAAAATCATTGATCTGAAAAACTATACTTTTTGAAAGCTGCAAGTAAAATCCAAAACCAAAAACAAAGAGATATGGTAAGCTAAAGGGAAGATCCAAAAGCTTAAAAAAAAAAAAAGACAGAAAAAAAGAAAACTCAAGAATTTGACAAGTAGACGAGGAAGTTTTGGTTTCCACTTGTAAAATCAGATGACGGACTGAAGCCATTAGCCGGAGGAATATTTTAAACCTTGGAGCAAGTAGTTACAAGAGAATTTTTCAATTACACTGAAAAACTTAAGTATACAGATATTAACATAAATAAGATGGGTTAATTTCTCCAACTGAAGAGCTCCCTGCAGAAGACACAAACTATCTTGAATATATAGATGAACATGGTATCACATGGGTGAAGCTTCGTTCTTTCATAAGCACTGAATTACCAAAGATGACAACCTAATGTACAGAATAAGAGGAAAACAATGAAGAAGCCGTTGGTCTGTTTTGCACAAAAATTTAAATGGCCAAATAAAGACTAAGTGGCTAAAAGCAGAGACCAATAGAGAAAGAAGCAGTTTTATCTGGAAAGGAAAATATATATAAATATAAATATATATAATATATATATATAATATTATATATATTATATATAATATATATTATATATTATTATATATATTATATATAATATATATATTTATTATTTTTCTTTCCAGATAAAACTGCTTCATATGTACATGGGGTCAAAGAAGAAATGATTTCTCTAAACCCAGAACTGAGGGAGAAAAAACATTGGAAATATATAAACAAGCAAATGAATTAAGTGTAAATTGTGGACACACACATTCTCAAAAACAAGAAAAGTGATCATTAGGGAAAAAAAATCTTTCATTAGAGTGCATAAAATGTCTGGAAAAAATATTAAACTTCAACCTTCAATTAACTTAGGGAATGGACTCCTAAGGGCTTTCTCTATTTACTTGGCATATATTTTAACACAGATAATCATATTACAACTTAACTGAAAAGTTTTTGAAGAAAAGCATTACAATACGTTACAATACAGTGTTTCGGGAAGTGTAAAGACAGCCACCAAGCGTATGAAAGTAGAGAGGAAGGGAACATGTGGTGGTGGGTTAGGAAGTCTTCCCAGAGTAAATGACAGGAGCTGAACATAAAGGAGAAATAGGGCATTGCCCTAATGATAGTGTTGCTTACCTCACTGATGGATAGTAAGGAAAGCAAGAATGAGCGTGAGTACACGTTGCCTGTTGCCTGTTATTACTTCTCCAACGTGGCCCGAACGTCTTCCTCTCATTCTTGGCCGTCAGTGGCCCCTGTCTGGGGCTGCCCTGAATCTAAATTTCCCGAGGAAGTGTCTTTACTCATTTCCCCCAACCACTCTGTGAGCTTCTGGTTTTAGGAACCAAGTTAAGATACATCTCTACGGCCCCACAGCCTAGCCCGTAGGAGCTCAATAAATGTTGGCAGGATTACATCGAATCAAAGGAAAGGACGCAGTTCAGTCCATAATCACGAGTTTAATTAGCCTTGGAGGACCTACAAGGAAGAAATAACCAAACGCGAGTCCATTCCTGACATTTAAAAGAGTGACGCGACTGGTGACTCGGGACCACTGTAGGTTAAGTCCCCAGGAGGCTTCAGAACAGGCCAGAAGGGCTAAAAGCGGCTCAATCCATTTCTGGCGGTGGCGGGGCGGGGGGGGCTTAGGGAGATCAGGAGCAGTGCCCTTACACCCCCGGAGCCCAGGTGACTCCAGCACCGGGGCGCAGGTCGAGAGAGGAGAGACTGACAGGATTCGAGTCTACTCACGCCCGGGCAGCCCCGGCTCTTCCCACTGGCTCTCGGGCGGGAGCGATACACACCCGTGAGGAACCTGCAGCTCCGGGAAACGGCGTTGGGAGTTTTCCAGAAACTGGAGAGGGTCGCACCCCTTAACAGGTGGGCTCTCCCGGTGGCTTCCGGGACCCTCCTCCAGCTAAGTCCCTGGGCGCCTCTTCCAGGCAGCCCACGAGAAACTTAAGGTTTGAGAACCCTCCGCCCCCGCAACTAAAAAAACTCCACAAGGGTACACCCGCGGCTGTCCCGAAACTCTCCCTTGGGCAGGCAAAGGGCCACGTGGGCTCGGGGGAATTACGTGCTACTGGCGGAGAATGAGTGGGTGCTGCGACTGCGCCCCACCTACGCTGAAGGCGAAGTTGTGACTCCCGCGCAGCAGAGACAGAACCTATTTCGGTTGCAGCTTCCAGAAGGTCCCCTGCCGCAGCTGACGACTGCCTGAGACTACGCTCCCATCCCCCCACCCCCACCACGGTCGGGCAAGACTCCCAGGGGCCAAGGTGTACCCCACCGCTGCAGATTCACTTTTGAAAGCGGGTGCAAGCTAGTAAGTAATACAGTGTTAAAGAGAAGTACAAATGCCAGTTACAAACAGAAAATGTTTAGTCGTTGAAAAAAGCCATTTTAACCAGGACATCCAACCTAGAAGCTGTAAGTAAGACAGATGTTAACATGAAAAGTTAAAACTTCTGTATGGCAAACACACAAAATTCCCCTCCAGTCCTGAGTCTTTTCGTTTTTATCTTTGTAATTTTGGAGTTAAGCCAAATTTTCTCCCAATGAAACTTTTTTTTAAAGATTTTATTTATTTATTTGACAAGTAGGCAGAGAGGCAGGCAGTGAGAAAGGGGGAAGCAGACTCCCTGCTGAGCAGAGAGCCCGATGCCGGCCTAAGATATGACCTGAGCCGAAGGCAGAGGGTTTAACCCACTGAGCCACCCAGACGCCCCTGAAACGTTTTTTTGTTTGATTTTATTTATTTCACAGAGAGAGACAAAGCCAGAGAAGGAACAAAGCAGGGGGAGGGGGAGAGAGAGAAGCAGGCTCTCCGCTGAGCAGGGAGCCTGATGTGGGGCTGGATCCCAGGACTGTGGGATTATGACCTGAGCTGAAGGCAGACGCTTAACTGAGCTACCCAAGTGCCCCCCCTGCCCACCCTCTGCCCCTCCAAACTTTTTTGTAAGATTATTTAGGGGAACCACTAGAGGGAAAATACCAAAAATTCTGTTCCTCTTCTCTGAAATTTCTTACCTAAAGTAGGTCAAGCCCACCAGAGCCCCGTCTTAGTTTTAGATTATCCAGGTTTGTCGGTGTCCAAAATGCTTGACATAGTCTCTCTATTGGGATTAAAGTCTCATTGCATAAATAAATTTCAAATGTCAACAAATGAAAATAATTTGAGAGGGCTTTAGAGTCCTTACTAACCACGCCCTACTCATTTCCTGTTCCCTAGAACAAAAACATACCTCGCTGGCCTTTGTTCTATTGCTCTCCTCTGTTAATGTTTAAAGAGAACAAGTCCTGTCCAACTAGGGACACCATCAAGCAGGAACATCTTGAAATCAACTTAATATTTCCCAGGGTTTTTTTGAAGGAGGAGAAAGGCTGCGAGTGGAGAACAACTCTACTTTAAGGCTTTACAAAAATCTTACCAGTCGTTACAAACTTTGGCAAAGAAGTTTCCCTGCAGTTTGCTAAAATATATATTGCACTACTGTGCAAAACAACCCTGAACTATTTCACCGTACTATTGCAATATAGTAAAAATTCCAGGCCGCTACTACCTCGGAGACACGTAATCACGCAGCAAGTCTTTTTTTCTCATCAACTTTGGGAAAGGACGCTGCCGAACCTCTTGAACAGTTTGCCGCAGGAATTGGGCAACTCTCAGGATAATTTTAAGCAACGTTTACACGTCCTCTGCAGCTTCAGTGTTGGGCAAGAACCGGGTGGGCGGGAACGTGCCCGATAGCACTCGGGGTTCCTGCTCCCTCCTGGGGCCCACCTGAGATCTGGGCGGGGAGGGGAGAATGGGGACAGCCGAGCCCGTAGGTCTGGAGGTTTGTCCCAGGCCCGCCGCCCCCTCCCCGCCCCCTCCACGCCCCCTCCGCCTGCACCTGCCCCTGACCCACAAACAGCAAATAAGGACCCCGGGCGACTGAGTCATATGCCGGAAGGCCCACTCTTCCCCAACCCCTGCCTGGCATGGCCCACCCCAGGCCAGTTCCAGGAAGAGCTAGTGCAGGAGAAGCTGGGCGGGGCGGGAGAGGCGACGCCGGGGGGGGGGGGGCCCAGCCAAGGTTCTGGGATCTGGGGGTAGTGGGAGGGTGGCCAAGGCAGCAAGTCTGGGCACATACCCGTCCTGCTCACCGCGGGGCTCTTCTTAGGC
>CM053605.1:28167333-28177883 GCA_028646535.1 Procyon lotor
GTTGGATCGCCTATTCTTCAGTGTTAGGCCCAGAGACCACCCCCCCCACCTCCCCCCCGCCCCCCCGCCCCAGATGCGGGAGGAGAAGGCTAGCTGAGGACAAAGCAGAAGCTAACACCCCTCAACCCCTCACCCAGACGGGATACACGTGACATTACTCAGACTCCTGGCTGCTCTAAAGCTAAGGACAGGAAAAACAAATAGTTAACTTAGAGATCACAATCCTGCACTCATCTTGTGAGTCTCCCTCAGTTTACAAATTTGTCTTAGCAATTTATAAGAACAAAGCATTTCTATCAATGACCTAGCTTCCAGAAGGAAATGTAGATATAATTAAATGACCTTAAAACCTGCAGGCCATTGACAGATACTTGAAGTGGGCAGAGTGTAACTTTCCTACAGGAAGCCCCCAACTATCTTCATGTTAATGCCTTGCTGGAGGGGATAACAACCTAAACCTGACAATGGCAAGGCCTCCCAGTTATCCTGTGAGTCTTCTTTAACAAATGAAAATACTTTTTTTTTTTTTTAAAGATTTTATTTATTTGACAGAGAGAAACACAGCGAGAGAGGGAACACAAGCGGGAGAAGCAGGCTTCCTGGCGAGCAAGTAGCCCGATGCGGGGCTCGATCCCATGACCCTGGGATCATGACCTGAGCCGAAGGCAGACGCTTAACGACTGAGCCACCCAGGCACCCCAACAAATGAAAATACTTTTGAAACCTCCCTTTTCCTTACCTCCCCCAACTCCCAG
Source organism: Procyon lotor (assembly GCA_028646535.1). NCBI lineage: Eukaryota > Metazoa > Chordata > Mammalia > Carnivora > Procyonidae > Procyon > Procyon lotor. The sequence continues at coordinate 28,168,089 of CM053605.1, forward strand.
GATATAATCAGCACAAACCCGGGACAGCTTTCTCTGCCCACGGGTCCTGTCCCTGTTCTTTAATAAAAACCAACATTTGGGGGGTGCCTGGGTGGCTCAGTGGGTTGAGCCTCTGCCTTCAGCTCAGATCATGATCTCAGGGTCCTGGGATCAGCCACGCATTGGGCTCTCTGCTCAGCAGGTAGCTGGCTTCCCCCTCTCTGCCTGCCTTTCTGCCCACTCGTGACCTCTTTCTCTCTGTCAAATAAATAAGTAAAACTTTTTAAAGAATAAAAAAAAAAAAATGAAACCACCATTTTGCTCCAAAGACATCTCAAGAATTCTTTCTTGTCCCTGGGCTCCGGACCCACACTCCACTGAACCTCTCCCACATTCCAAAACCCCATGATTCCCACTCACCAGCCCCTAATGAGTCCCTTTAAATCAAAACACTCCTGTGCCACAGCCAACCAGCTGTTAATACCGTCTACTGTGGTAGGAAAGAACCCCAAAATGTGTTCCTTTGGCATGCGGATTACTTTAGGTGATTATTTTTATTTTTTATTATTTATTATTTTTATTTTTTGGCTCTGAACATTTTATCTCTCTGTAACTGTGTAGAAGAATATAGATCCAGGACCTGCTCTGGGCAGAAAGCTATCTGACCATAATTAACTATAGTATAATATGAACTAGGTGTTTTAGACAGGGAAGAATTTAGCAAAGTCTGTTTGTTAAAATTCCTCTCTGCGTCCCATTGTTTCTGTCCGGCCAGCAGATATTTGTTTACCAAACATTTACTCTTTCATCTTCCTGTGGAACTGTCTTCCTTCTCTTTGAAGTCCCATACCTCTGACCCCCTCTCCTGACCTCTGGATAGCAGATAAGCCTCAATTGCTTGATTGCATGGTAGGGAGACAAATAAATTTTATATTCTCCTGTTAATCTGTCGTGTGTCAATTTAATTCTTAGACCAGAAAAAAGAACCCTGAAGGGTAAAGTGAAATTGTTCTCTGTCTCAATAACTGGATATGCTCTGAAGTCAGGGTGTTTGTCTAAAGTAGTTGTGGCTGTGGAAAGGAGCAAGCAAGCACCGCTTGTGTTTGTTATAGATGCGTGGGAATAAGAATAAATACCAAATGTGAAAGCACTTTATATTTTAATCTCTTTATTCCTAATAACCATTTTATTGCATTTTTTTTATTTCTTAACTTTTCAATTCAATTTAAGCTTATGGGAAAGTTACAAGAATACTGCCAAGAGATTAACTACTGGCAGAACAGCATAAGGAGCTCAGGTGATCTACTCCCTAGTGAAACTGATGAAAATTATTTATTTTTTTATTTTTTAGAGCCAGAGCTTGCGTATGTGTGGGGTCAGAGTGGGTAGGGGGAGAGAGAGAGAGAGAGAGAGAGAATCCCAAGAGAGCCCCATCTTGGGGCTCGTCTCACGACACTGATTGAGATCATGACCTAAGCTGAAATCAAGAGCCCTACATGCAACCAACTGAACCATCCAGGTGCTCCCGATGAAGATCATTTTAAAACAAGCAAACAACAATCATTTAAAACCTTGGAAACAGTCCTAAGAGAAAATAGCAAATGAAAAAGCATCATTCAAGAAAATCTATGAACATTTGATAAGAAAAGTGAGTGAGAATCCATGGTATTTCTTTTTTTTTTTTTTTAGAATCTGTGGTATTTCAATCAAGACCACCTGACAACCCCCCCCCCCTCCAACTCTGCAGAAACCCGTCTACTGCAACCAAGAACTCAGGGCCTCCTCTCCCTACAATCTCAGTGGGATGAGCAGTACGTCAGCAATTCTCACCCTGCCGCTAGCCACCTGATACTAAGGCTAAGTCCAGGTTAAGTGTGGTTGAGAGATGGAGGATCTTTTTTCCATCCAGCCCACTCATGGAACAGAGGACCTACCTCGGCCAGGAGTACTGGAATACTAGGGCTTTTTTTTTTTTTTTTTTTTTTAAGATTTTATTTATTTAACAGAGAAAAAGAGATCACAAGTAGTGGAGAGGCTGCCAGATGGAGAAGGGGAAGCAGGCTCCCCACCGAGCAGAGAGCCCGATGTGGGGCTTGATGCCAGGATCCTGGGATCATGACCCGAGCCAAAGGCAGAGGCCTAACCCACTGAGCCACCCAGGGGCCCTGGAATACTAGGGTCTTAATTACCTTACCTCAGCTTCTAAAGTGGTAGTTCTGTTGCAGGATTTTTCTTTTGGTGCCGGAGGTTCTTGGTCATGCCTATTCCAAGAATGAAGAGGCAGACTAGGCGAAGGGTGGTGGGCAGCAGAGCAAAGTTTATTGAGAGTAGGAAGCTCCCGAATAGGGTGGGGACCTGAGAGCTCTTGGGCGTTGGCTGTTTTGATCTGATAAGCCCCCACACTGCTGTTACGGTGCACATCTACCTATCAGGTAGATGTTGACAGGAGAAAAGATAGAGGGCTCCTCCCAGAGCTGTGTTTAGTAGCCTGGGGGACCAAGAGGGCTGCAGGCCACCAGATGAAGCTCCTTATTTAAATATCCAACTGGCTATTGAGCTGCTCCCCAACCCCCCTCTTGGGTGGGTAAAGGGGCACCTGCGTGGCTCAGTTGGTTAAGCGTTTGCCTTCAGCTCAGGTCTTGATCCCAGAGTCCTGGGATGGAGCCCCACATTGGGCTCCCTGCTCAGCAGGAAGCCTTCTCCCTCTCCCTCTGCTCTTCTCCCCACTCATGTGCTCTCTCTCTCTCATAAATAAATAAAATCTTTAAAAAATAAAATAATAAAATAAAATAGCCTAGCAAAAACATCAGTTTCCTAAAACCACAAATAGGAATGGCTCACCAAACCCTGCTGCTATATCCTGATACTGGATGGTATCTGTCTTGTGTGGTCCTAAATTGGTTAATGTAAAATAGCTCTACCGTCTCAAAAGTACCACTGCCAATATTGCATATGCTGCCGTTGCTCTTCAAACCAGATGTGTATTTACTGGGTGTTATAAAACTTCTGATTCCTTCACCCAAACCCAACATGCCTAGTTCATCTTTTTTTCTCTAGTCAGTCACATCCTGGGATCCAATGCATAAAATCGATATTGGCATCTATTGTACCTAACTGGGCTAAAGGATCTGATTTTGTGTACTGTCTATGTCAGAATATAGTGTATATTGCCATATAAAGTAAAAATACAATGCAACCAACTATCTAAGTATCATACCAGCTAAAATACCAAATAAACTATGAACAGTGAAAAAAAAATTGAAGTACCATAATATCCAATAATTCCACTGCTGGGTAGTTACTTAAAGAAAATGAAAACACTAATTCAAAAAATATATATGCATCCCAATATTTATTGCAGCATTATTTACAATAGTAAAGATATGGAAGCATTTTAAGTGTCCATCAATACATGAACGGATAAAGAAGGTGTGATACACAAATGTGCATACATACATATATATACATTTATACACAAAATGGAATATTACTCAATCATAAAAAAAAGAATGAAATCTTACCATCTGTGACAACACAGATGGACCTAGAGGGTATTATGCTGAAATAAGTCTGATGGTAAATATACTTATGGTGAGCAATTCATAATGCATATAATTGTCAAGTCACTATGTTGTACACCTGAGACAAATATAATATTATATGTAAACTATAATTCAATGAAAAATAAAAAATAAAAATAAAACAAAGATACTATAAATTATTTTTCCCTTCCTCCTAATTGATTTGAGAAGTAATGGTATAAAGGAATATAATTGTTGTGTCTGTAACAATAGAAATTAATGTATGTGAAATACATTTGCCCACAATAGCACAAAAGAGGTGGGTAGAAGCAAAGATATACCGGGATAAGGAAATTACGACAGATGGTAAAGCAATAATTGTACCAATGTACTTTGGGATGTATAACATTAATTGATGTAATATATATAACAAAATACCACAAAGAGAAGAAAGAAGAAATAGAGCTCTGTAGGAGTAACATTTCTAAGTATCATTGGAACTATCTAGTGTAAATCTCAGCCGCTTCTTATAAGTTAAGATGTATATGGTGAAATCATATAGATTTCACTAAAGAAATCTATAAGAGATTTCTTTTATAGAGAAATCACTAAAACACTAGAGAAATCACTAAAACAATAACTCAAAAATATAAGTTGAAAATCATTAAAGAAATTAAGATGCTGCATTAAAAAATGTTCACTTAATTGCAAAAGGAGCCTGTAAAAGAAAAATGGAGGGACAGAAAAGACACAAGGCATATAGAAAAGAAAAAGTAAAAGTAGAATGGCACATGCAAATCCAGCTGTATCAAAAATAATAATAAAATGGATTAAATAATCCAATCAAAAGGAAAGCTTGTTAGACTGGACTAAGACTCCAAACATAACTGTCTATAGGGGACACACTTTAGATTCAAGGATAAGAGTAGACTGAAAATAAAAATATGGAAAAACCATGGACCAGGGGAAAATATTTCCAATATAGATCTCACAATGGACATAAAACCTGAATATATGAACAATAGGTAATAAAACACATAACCCATTTTAAAAATGTGCAAAAGATTTCAACAGACACTTTACAAAATAGGATACACAATGGCCAATAAGTATAGGAAATGATACTTGATATCAATAGTAATTAGGGAAATGCAAATTAAAAGCCTACTGGAGGGGCGCCTGGTTGGCTCAGTCGTTAAGCATCTGCCTTCATGATTCCAGGATCCTGGGACTGAGCCCTGCATCCGGCTCCCTGCTCAGCGGGAAGCCTGCTTCTCCTTCTCCAACTCCCCCTGCTCCACACTCTCACTGTCTCTGTCAAATAAATAAATAAATAAAATCTTTAAAATAAATAAGTTAAATAAATTAATGCCTACTGGAATGGCTAAAATCAAAAGAACTGACAATATAAAGTATCAGTGAGAATATAGAACAACTGCAACTTTAATACAGTGCTAGCAGAAATGCAAAACAGTACCACCTGAAAAAGTTTGGCTGTTTATTATAACATATACTTACCATATGACCCAACCAAAGTACTCTTCAGGACTTTCTCAAAATAAATGAAAGCATATATCTGTACAAGGCTTGTATGTGAATGTTCATAGCAAATTTACTCATAATAACCCCAAACTGGATATAACTTAAATATCCATCAATAGACAAATGGATAAACCACTGTGGTATATCCATGCAATGGGATACTACTCAGTGGTAAAAAGGAACAAGCAACAGATTCACCCAATAACATGGATAATTATGTCTGATATGCATGCTAAAGTATTTAGGGGAAATGTACTGAGATCTTTAAAATACATCAGAAGGGGCGCCTGGGTGGCTCAGTGGGTTAAAGCCTCTGCCTTCGGCTCAGATCATGATCTCAGGGTCCTGGGATCGAACCCACATCGGGCTCTCTGCTCAGTGGGGAGCATGCTTCCCCCTTTCTCTGCCTGCCTTTCTGTCTGCTTGTGATCTCTCTCTCTCTCTGTCAAATAAGTAAATAAAATTTTTTAAAAAATAAAATACATCAGGGGCGCCTGGGTGGCTCAGTCATTAAGTGGCTGCCTTCGGCCCAGGTCAGATCCCAGGGGTCTGGGATCGAGCCCTGCATCGGGCTCTCTGCTCTGCAGGAAGCCTGCTTCTCCCGCTACCATTCCCTCTGCTTGTGTTCCCTCTCTCGCTATGTTTCTCGCTGTCAAATAAATAAAATCTTAAAAAAAAATAAAATAAAATAAAATACATCAAAAAATAAGATGGGTTGATAAATGGACACAAAGATGTATTAAAGCAAGTATAATAGAATCTAATACAGTAAACCCTTGAACAACACCTTTGAACTATGTGGGTTCAATTTTGTTTTACAGTACTGTAAATGTATTTCTTTTCCTTATGATTTTCTTAATAATATTTTTTCTCTAGCTTACTTTATAGAAAGAATACAGCCTATACTACATATAACATACAAAAATCTGTGTTAATCAACTGTTTATGTTATTAGTAAGGCTTCTGGTCAGCCGTAGACCATTAGTAGTTAAGATTTTGGGGAGTTAAAAGTTATGCATGGGGGCACCTGGCTGGCTAAGCTGGTGGAGCATGTCACTCTTGATCTTAGGGTTGTGGGTTCAAGCCCCACGTTGGGTGTAGAGATTACTTAAAAAAATAGTCTTGAAAAAAATAAGTCATATGTGGATTTTTGACTGTACAGGTGATTGGCATCCCTAACCCCCCACATTGTTCAAGGATCAACTGCAGTATAATCTAGTGGCAGGTACATGGGTGTTTAGTAAAATTCTTTCAGTTTTGCTCTATGATTGAATATTTTTATAACTAAAGATTTGGGAAGAAAACATTGTCCTGAGTGAAAGAATCCAGACACACAAAAATTACAAATATGGTTTATTTTACAGTACATAAAATACTGTATAGTTTATTTATACGACATTCTAGAACACAAAACAAATTTACAATGACAGAAAGTAAATTGGTGTTTGAGAAGAAAGTGTTGATTGTAAAGGGGCATAAGAAAAATTTGGGGGTGATGGAAATATTCTGTACACTGATTAGATGACAGTATATATTTGTCAAAAGTCACTGAACCATACACTTTAAATGAGAGCATTTATTTATGCAAATTATGCATTGATAAAGTTGATTTTAAAACAAACAGGCATGGACACTCAGTCGGTTAAGTGGCTGCCTTTGGCTCAGGTGATGATCCCAGTGTACTGAGATCAAGTCCCACATGGGGCTCCTTGCTCAGTGAGGAGCCTTCTTCTTCCTCTACCTCTGCCTGCTGCAGCCCTGCTTGTGGTCTTTCTCTCTGACAAATAAATAAAATCTTTAAAAAAATAAAGTAAAAGATAAAAAAATAATAATTTTTAAAAAACAAAAACAAACAAAAAACAGGCAAACAAAAGTGGAATAGAAGCTCTGACCTTCTAAATAGGTCTAATCCATTTAGAATGGATTAATCCCTGAACATCTCAGGGAAGGACCTGGTTGAGATATTTCCTTGGGAAACTTGCATTGTCAGTACGTTCAGTTTTCCTTTAAATTGTTCAGATTTAGCAAGGATGACTCTTTTAATCTCCGACCAAAAGAAAGGCCTGGCTTCCAAAGTGGAATGGAAAAAGATTGATGAGGTTTCCTAGTCCAATAGGCATATCTCATCTTAGTTGGACACATTTGATCTGCCCCTTTTCCCACTTATTGAAACCCTTTCCTCCTTTCTTTCCCTTTCTTCCTTTCTTTCCCTTTTCTTTCCTTTCTTCCTTTGCTTCTGGGAGCCAACTCTCTCCGGATTAACCTCCCATCTCTCTGGTCATTCCTGGTCTCTTTATAGACTTCCTTTCCTTTGTTTGCTCCTTAAGTATTGGCTTTGTCCTTGACCCTCTTCTTTTTGTCAACCAGGATTTAATTATCTTTTGTTGCAGTGATCACATATCCCCCTCCTGTGTTTTTCTAGTTTCCATGTCCATCTGATTTTTCTATGGTCTGTTGGACTTCTATCTGTTATCTGCCTTCATGAAGGACTAAAGGAATATGTTGAGTACAGCGTGTGACAGAGTGAGACAGTCAAGGTCAGAAGAAAAAGAAATCATCAGAGCACAAGGCCACCAGCTGGTTCAGTGATGGAGGCCTGGAGGGAGATGCTGACACAGATGGGGGCCAAGCCTAGGTACAGATGTGGCATTTCCATGCTGCTGTTCCTTACTTGCGACGACCTACTTCCATGCTGTTGCCCCACAGCAAGAACCCTTTCCTAGCACAAAGTAAATGTTCAGACACTCTGGTTTTCCTTTTTTATGAATGAACATTTTATAATAAAATGTTAGGAAAGAAAACATTATGCCAAGTGCAAGAAGTCAGACATCGAAGAAGACATAGAGTTTCAGGGCCTAACACTGAAGTTAAAAATAGCACTAGCCCCCGGGGCTCAGAGCAGACTCCAGTGGAGAAACTGTCATGCCCATAACCCCTTCTGGGACTGCAAAGCTACTGAGACGGGGGGGGGGGGGGGGGGGGGGGGGGGGGGGGGGGGGGGGGGGGGGGGGGGGGGGCTGCCATTTGAAAATTGGCGTGCAGTATGTGTTAGCTATGATTTTATCATGGGCTCATTAATACACTCTTTCTACACATCGATTCATGTAATTCTATGTTGGAAACATTGTCCTCATTTTACTAATCAAAATAACAGAAGCTAAGAGAGGTGGAATGAGTAAGTACAAGAGTTCAGACAATTGGCAGAGCTTCAGTTCAAAAGCAGGGAGTCTAAGATGTTGGCGAGGATGCGGAGAAAGGGGACCCTCCTCCACTGTTGGTGGGAATGCAAGCTGGTACAGCCACTCTGGAAAACAGTATGGAGGTTCCTCAAAAAGTTGAAAATAGAGCTACCCTATGACCCAGCAATCGCACTACTGGGTATTTACCCTAAAGATACAAACGTTGTGATCTGAAGGGGCACGTGCACCCGAATGTTTATAGCAGCAATGTCCACAATAGCCAAACTATGGAAAGAACCTAGATATCCATCAACAGATGAATGGATATAGAAGATGTGGTATATATATACAATGGAATACTATGCAGCCATCAAGAGAAATGAAATCTTGCCATTTGCAACAACGTGGATGGAACTAGAGGGTACTATGCTAAGCGAAATAAATCAATCAGAGAAAGACAATTATCACATGATCTCTCTGATATGAAGAATTCGAGAGGCAGGGCAGGGGATTGTAGGGGGTGGGGGAGGGAAATGAAACAGGAAGGGATGGGGAGGGAGACAAACCATAAGAGACTCCTAGACTCACAAAACGAACTAAGGGTGGCTGGGAGGTGGTGGGGTAGGGATAGGGTGGCTGGGTTATGGACATGGGGAGGGTATGTGCTATGGTAAGTGCTGTGAAATGTGTAAGCCTGACAATTCACAGACATGTACCCGGGGCAAATAATACATTGTATGTTAATAAATAAATAAATAAATAAATAAATAAATAAATAAAGCAGGGAGTCTAACTCTAGAGCCCCAGGCTACCAGGCTTGTTGACTGTTGCTAACTAGAGGTAGCTATGTCGAGAATAGAATGCCCCTATGCCCACTTCATATGGAGATAGTGCTACCACTGGTCTACCATCTCCATAGTTTTGTCCTTCCTAGAATGTCACATAGTTGGGATCGTACAGTATGTAGTCATTTCAGATGGGCTTCCTTCACTTGGTAATACACATTTAAGTTTCCTGCATGTCTTTTCATGACTTGATAGCCCATTTCTTTTTAGCACAGAAAGATATCCCATTGTCCAGATGTACCACAGTTTATTTATCCATTCGTCTACTGAAGAACATGTTGTTGCTTCCAAGTTTTGGCAACTACGAATAAAGCTGTCATAGACATCTATGTGCAGGTTTTTGTGTGGACATAAAATTTCAACTCCTTTGAGCAAGTATCAAGAAACAGGATTTCTGGATTGTATGGCAGGAGTATGTTTAGTTTTCCAAGAAACCACCAAACTGTCTTCCAAATTGCTGGTATCTTGCATTCCCACCGGCAATGTATGTGAGTTTCTATTGCTCCACATCCTTGCCAACATTTGGTGTCGTCAGTGTTTCAGATTTTGGCCATTCTAATCAGAGTGTCGTGGTAGCTCATTGTTGTCTTAATGTGCATTTCCCTGATGACATATGTTGTAGAGCCTCTTTTCATATACTTAGTTTCATCTGTATACCATCTTTGATAGGATGTCCTTGAAGGGCTTTGGTCCATTTTTAAATGAGATGGTTTTCTTGTTAAGTTTTAA
>CM053605.1:28195563-28224533 GCA_028646535.1 Procyon lotor
AAAAAAAAAAAAAAAAAGAGTTATGAAGCCTTTAAGATACTTCCAGGTACTATCTTCAGTGATGCTTCTTATCTTTATTCTTGGACTCCAGGTAATATTCAGCCCCAACAGCTACCACAAATGCTGCAAATCCCCATTTGAATCCTTTTAATAATGCACCAACAAAGGAAACATTGTGTGCAAAGCCACCCATGTATCTCCAAGCTTCATTGCTAGAGAGAAAAAAGGGGAAAAATTATAATCACATACAACTTACATACATTCACTAAAACAGATTTAATTTTCATCTAACAGACTTAAATGTAACCTTATATAAGATAATCTAAGTGGATCATAGTATAAATCTTTCTGTGACATAAGATAATTAGGTCTATAGGCCCACATTTTACATAAAAACAGAAGAAAAAGACTTGATTTCACAGTCATTAATACTTAGGATCTTATAGAATTCCCAAATGCAAGACTCCAGCCTATTCATGAGAGGTCAGCTGTGTGACTTTGCCCATACCAGTCATTACAGTATCATTTAAAGAGGAAGTTAGAAACTTGGGTATTAAACTTTGCTCTGTCACTTACATTCACAATCTTTTAGGCTAGATAAGTGACTTAACCTGTCAGGGCTTGCTTCCTCTTTTACTCAAACATGATTACTATCTAACTTATATAGTGTTATTGTAAAGATTAAACAGGGTTAATGTATGATGTATTTTGTATGTATGTATGTAACACTTAATATTACTATTTTTCCAGAGAACCAGAGCTTGTCATAGCTGCCTGAGCTTTAGGAGACTGACTTCTTAAAAAAAAAAAAAAGAGAGAGAGACTGACTTCCTGTTTGCTTTGGCAATCATTCTTCTGAGTGTCCTGAACTGAGAAGTAAACAGAATTCAGAGAGCGCCAGTGAAAAAAAAGTCTTCTCTCACAGGTATAGATAAATGAGTGGAAAAAAATTATGTTATATAGAAAAACCCCCACTTAACTCTAAAAATCTGATTTACTAGAAAATATGAGAGTTAATCAAATCTAATTCAGATGCCAAAACCAAAGACATTAGAAGAAAACTATGGGGTAATATCCTTCATGAACACAGATGCAAATATTCTCAATAGAATTTTAGAAAATGGCTTCTAGAAATATAAGAAAGGATAATATATTATGATGAAGGGTTTCCCTTAGGAATCCAAGACTGAAAAAAAAAAGGAATGCAAGATTGGTTTGATATTTTAAAATCAATAAGAGTAATTCATATTAACAGAATGAAAAAAACTATGTGAGCATCTCAATAGATGCAGAAAAAGCATTTAAAAAAATTCCACACTCAAGAGAAACTCCACAACACCCTAAAACGAATATATTTAGTGGTGAAAGACTGAATGCTTTCCCCCAATTAGGAACAAAGCAAGGGCTCCTGGCTGGATCAGTTGGTAGAGCATGTGACTCTTGATCTCAGGGTCCCACATTGGGAACAGAGATTACTTAAAGAGATAAATTGTTTTTAAAAAAAGGAACAAAGCACAGATGTCAGCTAATGTTTTTAACCCACATTATACTAGTAGTGTTAGCTAGTGTAATAACGCAAGAAAGAAATAAAAAGTTTACAAATTGAAAAGGAAGAACACGATTTTAGACAAAATGATCATCTCTTAATTCTAAGAAATTTGTAAAAAAAAAAAAAATCTGCTAGAACAAAAATGTGAATTTAGCTGAGTAACAAGATACAAACTTGATATATAAAACTCCATTGTATTTTCACATATTAGCAGAGAAAACTGGCAATTTAGGTTTAACACTACCATTTATAATAGCACAAAATATGGAATAATTCAGGATAAATTTAACAAAATATATGTAAGATTGGTTTTTAAAGCAATAAAACACTACTGAGAAAATTAAACAGAATCTAAACTGTCCATAAACTGGAAGATTCAATATTGTTAAGACATCAATTTTTTTAAGTTTTTATTTAAATTCCAGTTAGTTAACATACAGTGGAATATTAGTTTCAGGTATACAATATAGTGATTTAACTTGTTAAGACATCAGTTATCCTCAGTTCAGCTCTGAGCTAATGTGGTCCCAATTAAAATTCGAGCAGCTTTTTTGTAGAAACTGAAAAGCTTGTTTTAACATTTAAATGTAAATACAAAAAACTGAGAATAGCTAAAACAACAACAACAACAAAAAAGGAACATAGATACTGCTCTTTTAGAATAAAGTCTATCTAAATTATTTTATAATTCTTACCGGCCCCATGGATCCCTTAGCCCTCGTGCAGCCAGCTTCTCCTGGACAATTTCTAATGGTGTCCCTTCTATCTTCCATTGTTTATAATCTGGAAGTTCCAGTTTACTATGGCCATGTTCATGCCCATGTCCGTGGGCCATGTCTAAAGGATAAGATTAACATAAAAGAGAACTATGCCAATTGTAGATATTAAAATACCCAAACACTGTTAATGTTTTAAAAGGAGAGCAGGGGCGCCTGGGTGGCTCAGCGGGTTAAAACCTCTGCCTTTGGCTCAGGTCATGATCTCAGGGTCCTTCCCCCTCTCTCTCTACCTGCCTCTCTGCCTACTTGTGATCTCTTTCTCTCTCTCTGTCAAGTAAATAAATAAAATCTTAATAAACAAACAAACAAACAAACAGATAAATAAATAAAAGGAGAGCAAAGGGGCGCCTGGGTGGCTCAGTGGGTTAAAGCCTCTGCCTTCGGCTCAGGTCATGATCTCAGGGTCCTGGGATGGAGCCCCGCATCGGGCTCTCTGCTCAGCAGGAAGCCTGCTTCCTCCTCTCTCTCTCTGCCTGCCTCTCTGCCTACTTCTGATCTTTCTCTCTGTCAAATAAATAAATAAAACCTTTAAAAAAAATAAAATAAAAAAATAAAAGGAGAGCCAATATAAATACTTGAAAATTCTGAGTTAACAGGTTTTATAAAACAGTATCTTATTACATAACTAGTGTATATTCACAGAAAATACACGTATATAAAATATAAAAAAGAAAATAAATCAATAATCCCACCTGGGTGGGCTCAGTTGGTTAAACATCTGCCTTTGGCTCAGGTCATGATCCCAGTGTCCAGGAATTGAGTCCCACTTTGGGCTCCTTGCTCAGCAGGGAGCCTGCTTCTCCCTCTACCTGCCCTCTCCCTGCTTGTGCTCTCTGTCTCTTTCTCTCTGACAAATAAATAAATAAAATCTTAAAAAAAAAAAAATAACCCTACCACTAAGAGATAACTATTTACTATTTTGTTCCTTTCTTCATTATAAGAACAGCCAACATTTATTGTGCCCTATGTGCAAGGTGCACCAAAGTGCTTTAACACGTATTAAATCCATTACTCCTAAAACAACTCTTCGAATTTAAATTAGTTATTATCACCATTTTACACATGAAGACTATGAAGCTCGAACAAGGTAAGGAACTTTCTGAAGGTAACAACAACAATAAACAGTACTACTGGTTTTGAACTTTGCAGTTTGTTTTCAGCCCTTGCTCCTAACTTCTTTTTTTTCCCCCCAAAGAGTCTATTTATTTATTTATTGGGCAGAGAGAAAGAGAGAAAGCAAGCACAAGCAGGGGGAGAAGCAGGTAGAGGCAAAGGAAGAAGCAGACTCCTCACTGAGCAGGGAGCCTGAAGGGGGGCTTGATCCCAGGACCCTGAGATCATGACCCAAGCTGAAGGCAGGTGTGTAACTGACCGAGCCACCCAGGTGCCCCTGCTCCTAACTTCTAAGCAATACCGTTTCCTTCATTTTAGTCCTTTCACAATGTGTAAATATGCATAATGAAAATGTATATACTGTTTTGTTACCTGCATTGTTTAGAAGATTCTTTTAAAATGCAGTGTTACTGTGTTTAAATATCTATGATCATAAGAACTTTTTCTGTAAAGAGCTAGGTAATAAATAGCTTAGGCTTTGTGGACCAAGAGGTAAAATCAAGGATATATTGTAGGTAGTTATATAACAAGAGAAAAAAAATTTCCTGATAAATTCAAGATATAATAATAACTGAGTACAATTTTTTTGTAATACAGGTCAGATGAAAAAAATGAAATTCCCTTTTCCAGGGATAACACTTTGCTTAACTGGGGCTCAAAGTTAGGGTTCCTTAGTTAGCAAATTCATTCCAAACGTTCATCTGTAAAAACCATTCTTAGCTCATGAGCAGTATAAAAACAGGCAATATGCTGTATTTGGCCAGCAGGCTGTGGTTTGCTGACTCCTGAACTATACCAACAGAGACCTTAGCCTTTCTTTAAGGCTCCTTAAATAAAATATGCCTGTAATGGTTATAATAAAGACTTTTTTTTAAAGCTTATTTATTTATAATCTCTACATCTAACACGGGGCTTGAACTCACAACCCAGAGATCAAGAGTCACATGCTCTACCGACTGAGCCAGCCAGGCACCCCAATAGTGTTATTTGTATAGATAATGTAAAAATAAATTTCAGTTCAGTCCCGAGTTAAATTGCTATGAATTTCAAATTAAGGAGGTATGAATTAATACCCCTTTTGTATAAGGTTAGCAGTAGCAATTCTATAATCACTCCTCTCCAGAAATAAAACCAAACCAAATAATTACTACCATTATATCTGCATTTATAACTCTGAACAGGCCCAATAATAAGGCAGGGCTCTTACACGGCATTTTAGAAGACAGAGGTAATTATTAGACAGTGTATACTAAAGATACATCATGTGAAATGTTCATTCCATTAAATAATAGTTCCCAGAATACTGGGGGAGAGGGGTTATACATAGTAATTCTGACAAATTAACCAACACTTTATATTTAGACATATTAAGAATAAAAAAACATTATTTTGATGTTTTTTACATTTAAAAAAGAATGAAAACCAATTCCCACCAAACAAGTTAAAACATTCACAATTTCTTTTTTTTTTTTTAAAGATTTTTTTAATCTTATTTATTTGAAAGAGAGAGAAAATGAGAGCATGAGAGGAGCGAAGGTCAGAGGGAGAAGCAGACTCCCCAAGAAGCTGGGAGCCCAATGCGGGACTCGATCCCGGGACTCCAGGATCATGACCTGGGCTGAAGGCAGTCGCTTAACCAACTGAACCACCCAGGCGCCCAAACATTCACAATTTCAGTGAAACATTTGATCTATTATTATTATTTGGTGGATTCACCAAATATAAAGGGATAAAATATAGAGGTATACCATATAATATATATGGTAATATAAAGGAAAAAAATTACCATTTCAGATTTCAGGCTGATTTTGAGATTCAATACGTTATTATAAAAGAAATACCTTAAGAAGTGTTTAATTAGAAGGATATCTTGGTTTCTTCAAACCATGTTTTCAAAAAGAATTTTTTTAATGTTTCATTCCAAAAATCTTTAAAGAGATTATAAGACAAACCCTTATTTTGGCAAATATCAGTTCTAGAATACTAATCCTAATTGAGTATCAACATACTTGGAAAATAACACAAAACAAATGTCAAAATCTTTTAATTAAATAGTTTGATTTTGAAAATATAAATAGAGGGGCTCCTGGGTGGCTCAGCCATTAAGCATCTGACTCTTGCTTTCAGCTCAGGTCATGATCTCAGGGTTGTGAGATGAAGCCCTGCATCAGGCTCTGCACTGGGCATGGAGTCTGCTTAAGATTCTCCCTCTACCCTCCAACCTCCCGTCCACTTAAAAAAAAAGAAAAATGGACACATTACCATATATGAAGGCTATGTTAAAGTTACAATATATATTTTTAAAGATTTTATTTATTGATTTGACAGAGAGAGAGAGAGAGAGATCACAAGTAGGCAGAGAGGCAGGCAGAGAGAGAGGGGGAAGCAGGTTCCCCACTGAGCAGAGAGCCCAATGTGGGGCTCAATCCCAGGACCTGAGATCATGACCTGAGCCAAAGGCAGAGGCTTTAACCCACTGAGCCACCCAGGTGCCTTTGGGAGAACTCTTTGAGAAACAAAACATGAAAGTATATATATTAATTTCTCCTAATTTCCTTTAATAAATTCAATGCATTTTCTCTTTTACCTCATTAAAATATTTCAGAAAGCATCCCCTTATAGGCATTTACTAAATAGAGCATTTCAATGACTTTTCAGAGTTGAACAACACAATTTCTAGGGAACTTTTCATTTTCTTTTAAAAATTATTTCTAGGGGCACCTGGGTGGCTCAGTCATTAGGCGTCTGCCTTCGGCCCAGGTCATGATCCCAGGGACCTGGGATCGAGCCCCACATCGGGCTCCCTGCTCTGCGGGAAGCCTGCTTCTCCCCCTGCCTTTCCCTCTGCTTGTGTTCCCTCTCCCGCTGTGTTTCTCTCTGTCAAATAAATAAAATCTTTAAAAAAAAAAAAAAAAATTATTTCTACTTCAGAATAGCCATAAATCAAACAATGATATCCTGATCAACTGAAGGAAGTTTGGAATTCTACTTCAGTGCAGATTTTGATGCTATACAGATTTAATCCTGGATGCATCAGGATTAATGGTTAAATTAATTAAATAAATTAATTAAATTAATCAGGATTAATTTAAACTTAAAAGTTTAAATAGCTATAAACTTCTGGGCAAATAATTTAATCTCTCTGAACTTGTTTCCTCATATAACATGAGGATAAAACCTATCTTGCAAAATTGTGAGATTTGTGGAAAACGCATCACATTGTGTTTTCACACCCAGGTGGTTAGAATGTGACTTAGCACAACCATTGTGAAAAACTCGTCTGAACTAGAAATGTCAAACATCTGAATACCTTAAGGTCTAGATCTGCACTTCAATTATGTTTTCACTAGAACTTGAAGTGTGACTAGTGCAACTGGGGAATTTTTATTTAATTTTAATTAACTTAAATTTTAAGTTAGAGTCTCAGTTATTGGAAAATTTTAAAGTGTGTTTCGAACAATTCAGGTATATGAATTTACTTTTTCAATTGTAAATTTTGCAAAATATAAACACAGATCAAGTGTTTATATTTATGAATACTTACCATACAAACATATTTAACTGTAAAATATGTTGATTTTGAAACAGTATGAAGAAAATGTAAAATATTTCATTAACAACTTTTAATAATAATTATATCTTGAAATAATACTTTGAATATACTGGGTTAGACAAAATATATAATTAAATTAACTTCATTTCTTTTTATCTTTTTAATATGGCTACTAGAGAATTGTAAATTACATATGTCTTGCATTATATTTCCACTGGACAGCACTATTATTAAAAAAAACTCTTATGTAACTATAAACATATATATATATATATACGTATATTTCAACAATAGATATAGAAGAATCTTTTCTAGCCAGATTGTTTCTGTGACTAGCCACACACTGTAAACAACCCAAATATCCAACAATAATGCATTATTTACGGAAGTCATGCTACAGAGTACACAATGAAAAACTACATGCAAAAGTATGAACAAATCTCACAAATAATGAACAAGGACTGAGTTTTAAAAAAACACATACACTTTGATTCCATTTATATAAACTAAAAAACCAGACAATTCATTTTTTTTTTTTTAGAAATGCACCATAGATGGAAAAATTAAAGTAAAAAAAAATGAATTTTTTTGAAAAAAATGAATGTTTATCACAAGTCAGGATAGTGGTTACCTCTTGGTGGAAGAGACAGAATCACAGAAGCTCATATAGGGAGCTTCTAAGGCAGTGTTTTTCAACCTATTTTTAATCCTTGCACCCCAAAGGAGCTTTTTCGGATATTTTTTCCTTATCACATTCTCACCCCCTACCCCAATGAAATTTTAATACCACGGATATACCGTACTTATCTGCTAATGTACCATGGCTCTTTGGGGGGGGCCACAAACCACTGTATTCTGTAAGATTTTTTTCACTTCTCATCCAAGAACCAATTTTCATCTCTCTGAAGGATAATCACCTCTGCTGAGAATGCAAGTTCTAAGTTATTGGCAATGTTTTATTTTCTAACCTGAGGGGTGGTTACATAGGGTTTGCTTAATTGTAATTCTTTAAACATATTTATATTTTATACACCCTCTGCTATGTATATTTCACAATAAAAACTAAAATCAGATAAATGCAGATTATGCCAAGGACTCAACATCGGATAATTATTTGTTTCAGAACGTTTCAGACAAAAAACACTAAGTTTTTTAGTTCAACAAAGAAAAAACATAGAATCATGAAACTTTTAAAAAGCTAGCTACCTGTGTTTGGAGTGAATCTCTACTTTGGTGGAGATCAATTCCACCTCCACTAGTGTGGGCTGGCATACTTTCCCTAACTAGAAAATAACAGGATAATGCCTCTTACAGTACATGTTATTTTATGGTTTACCAACGTCTTTTTTTTTTTTTTTTTAAAGATTTTATTTTTAGAGAGAGATCACAAGTAGGCAGAGAGGCAGGCAGAGAGAGAGGGGCAAATAGGCTCCCTGCTGAGCAGAGAGCCCGGATGTGAGGCTCGCTCCCAGGACCCTGAGATCAGGACCTGAGCCAAAAGCAGAGGCTTTAATCCGAGCCACCCAGGCGCCCCTTACCAACGATTTTCAAGTATATAACCCAACTACCCCTCATTTTTTAAATTGTGACTAAGAACATTAAAAAATAAAAGACAAGTGGACTTTTAGTGTACCCTCCAGTCCCTGCACCTACTTTACATGCAATTTAAAAATAGTAATCACTCTAAAAATGGATGGGCTTTTGTACCCTGCTTTTTTCAGTTTAACGTTGTCATAAACATCCACAACAGAAAAGCCTTACGTAAAACCATACAGGATTGTTGCGAGGCAAGCATTGCAATTCTTATTTTACAATTTTTTGATTTGGAGCTGTTCTGCCTTTATTCAATTCTGAGGTAAACCATAATACACAGGGCGGGGGGTTATGGGTGGGAAAGGAGGAAAAAAGCACATGGACTTAACCACAGTAATTCTCACTGCATCCTTCTACAAAGTGCCCCTCACTCTCTCAGGACTTTAGTGTTCTCTAATTGCTACTTCTTCGATCTCCGTCCCTCGAGGTATATATTCTCATGACCATTCTCCATTTAGCCTCACCCTTTTCTACAATCCCCAGAATAGAGCCTCACTCTTATTCCCGATTAAGAGGCCTCCCACCAACTCTAATTTACCTGACAGCAATCTGACCTCTCACGACACTCAATAGTCAACTCTCCAGCCGGAGCAAAGCGGAAACGGAAGTTGTCTCCTAAAGCGCCTTACGGCAGGAAAGCAGAGGAGTCATTTAACGTTCCGCACTAGGTCACGGATTCCTGGACCGAGTGGAGAGTACGTAAAGGGTGCTGGAAGTCGACATTTTTTCCGCGCATCTGTGCATAGGTGGTCCGACTGAGGTAAGAATAATTCTAGAGGACAGAATGGCAGGGAAGAGGCGATGTTTTCCTTGCTGGGAGACCGGAATCCTTAGACCTGCACAGAGGGGAGGGCCGTAAACATGCTCCAGCCAGTAAGTGAGGCAGTTGTTAGTGCGCGGAAGCAGCCAATGGGAAGGCTGGTTGTTGCGCTGCAGTTGGCAGGCTGCTGCGGGAGGCGGTGGCGGTGAGAAGCCGGAGGCAGCGGGGTGACAGGTAGGCGGCGGCGCTGTCTTTGGGGGACGCAAAGTGCTAGATCAGGAGGGATTTTCTTCTTCTCGGGCTGCGGGAACTATACAAGGGATGTGACGAGGGTGGTCTGGGAAGGCGGTAGCTGGAGTGTTGATGGTTCCGGAACCTCGCGTAGACCAGGTAGCAGCTTGGGAGGGTCGTGAGGAGAAAGCAGCTGAGGCGGGTAGAGGCTGAACCTTGCGGGGCGACGTGGGGGCCTAGTGTGTGGGGACTTGCGGTGGCAATGCCAGAGAGAGGAGAGAGGCAGGAGCAGGCGGGAGCCAGACGATATCGTGAGGGCTGGAGGAGTTCTTTGCACGAAGCTCTAAGAGAGGAAAGGACGCGGCATTGCAGGCACCGGAGAGAAATCCTAGGAATTGCTTCTTATGGCCCTTTCTCCGGCTGGGAAGGGTGTGTGGAGAAGAAACATATTTACTGGGGGGTCAGATCCTTCAAACTCTTTAAGCTATACGTTATGTAATCTTTGGCTGTTATTTACCCAAACAACTAGGTTGTCGCCCTTGGAAGAGGAATCTTGCAAGCTATTGATGTGTTAGAATAGTTTTTTCGTTGTTTTGAGTGTTTTCTACCTCGGCAGGCTCATATTGGTGAAGAAGCATGAAGGATAGTCAGGAAGAGCTTATCCCAAATACGGAGTTGGGTTGAGAGATATGTTAGTTTGAGACTAGCAGCCAGGTTCATGTTTTGTAGTTCATGAATTTGTTTTGAGGGTCAAAGCTGATTATGAATACTTTTTTTTTAATCTTCAGGAAAGTGGAGAGCCTCAAAAATCTATAGTAGGAGGTAAGTGCAAGTTGGAAAATGACTAAAAAATTAGTTACTAGATCCCCCCCCCCCCCCCCGCCCCATATTGTGTACGGTAGGAACTATGAAAATAAGGTGGTGATTTGAAGGGGGATAAGGTGGGGGAGAAGAAGTAATTTGCTTGTTAGGTCTGATAAACTAGTTAAGAATTATTTCTTAGGTTTAGGAAGTATGCTCTTTGAACCTCTCCAGCTAAGGTAAAATGTATTTACAGACATAATGAACTGTAAATTATTATCTTTTTCTTAGATTTTGTAATCGCACAATGGAATGTAGAGTAAAATAGGAATTTCATTCAGTATGTTTGCGGAAGGACGGACTACATTAAAAATTAGATTTTTATAGTGCACTGGAAAACGTTAAAAGAAGCATTATAAATTGCTAACATGAAAGTTGATTGAAATGTAGCCGTTAGCTGAGAAGATGAGGACTAATGTAGTATGAGCAAGTGTGTAATTTTCCTTTTTGTATTAATGATAACTTATATTAGTATATCCCAGAACCTAAAATAAAAGATTGGCTTTTCTATAAATATCATTTGGCAAAAAGAGGTGGAGTTTGTTCTGAAATGTTAGTACTGAGATATTTATCAAGACTTCAGTTAAAAATTTTGATAGTTGGTGTTTCATTCTTTGTCTTTTTATCTTTTTGCAAGAGTAATCCTATTTAGTCACAAAGAATACTTACTGTTTTAGGTAGAATTTTGTAGTGTGAGTGCCTGAGTGCCTGTGAACAAATCTCTGCTTTTGTGCAGGGTGGTGTGAGTGTGTGCCTGTGTGTTTCTGTGTGTATGTATTTCTTATGTAACCAGCCTACTAGAGCTGTCTTAGAGAACTAATGGCTGATTTTGAATGGCCAGTAGGTGTCATTGTAGAATGCACCAAAGTTGAACATTGAGTGGGAAATTACCAAGTGATTTAAGAAATACTAGTCAGAATTAGAATATAATAATAATTGGCTTATTTATATATCATTAGAAGCCCACTTTTCTGACATATTTCAGTATCAGAGCTGTTTATAAGGAATTCAAAACCCTGGCTGTAAAGTATAATTTTTGCTCTAAAATGGACCTTCAAAGTTTTTTAAATCCACCTCTTAAGCCATCTTGACATGAAATATGAACTTAAGTTTGATTGTTTTTAATACACAGTTTTGGTGTTTAATAGTAGTTTATTAAATTCTATAATGTTTAAGATTTTCAGCTTGACTGAGCTTTATAATAGAAAAACCAATGCTGTTACATAATAAAAAGCTAAAATGATAAAATATGGACAGAAAGTCTCTAAAGTTATCAGCTGCACCAAAAAAAGTACTTTGCTGTTGTTCTTTTAATTCAAGAACAGAGGAATTTCTCTTTCATTCCCTGTGGTTTCTTAGTTTTTTTGATGTCCAAAATAGCTTCTTTTTTATTTTTATCTGGCTAGTAGACTATGTGCCTTTTTCAGGATGATGAACTGAATAGTTGTCATTGTCTAAAATATAACATCATGAATTCTAGAGGGAGCTGACAAAGAAAGCTCTTAAGGTCGCTTACAACTGGTGTGACTATAGCCCTTACCTGCAGAGCCTTCAACTAAGCTCTTATCTCTTTGTAGCTCTGGTCCTTTGTCTGCTGTTAAAACAGCGTTAAAAAATAGAGTTGGACCTAGTTCAGAAATTCTCCTGAAGGTGGAGAGTTACATATGTATCAGAATAATCTAGGAGTTTTAAAAAAAGGCATACACACATATCTATTATATCGCCTCCACTTCCCTTCAGAATCTTAGTGGTAGGGGGAGTGTGAAGGGAGGTAGATATATTGTGAAGGGAAAAAAGGTCTAGAAAATATGGTTCATCACTGGCTTCCACATTAGAATTATTGATCTAATTCATGGCTCCCATACTTGTGCTATGAAATAGCAACACTATTCACTTGAAAGAAAGGGCTACTAAATCTACCAGTATTTTTATAGTTCAATAAAATTTCACCATTTAATGTCATGGCTGGGCTAGATTTTCTAACCAGCAACTAAAGTTGCCAAAATAAAAATGGGCCTGAATGTTTTGGTTTGGATTAGTTTTTACTTGGCAGTTAGCTACTTTCCATAAACCAAACTAATTTCTTCCACAATTCAGACCTGTGCTAATTTGTACAGATGTTGAATCATATCTTGTTCTCTTAATGTCTCTGAAAGCTGTCTAGTTTTAGAATTAAATAGAACTGGAAAATAAAAATTGGAAGTTTTTTTGATTAAAGTTCTTCTTGGGATATTGCTATGATACAATGAAGATATACATTTATCTTTTGTGTAAACATTTACAATTATATATGTTAATATATGTTAAAACTTGAAACTTTTGAGTGTGTTGACTATAGGCCCTGTTTAGAAATTCATGGTCCAGTTGGGGTATGTGTTATGGTGAGTGCTGTGAATTGTGTAAGACTGATGATTCACAGCCTGTACCCCTGAAGAAAATAATACATTATATGTTAAGAAAGAAAGAAACAAACAAACTAACTAACTAACTCATGGTCTATCTTTAACAAAGACTAGACTTTCTGTTTGGGTCTCTGCCATGGAGACAATTATGAGAAAAAGTAGATAAGTAGACTAATTTTGGAGAAAGATGTGAAAACTCAGTTATGTAGTATATTAAGAGGTATGACTTGGTCACTTATAGAATTATAGTTCTTTCTAGGTTTGAAATATAACTGTTAAAAAATGTCATAAAATATGGTAAGTGACACCAGTTTATCGAAGGCAAAGTATGGGATACGAAATATTTATTTTGTTCTATGTAAAACACTTAACTCCCAAAAATGTTTGAATTCAATTTATCTATCACTTTTGTTATGATGGCCCCTTAACTCTTTTTTTAAAATTGAGGTATAATTCACATAATCCTTGATTCCTGATAGTGCTTGGTTCTTAATTAATATATAGACTTTTGT
Source organism: Procyon lotor (assembly GCA_028646535.1). Taxonomy (NCBI): domain Eukaryota; kingdom Metazoa; phylum Chordata; class Mammalia; order Carnivora; family Procyonidae; genus Procyon; species Procyon lotor. The sequence goes on from CM053605.1 coordinate 28,208,917, forward strand.
TAGCTACTAAGATTTACTTCCTTAAATTACTAAATTTACTTCCTTAAATTCCTTTCCCCATATATTTTTTGAAAAAATGTGTGGAGGGAGTTGGATGCTGAGTGGTGAATGAAACTAATCTTTTTATATATTTTGTATGGAGGATTAAAAGCATTTTTTTTTTATCAGACTTTATATTTTAGAGCAGTTTTAGGTTAACAGTAACATTGAGTGGGAGGTACAAAGATAATACCGCATACCCCACACACACGTATAGCCTCCCCCATTATCAGTATACTCCACAGAGTGGTACATTTGTTATAATTGATGAACCTAAATTGATACATCATTATTACCCAAAGTCCATAGCTTACAGTAGGATTTGGTCTTGGCATTTTACATGGGACAAATGCAAAATGGCATGTGTCCACCATTATGATATTAAACAGAGTAGTAGTGAGGCTTTTTAACCAGCATGTATTCCTTTTGTAATTTTTTTCTTTCCAAATGAAAAAGGGAATGGGGAGGATACCTCTGTACTTTCTACTTGATGATTGTAAAATCTAAAGTTAATATGAACTTGCAGTCTATCACAGTACTTACTATTTAATGTTTGTGGAAAAAAACTAGAAGGAACAAATGTTTCCGTTCAGAATTCTGTGATCAAAACTCTTCTCATTCTGTACCTTGTTTCTCTGATTTTATTTGCTCAGTTAGCAACTAAATGTGATGATACTTAAGTCTGTCTTTAATCTAGAGCTTTTTCTTGATCTCTAGTTCCTGTTTTAAAAATCTCATTGCAACTAAATGAGGATGACTTGCAGGTCCCTCAAATACAGTATGTCTTAAAATGAATTCGTATTTTATCTTTTATTATCTAATGTGCTGATGCTGGAACCTGGTATTATCTTTGACACTTTTTTTTTTTTAAGATTTTATTTATTTGACAGAGAGAGAGATCACAAGTAGGCAGAGAGGCAGGCAGAGAGAGAGGGGGAAGCAGGCTCCCTACTGAGCAGAGAACCTGATGCGGGGCTCGATCCCAGGACCCTGAGATCATGACCTGAGCCGAAGGAGAGACTAACCCACTGAGCCACCCAGGTGCCCCCATGTTTGACACTTTAATCATAGATCCCTCATCTCAAGAATGCTGGCTTCTGTTGACTCTACCTTCATACTACTTTTTAAATTCCATTTACTTCTCTCAATTTCTACAATCTTTAGAAGTATGAAGAGTTAGGACTTAGAGGTGTACTATCTAGATTAGAATTCCAGCTCCACATTTGCAGCCTCAATTTCTTTGTCATTAGAAAGAGTTGTACAGCTGCACAATTGCATTCTTGGGTATTTATTCCAGAAAAATTGAAACTTATAGTCACATAAAAATCTGTACATGAATGCTCATAGCAACTTAATTTCTAATAACCCTAAACTGGAAATAATTCAGATGTTCTTCAAGTGAATGGTTAAACAAACTGGCACATTTATACCATGGACCACTATGCAGCAATAAAAAAGAATAAACTGTTGATACATGCCACATCTTGGAAGAGTCTTTTTTTTTTTTTTTAAAGATTTTATTTATTTGACAGAGAGAAACACAGCGAGAGAGGGAACACAAGCAGAGGGAATGGTAGTGGGAGAAGCAGGCTTCCTGCCGAGCAAGGAGCCCGATGCGGGGCTCAATCCCAGGACCCTGGGATCATGACCTGAACCAAAGGCAGACGCTCAACGACTGAGCCACCCAGGCGCCCCTTGGAAGAGTCTTAATTGAAAAAAAGCCACTCATGGAGTGCCTGGGTGGCTCAGTGGGTTAAAGCCTCTGCCTTCAGCTCAGGTCATGATCTTGAGCTCCTGGGATCGAGCCCCACATTGGGCTCTCTGCTCAGCAGGGAGCCTGCTTCCCCCTCTCTCTCTGCCTGCCTCTGCCTAATTGTGATCCTTCTCTTTCTCTGTCAAATAAATAAATAAAATCTTAAAAAAAAAAAAACCAAAAACCACTCTTAAAAGGTTATATACTGCATGGTGCCATTTATATAATATTCTTAAAATAACAAAATTATAGAGATGAAGAACAGATTATTCGTTGCCAGGAGTTAAGGATCAGGGAGAGGGGAGCTTCTTGATAGAACAGTCTGTATCTTGATTGTGGCAGCAGTTATACAAATATACATACATTATAAAATTATATAAAAGTGGACACACAAGTGAGTGGTTATATAACTGCTGATATCTGATTAACATCTGTAGACTGTGCCAGTGTGAATTTCCTGGTCTTGATATTTTGCCATAGCTATGCAAGATGTTACCGTTGGGGGAAACTGGACCAAGGGTACCTGGGACCGCCTGGCACATATTTTGGGAATTCTTATGAGTTTATTTATTTAAAAAAAAATTGTAGGGGCGCCTGGGTGGCTCAGTGGGTTGGAGCCTCTACTTTCGGCTCAGGTCATGATCTCAGGGTCCTGGGATCAAGCCCCGCATTGGGCTCAGCCGGAAGCCTGCTTCCCCCCCTCTCTCTGCCTGCCTCTCGGCCTACTTGTGATCTCTCTCTCTCTCTGTCAAATAAGTAAATAAAAAATCATTTAAAAAAATTGTAAAGGGTAGTTAGAAAGCTTAAATGTAAGTAAGTAAGGTTCTTGTTATAGTATTTAGTGCATCATAAAAATGTAGTAAATAGAGTAGTAGTGGCAACAGCAGCAGTGATAGTTTAGGCCTCTAACCTCTTTCTAGGCCTTTCACTAGGACCATTCCAACAGTCTTATAGGTCATCCTGGAGTCAGTCTTTTCTCCCACTAGTCCATTCTACAGTGCAACCAGAGTGTTTTTTCTGAAGTACCTATCACATATTACTTACTTCATGCAAAAACTTCAATGGCTCCCTGTTGTACTTTCATACATTAATTTCATTTTAAAAAAAGATTTTATTTATTTGACAGAGAGAGAGAGAGATCACAAGTAGGCCGAGAGGCAGGCAGAGAGAGATGGGGAAGCAGGCTCCCTGCCGAGCAGAGAGCCCGATGTGGGGCTCGATCCCAGGACCCTGAGATCATGACCTGAGCTGAAGGCAGAGGCTTTAACCCACTGAGCCACCCAGGCGCCCCAATTTCATTTTTTTAATCATGGTGGAATAAGCATTGGAATCAGCATGACCTCCAGGTTACTACAATAGGTGAATTGAAGATAAAAACAAAAATCTTGAGTGATTTTTCTCATCTTAAGGAACTATTAAGTATTGGTATTTGAAAGTTGTTGGGATTTTGTTTGTTTTAGTTTTTTTGGGTTTTTTTGGTATTGGTGCCTAACACAGTACACCTAAACTTAATGGCTTAGGGCAAAGAGATTTATTATTTTTCGTCATCTGTAGGTTGACTGAGCAGTTCCTCTGTTGGTTTCACTTGGCTGTTCACTACAACTCTCATGTAGTTGAATCTGCCTGGAGAATTGACTGAGTTGGAAGGTCCAGGGTGTCCTCACTCACATGTTTGTACTTGGTGCTAGCTGTCTTTTAAAGTGCTTTAGTCTTCTCAGTGTGGCTCCTCATTCTCTAGTAGGGTAGTCTGGCAGTCTTACCTGGCATTTTCAGGATAGCATTTTTTTTTTTTTTTTTAAGATTTTGAGAGAGAGAGAGAGAGAGAGCACAAGCAGGGGGAGCAGCTGAGGGAGAAGGAGAAGCAGGCTCTCCGCTGAGCAGAGAGCCCAAGGACCCTGGGATCTTGACCTGAGCCGAAGGCAGATGCTTAACTGACTGAGCCACCGAGGCACTCCTCAGGGTAGCATTTTAAAAAGGTGAAGGTAGAAGCTGCAGGGCTCCAAGCTCTCTTTAGGGCTTAGGCTTTGGAACTTATGTAACATCCCTTCCATTACATTCTGTTGGTCAAAGCAACTTGCAAAGCTAGCCTAAATTCAGGGGAATGGAGAAATAGAAAAAGACCTCTGTCTCTGTAAGTTTGGGCTGCTATAATAAAGTATGATAAATTAGGTGGCTTAAACAACAATTTATTTCTCACAGTTCTAGAGGCTGGGAAGTCCAAGATCAATGTGCCAGCAAATTGTTTTTTCTACTGAGAGCTCACTTCTTGGTTCAGAGATGGCTATCCTCTCATTGTGTTATCAGATGGCAAAAGGGGTAAGAGAGCTCTCTGGAGTCTCTTTTTTAAATGTATACATCCCATTTATGAGTGATCTTCCCTTATGATCTAATCACCTCCCAAAGGCCCCCACCTCTTAATACCATTATATTAGGGGTTAGTTATTATTTCAATATATGAATTTTGGTGAGACACAAACATTCAGATTATTTTATCTTTTCTTAATATAAGAGTGAAAAACAGTCCAAAGAAAATGATACATTCACTAAGAATTTGAAACGTTTTGTTGAGACTTAAGTACGAATGACATAAGTACAAAAGATGTTAAATGGCAAGCGAGGTAGGGCAGGTTCAAAATCTTTATGAAGTAGAATAGTCTGTATAATATATGGGAAATCAACCTTATTTGATTGTTATGCATACAACAATATTACCTGAAAACTTGTAGGAGATTATTCAATAGAAAGGTCACTGATTTTTTTTATTTGAACAGTTTTTAAATAGCTAATTTAACATCTTTCATCAAAATATTTATTTTTCCTAACCTCTTATTTTCATATAATTTGGTCTTGGCATTGACAGTTTTATAAGCCACATTACTTTTCTAGAACATAACTCCTAAATGTTGGCTAGAAATTACTGTATTATGAAATCTTGTCACTGTAGCAGACTACTATAAACACCCCTCCAGCTGAGCTGTAATGGTGCTGTACCTTCATAGAGTATAGGCTCTTTGTTTTGTCTTGCTTCCTACTCTATCCTGTTTCAGTGGAAGTGTCTTACATTTTATCATCATTAACTTGAAGCATAACTGAGGTGGCTCTTGGCATCTTAGACCACAAATCTGTTGTGGGAGTCTCTTTTTCACCTTATCAGTGAGGAATTGTGTTTGGCTGCTAGAAACAGATAAGAAATAATCATTGCTTAAACAAGATAGTAGTTCATTTCTTTGTCTTGTGAAAAAAAAATCAGAAATTGGCAGTGTAGGACTGATATGGCAACTCCACAGAGTTATCAAGAATCCAGGCTCCTCCGGTATTTTCCTATGCCATTTTTAGCATGTGGCTTCCATTCTCAAGGTCACAGGATGGTTGCTGGATATCTGCTCATCACATCCAAGTTCAAGGCAAAGGGAAGGCAGAGGAAAGGCAGACAACAAAAGGGGCACACCTCTCATCTTTTAAGAAACCTTTCTAGAATTTTTCACACAGTACTTCCTCTGATCTCATTTACCAGAATTTAGTCATTTGGCCGTATTTGGTTACAAGTGAGGTTCAGAAATAGTTGAGCATATACACTATATCCGTGGGGGTGCGGGTAGGCATCTGTATTGGGTGGCAACTAGGAAAGGCCGTACTTGCTTCTTCTCTCTGCTGAGTCTGTGGCTGACTGCCCAGTTGTTGCTGTTAAGGTGTTCATCCAGTAGACTTGAATAAGTGCTATGTGCTGGGCCTTGTTAGGAACTGGAAATGCAAACACAACTGAGAAATAGTCTCTGCCCTAAAGAAGCTGTAGTTTAAGAATAGGACTAATAAGCCTGTACACAGGTTTCTGGGAATGAAAAGTATTAAGTACTGTGTGCTATTAGGACTAGTTACCACTGTGATTCTGCCTACCACATCAATTTATAAGAGACTTAAGATGGAGAGGGAGAGGTCATTGCTTTGAAAGAGTAATATTAATGAAAAGATGATGAATTAATTAATGAAAAGAAATCAGTTGTTTTCTGCCTCCTGGCGGGGGGGCAGGAAATGAAGGCTGTTTCCCTTCTCCGTAGACTAGAAAAAGAGGTCCTAAAAGAATCACTCTAGGGACGCCTGGGTGGCTCAGTCAGTTAAGCGTCTGCCTTCGGCTCGGGTCATGATCCTAGAGTCCTGGGATTGAGTCCTGCATCGGGCTCCTTGCTTGGTGGGGAGCTTCTTTCTTCCTCTTCCTGCTGCTCCCCCTGCTTGTGTGCTCTCTCTCTCTCTCTCTCTCCCTGACAAATGGATGAATAAAATTAAAAAAAAAAAAAAAAAGAATCACTTTTGATGTTTTGTGTGCTTAAGAAGAGAGACTGTTGTTGGAAACTTTTTTTCCCAGTATGGGGCAGAAGCTCTTTAACCAGAGATATGTGGCATGAGGTTGTCATGAGTATCAATGATATTTTGGTGTCTGCAACAACTTTAATTTGATGTGAAACCACCTGTGATACCTCTTGGTGACCCAAGACACAGAATATGCTGTGCATTTTTTTGTTTTGTTGTTTTACTTACATTTATAATCAAATGGAATGATAAATTTTAGAGATTAATAAAAAGAATGATATGGGGTGCTTGGGTACTCAGTTGGGTTAAGGGTCCAACTCTTGGTTTTGGCTAGAGTCATGATCTCTTGGTTGGTGAGATGGAGCCCCACGTCAGGCTCCATGCTCAGTGGGGAGTCTGCTTGAAGATTCTCTCCCTCTGCCCCTCCCCTCACTCATGCATGTTCTCTCTCTAAAATAAATACATAAATCTTTAAAAAATATATAAAAATAAAAAGAATGATACAGTTTTCTTCCTATAAAAGTTTATGAGTTTTATTCACAGATTCCAGGGGGTCTGTGGACTCTAGGTTGAGAGTTTGTGAATGACGGGGGAAAGAAAGGCTTTGAATGGATACTGGGTTGTATGCTAAGGCTTTAAAGAGAAAGTGACTGTCTGAGTCTTGAAAGAGTAAGGTGGTTAGGTTAGAGGGCAGTTGAAAGGCATTCTAGAGGAGGAGAGTAGCTTAAGAAAATTCATGGAGGTATGAGAGAGCTTGGCATGTCATGGAATTATAGGTTAACATTGATGAATGACATCTGTGTTGAGCCAAGGTATAATTTCTGTTCCTACTGTTTGGGCCAATTTTTTCATGAGCAGATTAAGCAAGTACAGTGACAGAGCCTGTATAGCCAGTCCTCAGATAGGTACCTCTGGTCATCTTTCTGTTCAGGCATGATGAACATGTAAATCTTCCTACTGGGAGGATTTCTCTTTTCACAAGTGTTTCAGGGCCACCTCTGTGTCAGGGTAATGCCTGGATCTCATATGGAACCATGTGTAAACTAGGCTGGAATTTTTCTCTTTCTTGATCATATGGAACTCTGCAAGTTCATAGATTAAAGGAATGTTGACATTTAGTAGGGTATTTGAGCCATTTGTGTGCCACGGGTATTTGAGTAGCATTTGTTTTTAAGATTTATTTGTGCTCTTAGGGCCTGTCCTAACCTTATATATAACCTTTCATAGTCAGAATCAGCAACTTATGTAGTGGTAATAACTGGATTTCAAATAATGACAAAATTTAAAAAAAGAATAGATTTGTTTTTTTCTCATGTAAAGCGTTGCAAGTCTGGGTGACTGCAGGGCAGCCATCTTCCATATGATGGGTCAGCAGTACATCTTTGTATTTTTCTCTGCTTCTGTTGTCATAGTGGCAAGGGAAGAACAGGCTGGAGAGTGCATACTGGCAATTGAATGCTTCCGTAGGAATCATTTCTGCTCTTTGGTCAAAGCAAGTCATGAGGTCACATCTGACTTAAAGAACGTAGAGAACTATCATCTCATGTGCCCTAAAGGATAGGAAGAGCTAATGTCTAGTACAGTATCACTTTCACTTAATGATGGAAATGTTTGCTAGCACATTCAACTTTATGGCTTGGTGGATTAGAACACCCAGTTCTTTAGGGTAGATCAGGTCACATGGCTACTTTGGTGCCCCGTGGTCATTCTCTATCAGAACCCAAAAGCCAGGCAAGGAGTTCTTTCTCAAAAGTAGCATAATCATCTACAGAAGAGGGCAAAGCTTTTTTCTAAAGCAGTGATTCTCAGGGCGCCTGGGTGGCTCAGTTGGTTAAGCATCCAACTCTTGATTTTTGGCTCAGGTCCTGATCTCAGAGTTGTGGGATTGAGCCCCTGTCAGACTTCCGCACACAGCATGGAGTTGACTTAGGAGTCTCCTTCTTCACCTGCTCGTTCTCTCTCTCTCTATACACACACACATATATAATTTTTATTTTTAAAAGATTTTATTTATTTATTTGACTGCGAGAGAGGAAACACAGCAGAGGAGTGGGAGAGGGAGAAGCGGACTTCCTGCAGAGCGGGGAGCCGGATGTGAGTCTCGATCCCAGGACCCTGGGATCATGACCTGAACCGAAGGCAGACACTCAATGACTGAGCCATCCAGGTGCCCTAAATAATATTTTTAGAGCAATGATTCTCAACCAGGGGCAATATTGCTTCCCAAGAGACATTTGGCAATGTTTGTAGATATTTTATCACAACTTGGGAGGAGTACTCCTGGTATCAAGTGGGGGAAAAGCCAGAGATGCTGCTAGACATCCTGCTGTGTACAGGACAGCCCCTTACAACGTTAGGAATGACCAATCTGCTAATTGTACCAAGGTCGAAAAACCCTCTTCTCTGTGAGGCTTTGTGGTTTGTGTTGTGATTCTCTTATCAGAGCCTATTGGCAACTTCATATAGCTGCTTTATCATCTACCACAGACATTTCAAACACCACTGAATTTGCTGGATCTTAAGGCCCAAATAACAGAGTGTCTTGCCCTGCCACTTTGGCCTGCTTCACTGCCTTGTCATGTTTTGGGCCCCATTTAAAGTTGGCAGCTTTATTGGCTATTCAAGAAATAGGACAGAACAGTTCTTTAAAATAATGGTTTATTTTGTTTCCAGAATTTAAAGAGGTCCACCAAGGAACATGTTTCTTTCTAAGTGGTAGTGATGGGCTGAGTCATGATAGCATGTCCTTAATTTTAAAGAGAATGTCTTGTCATACTCTAGACACTAGATGCCTAGAGACTTCATCAAGGTCTCAGTTCCTAAATTATTGTGTGATTCTCCACTCTCTGGCATGCCTGTATCTTTCCAAGGTATCTTACTAACCAGGTAAAATAAGCATGATCTCAGTGTAATGAATAAGTATAATATCCTATGGGTTTGTGAGATGTTCAGAGTTCTTGTAGTCTGGACTGATGAGACATGGCTTCACCACTACTAGCCAAGGGACCTTGCGCAAGTGATTTAACCTGTCAGTGACTGTTTCTTCATCCAGAAGATAGGGATAAGGATAGTGCCAACTATATGGGGTTTTTATAAACAGTAGATGAATTGTTAAAAATGCTTAGAGGACACCTGGCTGGCTCAGTCAGTAGGACATGTGATTCTGGATCTCAGTGTTGTGTGTTTGGGCCCCACATTGGGTATAGAAATTACTTAAAAATAAAATCTCCTCCCCCAAATAAAATCTTAAAAAATAAATATGCTTAGAAAAGTGTCCCGCATATAATAAATGCCAAATAAGTATTGACTAATGAAATAATACTAGGAATAATATAGAATCTTTATGGAGAAAATCTAAGTGGATTTTTTTTTTTTTAAGATTTTATTTATTTATTTGAGAGAGAGCAAGAGCACAAGAGCAGGGGGGGAAGGGTGGAGGGAGATGGAGAAGCAAACATACCCCTGAGCAGGGAGCCAGACTTGGGACTCGATACCAAGACCCTGGGATTATGACCTGAGCTGAAAGCAGATGCCTAACTGACTGAGCCACCGAGGTACCCTAAGGTGGGTATGTTTTTAACCTTAGTACAGGGAAGGAATTCATTAAAAAACAAAAAGCATAACGCTATAAAGAAAAAAAGATTGACAGATGTGACTGTTTTCTTAATTTGTAAATCTAAATTTTAAAGATAAACTCTTTTTTATACATTTAATTATATTTAAAATTAGAAACAGTACATGTGTTTTCTAGTAGTATTCCAAAAGGAATAATGGTCATGATAAGAAATGAAGAAGTATTTAGGCACTCAGATGCCCACCACTACTCTATCCCCTTTTATCTAATTTCCTGCTTTCTCTTTTTCCCGATAGCAGTTCTGGATTATAGTTAAAAATGATTAACTCATGGGGTGCCTGGTGCCTCAATCCGGTAAGCCTCTGCCCTTCAGCCTAGGGTCCTGATCCCAGGGTCCTGGGATTGAGTCCCACATTGGGCTCCTGGCTCAGTGGGGAGCCTGCCTCTCCCTCAAATATTTTTTGCCTTCAAGAAGAGCTTCTCCTGAACATTGTCGGTTAACTAAGTAAAGAGAATTATTTAGAGGTAAGAATGCCACCAAACCCAGATACTACTGCCTTCCTTGAGTCCTTAAATACCAACTACTTTAAAGAGTTATTTGGTATTTGAAAGATTTATTCTAAGATTCAGAGTAATTTCCTGGAATAGGTTGTATTTAAGGCATGCCCATCTTTAGCATCCAGAATATGGTCTTTATTAGTTCCTACTGAAAGGATCAAGGCTTCCTTGGAGAAGTGTTTGATCCTAAGTCTAGGGCAAGAACTGTACAAGATGAGCCTGGAACTTCTAGGTGTATCAGGAAGTTAGAAGGCTATCATCATTTACTAGGTTTATGTCAAAAGAGCTTTTGAGCTATGTTGGGGGTTCCCATGACCAGTCCTAAGTATGATTTGTTAGAATCACTCATAAATCATTATAGTCAGTTATACTTTATTACTGCGAAATGATAAAAATCAGCAAAGCAAAAGGCATATAAGGTGAAACCTGGAGGAAACCAGGTGCAAGCTTACAAGAGTCCTCCCCCAGTGGAGTTGAACTGGATGCTCTTAGTTCCTCCAGTAATGAGTTGTGACAACATGTGTAAGATGTTGTGTACTAGGGAAAATCTTTTGAGCCTAGATGTCCGTGGTTTTTATTGGAGGATCAGTCATACAGATCATAGTTATCAAAGTTTCAGACCTCATAAAGGAAAGCTGATTTTACCATAGTCATGTTGTTTATACAAACTACTTCAACAGACTGGTACAGTTTGATTCAAGGCCTTAAGGATGCAAAACGCGGGGCGCCTGGGTGGCTCAGTCGTTAAGCGTCTGCCTTCTGCCCAGGTCAGATCCCAGGGGTCTGGGATCGAGCCCCGCATCGGGCTCCCTGCTCCGCGGGAAGCCTGCTTCTCCTGCTACCATTCCCTCTGCTCGTGCTCCCTCTCTCGCTGTGTTTCTCTCTGTCAAATAAATAAAATCTTTAAAAAAAAAAAAAAAAAGGGATGCAAAACGCTTATCAGAATGTTTCAGGAGTTCATTTTCCGGGAGCCAGCTGTTAGAGTTGAACGTGTTGATCCAAAGTTATCTTGAAGGCTAACCCCTGTTCCCTCAGAATTTGATCCTATTTGGAAACAGGGTCGTTGCAAATGTAATTAGGTAAGTTAAAGTCATACTGGAGGAGGGTGGACCTTTAATCCAATATGACTGGTGTCTTTATAAGGAGGGGAGAGGAAACACAGCACAGTAAGAGAGACATGTGACAACAGAGACAGCAGTTGGAGTAATGCATCTACAAGCCAGGGAATACCAAGGGTTGCTGGCAACTCCAGAACCGAAAAGATAAGGAAGGATTCTCTGCAAGTTTCAGAGGAAGTATGGCCCTACTGACATCTTGATTTTGGATTTCTAGTATGAGATAATAAATTTATGCTGTTTTAAGCCATTCACTTTGTGGTACTGTGTTATGGCAGCCTTAGAAAAGCAATACACTAACCAGTGGCCACAATAATAAACCCTTTTTGGGAATGTGCAAATTCCTTTTTGGGAAGGTTTGAACAACGTAGGCTTGCTGAAGGCAACTATTGCCTTCACAGAAGCCAAGCATGAAAAAGCTTCCACTGGGCAAAGATGGGACAGTTTGAGTATCAGTAAGAATAATAACTATAGTGGGTTGAAACATATCAAGTATATTTAGCCCATGAGTTTATAATGATACTTAAAGCAAAACTAATTGCCTACCAGTAGAGGATGCTAGTTAACCATCTCATTTTGGAAACTGGTAAAAAAAAAAAAAAGGAAAAACAAAAAAAGCAACAACAAAAAAAGGAAAAATGTTAAGCATTTATCCCATCTTTCCTATAAAAATGCTATTACTAAGTAACCAAATACTAGATAGAGAAGTTTCTCTTTCCAGAAATATTCCAACTAATTAAATGAAGAAAGAATAATAGAATTAGGTCATTATTTATAGTCATTTGGTAATCCCTAAAGATCCTTAGGTGTTGATCACCAATAACTGCTAACATCACAGAACATGACAACCAGATGTTATGAACCTTCAGACAATATGATTGGCCTCCCTCCCAAAAATAAACCTAATCTGATCAAACTGCTATATCCAGCCACAATTTTTATAAGAACTACAGAAGTCAGAGGAATACATTAAATCATCATAAGGGTGCAGTCAGCCAAATCCAGACATGTGGGAAATGGTAAATAACTGTTTTCTTCAACAAATAAATTACAAGATACACATACACAGACCCCTGTAGATTAAAAGAGATTTAAGAGATGTCATCCAGTCCTGATATGTGAACTTCATTTGGATACTGATTGAATGTTTTAAAAAACGGACATAATTGTAAATTTGAACATGAACTGGGTATTTGATTATATCAAGGAATTATTTTAAAATTTCTTAGATGTAATGATATTGTGGCTATTTTTTAAAAATATTTAAAAAAATTTTGCTTATTTGAGAGTGCATATGAGAGAACACAAATTGGGGCAGAGGGAGACAGAGGGAGAGGGGAAAAGCAAGTTCCCCACTGAGCAGGGAGCCTAACATGGGGCTAAATCCTCTAGGGACCTGAGCCGAAGGCAGATGCTTAACCAATTGAGCCACCCAGGCACCCCTCTTGTTTTTTAATGTAAGCATTTATAACTCCAAATTTCCTCCTTAGCATCCCTTTTGTTGCATCTCATAAGTTTGTGGGTTTGTTTTATGTTTTCATCTCATAAGTTTTGTATATTGTGTGTTTATTTTCATTTGTCTCAAGTATTTTGTAATTTATTTTGTGATTTCTTCTTTGACCTCTAGGTTGTTTTAAAGTGTGTTTCGTTTAATTTTTACAATTTTGTGAATTTTCCCATTTTTCTTCTCTTCATTTCTGACTTCCTCTTATTATGATCACAGGAAATACTATGTGTGATATCTGTTTTTCTTAAATCTGTTGAGACTTAATTTGTGGCCTAACATGTGATCCATCTTGGAAAATGACCCAGTTATACTTGAAGAATGTATCTGCTTTTGTTGGGTAGAGTGTTTTGTATACATGTGTTAGATCTCGTTGGATTATTGTGTTATTTATATCCTCTGTCTTATTTCCTTCTGGGGTACTGAAGACTCCAGATATTATAGAACTATTTCTCTCTTCACTTCTGTCAGTTTTGCCTCATATATTTTGATGGTTTCTCATTAGGTGCATTAATGTTTGTTATGTCTTCTTGCTGTATTGATCTTTTATATGTTCTCCTTTGTCTCTTTCTTGAATTAAAGGTTATTTTATCAGATTAATATGGCCATCTTTGATCTCTTTTAGTTACTGTTTGCATGGACTATCTTTTTATATTCTTTTACTTTCAATCTGTTCGTGTCTTTGGATCTCAAGTGACTCTTGTAGACAGCATATTGTTGGATTGTGTGTTTTTATTATTCTGCAAAACTTTAGTCTTTTTTTTTATTAAAGATTTATTTATATGATAGAGAGATCACAAGTAGGCAGAGAGGCAGGCAGAGAGAGAGAGGGGGAAGCAGGCTCCCTGCTGAGCAGAGAGCCCGATGCGGGGCTCAATCCCAGGATCCTGAGATCATGACCCGAGTCGAAGGCAGAGGCTTTAACCCACTGAGCTACCCAGGCGCCCTGCAAAACTTTAGTCTTTTTGAAGAATTTAATCCATTTACATTGATTGTAATTGTTGATAAGGATGTCTGTAGTTTTGCTATTTGTTTTCTATATATTTTATCACTTTTTGTTCCTCATTTCTGCATTACTTTTGCATTTAGTTGATTTTTTTCTTAAGTGAAATGTTTACATTTCTCATTTTCTTTTGTGTATATTCTGTAGCTGTGTGTGTGTTTGTGGTTACTATGGGGATTGCACTTAACATCCTAAAGTTATAACACTGTAATTTGAATTTATACTAACTTCAGTAACATACAAAAATTCTACTTCTTTACTGGTCTGTTTCCCACCCCTTTCAATTGTTGATTGTATCTTCGTACGTTGTGTGCTCCAAAACATAAGCAAATTCTTTTAGTCTCTATGCAGTTGACAAAGTAAATGTCAAGGTTGGTAACTGTACAATTACCTTGCTGTACAATCATGACAATCTTTTTGTGATACTGGGCATTGAAAAGCCATAATTAGCCTCATCACCTCCTCAGTGTATAGAAGATAGATGAAATCGTCATCTAAAACCTGTACCTTGAACAGGTTCTGCTTTCTTTCTTTCTTTCTTTTTTTTATTTTTATTTATTTTTAATTTTTATTAACATATAATGTATTATTTGCCTCAGGGTACATGTCTGTGAATCATCGGGCTTACACATTTCACAGCACTTAACAGCACATACCCTCCCCAATGTCCACAACCCAGCCACCCTATCCCTACCCCCCCCAACCCCCCCCCCCCCCCCCCCCCCCCCCCCCCCCCCCCCCCCCCCCCCCCCCCCCCCCCGGCCACCTTTAGTTCGTTTCTTGAGTCTAGTAGTCTCTTATGGTTTGTCTCCCTCCCCATCCCTTCTTGTTTCATTTCTCTCCCCCAACCCCCCAAACTCCCGCCTTGCCTCTCTGCTTTCTTTCTAAACTTCTTGTACAAATTAAAAAGTACTTTTAAATAAATAAGTAAATAAAACTTTAAAATAAATAAATAATAAAGAGATGCATTAGTTTCTTTGTAGAAAACCAAATGTGGAAATATTTGCCGAAGTTACAGTAATACTAGCTTTTACACTAATGGTTGATCCTTTTTTTTTTTTTTAATTTTTATTAACATATAATGTATTATTTGCCCCAGGGTACATATCTGTGAATCGTGAAGCTTACACTTTTCACAGCACTTACCATAGCACATACCTCCCCAATGTCCACAACCCAGCCACCCTATCCCTAACCCCCCGCCTCCCAGCCACCCTTAGTTCGTTTCGTGAGTCTAGGAGTCTCTTATGGTTTGTCTCCCTCCCCATCCCTTCCTGTTTCATTTCTCTCCCCCACCGCCCCCAAACTCCCGCCTTGCCTCTCAAATTCATATCAGAGAGATCATGTGATAATTGTCTTTTCTCTGACTGACTTATTTCACTTAGAACAATACCCTCCAGTTCCATCCACGTTGTTGCAAATGGCCAGATTTCATTTCTCTTGGTGGCTGCATAGTATTCCATTGTGTATATATACCACATCTTCTTTATCCATTCATCTGTTGATGGGCATCCAGGGTTTTTCCATAGTTTGGCTACTGTGGACATTGCTGCAATAAACATTCAGGTGCACATGCCACTTCGGATCACGACATTTGTATCTTTAGGGTAAATACCCAGTAGTGCGATTGCTGGGTCATAGGGTAGCTCTATTTTCAACTTTTTGAGGAACCTCCATACTGTTTTCCAGAGTGGCTGTACCAGCTTGCATTCCCACCAACAGTGTAGGAGGGTTCCCCTTTTTATCTCATCTTCACCAACATCTGT
>CM053605.1:28230972-28337521 GCA_028646535.1 Procyon lotor
ACCCTGAGATCATGACCTGAGCCAAAGGCAGAGGCTTAACCCACTGAGCCACCCAGGCGCCCCATCTATAATATGTTCTTATAATTGTTTGTATTTCTTTGGTGTTGGTTGTGATCTCTCCTCTTTCATTCATGATTTTATTTGTTTGGGTCCTTTTTCTTTTCTTCTTGATCTTGATAAGTCTGGATAGGGGTTTATCAATCTTACTCTTTCAAAGAACCAGCTCCTATTTTCGTTGATCTGTTCTATTGGCCATTTGGTTTCTATTTCATTGATTTCTGCTCCAATCTTTATTATTTCTCTTCTTCTGCTGGGTTTAGGCTTTATTTGCTATTCTTTCTCCTGCTCCTTTAGGTGTAATTTTAGGTTGTGATTTGAGACCTTTTTTCTTGATAAATGCTTGTATTGTCATATGCTTCCTCTTTAGGACTGCCTTTCCTGTATACCAAAGGTTTTGAACAGTTGTGTTTCATTTTCATTTACTTCCATGATTTTTTAAAATTCAAAGACTAAAATTTTTAAAAGAATTTAAAATTCTTTAAATGTGGTCAACCACATTCATTCTTTAGTAGTATGCTCTTTAACCTCTATGTATTTGAGTTCTTTCCAAATTTCCTCATGTGATTAAGTTCAAGTTTTCAAAGCATTGTGGCCTGAAAATACGCAGGGAATGATCTCAGTCTTTTTATACTGATACGGATCTGATTTGTAACCCTGTATGTGATCTGTTCTGGAGAATGTTCCATGTGCACTCGAGAGAATGGGGGTTCTGTTGCTTTTTGGTGGAATGCTCCAAATATATCTGTGAAGTCCATCTGGTCCAGTGTGTCATTCAAATCCCTTGTTTCCTTGTGATTTTCTGCTTTGATGATCTGTTCATTGCAGTGAGGGGGATGTTAAAGTTCCATACTAATATTGTATTATAATCAATGTGTTTCTTTAATTTTGTTATTAATTGATTTATATAATTGGCTGTTCCCTTGTTAAGGGCATAAATATTTACAATTGCATCTTCTTGTTGCATAGATCTCTTAATTATGATATAGTGTACTTCCTCATCTCTTATTATCGTCTTTGGTTTAAGATCTAATTTATCCAATATAAATGTTGCCACCCCAGCTTTCTTTTGATGTCCATTAACAATATATATGGTTTTCCATCCCCTCACTTTCAATCTGGAGGTGTCTTTGGGTCTAAAATGAGTCTCTTGCAGGCAGCATACCTGTGGGTCTTGCTTTTTTTTTTTTTTTTAATCCAGTCTGATACCCTTTGTCTTTTGGGGCATTTTAGCCCGTTTACATTCAGAGTTACTGTTGAAAGATAGGAATTTAGTGCCATTGTATTACCTTTAAAGTCACCATTTCTGTATATTGTCTCTGTTCCTTTCTGGTCTATTTACTTTTCGGCTCTCTCTTCTCTTGAAGGATCCCCTTTAATATTTCTTCCAGGGCTGGTTTAGTGATCACAAATTCTTTTAGTTCCTGTTTGTCCTGGAAACGTTTTATCTCTCCTATTTTGAATGACAGCCTTGCTGGATCAAGTATTCTTGGCTGCATACTTTTCTCATTAGGACCCCTCCACCTAAATTTTTTTTTTTAATTTTTGTTTGTTTATTTTGACAGAGCGATCACAAGTAGGCAGAGAGGCAGAGGTGGGGTGGGGG
The DNA here is from genome assembly GCA_028646535.1 of Procyon lotor. Taxonomy (NCBI): domain Eukaryota; kingdom Metazoa; phylum Chordata; class Mammalia; order Carnivora; family Procyonidae; genus Procyon; species Procyon lotor. The sequence goes on from CM053605.1 coordinate 28,232,636, forward strand.
AAGCAGGCTCCCCGCCGAGCAGAGAGTCCGATGTGGGGCTCGATCCCAGGACCCTGAGATCATGACCTGAGCTAAAGGCAGAGGCTTAATCCACTGAGCCACCCAGGCACCCCGTCCACCTAAATTTTTAAAGTATATTTTCCTAGGTAGTTAGAGGATATTTATTATATTCTAGATTAGTAGTTATTTTCTTTTGTTCTTGTAATTGTCATTCTGTTATGTCCTGGCTTCTTTTGTTTCTGTTGAGAAATTTGCTGTCAGTCTTACTGTTTCTTTGAAGGTCAACTAAATGTTTTCTGTGAATTTCTGAGTTTTTCTCTTCCTTCACTTTTTTTCATAGTTTAATTATGATATCATAGGCATGGTTTTCTTTGAGAATATTCTGCTTGGAGTTTCAGAGTATCTTGAATCTCTGAATTGATTTCTTTCATCAGTTTTGTAAAATTCTGTTATTCTTTTTAAATATTTGTTATATCTCTTCTTGTCTGGGACCTCAGTTGTATGTATGTCAGACATTTTGAGCATGTCTTCCATTTCTCTTAAACCACTCCTCTAACTTTTCCCCTACCTTCTACTCTTCTTTCTGTCTTCTTTCGTATTTTCTTTCTCCAGCTATAGTTCAGTATTTCTTATTGACTTAGTCTTCTAATTGTATGGTCTGCTGTGTCCAGTTTGCTATAAAACCAATATATTGAGTTCTTAATTTCATATTGTGTTTTTTAGTTTTAGAATGTATATTTAATTATTTTTATAGATCCTAATTCATTGATACTCCATATCATCAGTTTTATCCATTTCTCCCTCTATTTTCTTTAGTGTGTTATTCAGAATTATTTACAATTGTGCTTGTGTGTGAACTCTTATTGGGTCATCTGTGAATCTGACTCTGTCTTAATTATTAGTCATATATATGTCACTTAGCATATTTAGTAATTTTTTTATTGTGTGCCAGACCTTATGTATGAAAGAACCATAGAGGCTTCAAATAGTGTTACCTTCTTGACAGGGTTCCCAAGTTTTTTTTGTTGCTCAAATGACTGAGGGGCTTATTGTTTTCAGTATATCAGGAGTCGAACTAAGTTAAAGTATAATAAAACTCCATTTCCTATGCCTTGCCCTGTTGGATTTTTAAATTGAGAACCTAGTGAATATCTGTTTCATTAACCCTGAAAGATTGTTGGAGACCCATCTCTACTGAGATTCCCAGTATAGCTTTCAACACTGCCAGCTTGCACTGCTTCAAAATCTGGCAATTGTCTAGGTGGCTCAGAATTCCCAAGGTACAAAATGAGAGTTTCCTTCAGGTTCCTGGCTGAGTCAGTTGGTAGAGGATGCAGCTCCTGATCCTCAGAGTTGAGTTTGGGTATAAAGATTACTTAAAAATAACAAACAAGAAAAGAGAATGAGTTTCCTTGACATCTAATATCCCTTCCCAAAGTATGACCAGCTCCTGGTGTATTTTTCCAGAGATATTATGTTAGTCCTTTTCAAGTTTTTTAACCCACTGCAGAACTCAGGAAATGAAAATCTCATCACCAATAGTGAGTAGATAAGAGCTAAAAAGTCAGCTGCTATCATTCTATTAGGAAGCCCTAACGCATCTTTAGTTTGAAAAACACCAGAGACTTTGCAAATGATAATGTAACTTAACTCCAAGAGAATTTTATTGCATTATTTGTATTTTTTTTTAATCAAATTTTGTTGGGGTGCCTGGGTGGCTCAGTGGGTTAAGCCTCTGCCTTCGGCTCAGGTCATGATCTCAGGGTCCTGGGATTGAGCCCCGCATCGGGCTCTCTGCTCAGTGGGGAGCCTGCTTCCTTCTCTCTCTCTCTGCCTACTTCTCTGCCTACTTGTGAACTCTCTCTATGGCAAATAAATAAATCAAATCTTTAAAAAAAAAAAACCACATTTTGTTAATGAACATTTTGGGGTGTTTTAGATTTTAAAGTTGTGATACAGTTCTGAATCAAAATGATAGAGCATAATGTCAACAACTACTTGAAAATAGTTTTTACATTATGAGGAAAGTATACTTTTAGCAATTTGAAAATGATTCTCTCTGATCAAAAAAGCTTTTAATATGTTTTATACTCAAAATTCAAGTAATAGCATTTTCTTTGTTCTTTTTAAAAATGATAAAATTTTCAGTTCTGTGAATCTCATCCAAAATGATTTTATAGCCACTGACATTTCTCAAGTTTGATGTTATACTGTATATTGAATTTTTTTTTAAAGATTTTATTTATTTATTTGACAGATAGAGAATACAAGTAGGCAAAGCAGCAGGCAGAGGGGGAGGGAGAAGCAGACTTCCTGCCATGCAGGGAGCCTGACATGGGGCTCAAACCCTGAGATCATGACCTGAGCTGAAGGCAGATGCTTAACCGACTGAGCCACCCAGGCACCTCTGCATATTAAAATTTTAATGAGTGTTTACACATGCGTGCATGAGAGTAATATCACTGTAACATGTTCCAAAAGTTGGATTCATAGAATTTTTGACTGAAAAGTGAAGCTCCAGAATATTTGTTACCTACTCAAGGTCTTATAGATAATTAATGGGAAATTTGAAACTAAAAGTGGGACTCCTTTTCCCCAAACCTAATGTTTTTTAAATTAGGTTTGATGATGACAAGTATATGCTGGTTATTATAGAAAGTTTTTTAATCCCTAATTATTTCTAAAAATATATAAATTGTTTTATAAGTGTTTTATTAAAGTTGTTTTTGTTTCATTTCTAAGAATACTATCTCAGTATTTCATAGTTTTTAATTTTTATTTTTTATAGAGCTGGAAATATTTAAGTCTCAACAAATGAATTCCACACTTGAATTCTGCCGCATTCCTGTGCCACCTCCTCCTTTAGAAAACTGATCTTAGAACAGAGGTAAAATTACGGAATTTAAGTTTTTAAAGGATAAAGAATGAGTTTTCCATACAATTAGACATGTTAGAATTTTTTGTTATCTTTGGTGTGTAGTGTCTATTTAGCAATTTTACCTAAGAAACTTGAAATAATCACATCTTAATTATCGCATTTGAGTTTTACTTTTGAAAGTGTTTCCTTTTTAAGAGTTGTGCCTTTTAACCTTGTTGCCAGACCTTTACAGTTATCAAACAATTGAATATATGCAGCATAATCATGGTATGTAGCTAAACTGAGATAAGTGCTGTCCAGTAGAATTTTTGTGATTATGTCCATGTTTTATGTCTGTACTCTCCAGTATGGGAGACAATAGCTACATGTAGCTACTAAGCACTTGAAATGTAGCTAGTGCAACCAAGGAAGGGAATCTTTAAATTTTATTTTAATTAATTTAAATTTAAATAACCACATGTAGCTAGTGGCTATCATATTGAATGGTGCAGCTCTAGATTTTTTCTTAGAGAAGTTGTTATTTATAATAACCACACGTCTTTGAGTACTTAAATTTCAGAATTTAGAATACCTTGAAGTATTTTCATAGTTGTTGGCCTAGTTCGTAAAATAATTTTTACTATTTCATATGTTTCCCTGGTAATTACTTAGCTTTGTTTATCCAATAACAGTCTCCTAGAAATGCTTGAGAGCAGTTTTCATAATTAGTTTTTCTCACTGGTGTATTAATTTATTTAATCTTTAAAAAAAAAACCTTTGAAAAAATAAAATAAGATGAAAATAGGGAGGAAAGCTAACTATACGAGACAGTGAACTCTAGAAAATATACTGGGGTTTGTTGGAGGGGTGGTGGGTGAGGGAGAAGAGGTAAATGGATGATGGGCATTAAGGAGGGCACTTGATGTAATGAGCACTGGGTGTATATGGAACAATGAATCACTAAATTCTACCCTGGTAACCAATAATAGACTATATGTTAATTAAATTGCATTTAAGTGAAGAATTTTAAAAAGAACCTTTTGAGGTAGGTGCTTCTATTATCTCTTCTTTATTTTTATTTATTTATTTATTTTGTGTGAATGATTTTATTTTTTTGACAGAGAGACACAGGGAGAGAGGGAACACAAGTAGGGGGAGTGAGAGAGAGAGAACAGGCTTCCCATGGAGCAGGGAGCCTGATGTGGGGCTTAATCCCAGGACCCTGGGTCATCACCTGAGCCAAAGGCAGACGCTTAACAACTGAGCCACCCAGATGCCCCATTATCCTCTTTCTATAAATGAGGAATTTGAGGCCATAAATTAGTAAAGTTAATAATAATATAATAAGTTACTTTCCCTCTAGTGCCCGTACTCTAACCATTGGCTGTACTGACTCTTATAATCTCATTTTCTATAAATTGACAGTTTCTAGGGAAAAAAAAATACATGCTTACTGTCAGCTTAGACACAATTTCTACCCTTGTAGGCAATGGAAAGCTTATTGTACTTGGATGAGTTCTGTGAGTTTGCTTCCTGGCACGTAGTTACTGACTTCCTTCAGATCATGTCCCAGCAATTTATTATTTTGTTCATTATGTTGTTTTCAGGGCTTGCTGATAAAAGTTGCCATTACCATGGTCACCAAAAAGATAACTATTTTCTGTGATATCTTTTTTATTTTGTTAAATACTCTGAAATTGAGGCAGTATGGCTTGAATTGAGCTGCAGGCTGGAATATTGGCTTGAATTTTGCTTTTAAGATTTTAATTTTTTTTTTATTTTATGTAGTCTGTAGGCCCAATATGGGGCTCGAATTCGTGACCCCAACATTGTGTTGCATGCACTTGATCAAGCCAGTCAAGTACCCCTTGATGTTTGCTTTTAAATATAGTTTTTATATCCCAGGTTAAGGGGATGGTTATAATATGCAGTAGAAAAAAATTTTCACACATAAGTACCTGCCATAAGTCTGGATACTATCGTGTGCTTGTTAGCTGTGAGTACATAGTGAACATTCAAATGTGAGTGAAACAGACATAGACCCTGTTCATGTAACTCACAGTCTGATGGGGAAGATAGACAATAAGTAATAAAATCTAAGAAGCAAGGTACAAAATCCAAAGCACTAGGAAATGAACATATTTGTTGGAATGGAAAATACTAGAAAAGGGAGAAAAGAATGCTGTTCAGATAAAGTGGTTGAGACTGGCCTGCTAAGACTAACAGGACTAGAAGAAGCCAGCTATTTAAATAACAGTAGGAGTGAATTGGGGGAAATCTGGAGGGGCAGAGGGGCGATGAACCATGAGAGACTGTGTATTCTTGAGAAACAAACTGAGGGTTTTAGAGGGGAAAAGGGCGGGAGGTTGGCTGAGCCTGGTGGTGGGTATTGAGGAGGGCACGTATTGCATGGAGCACTGGGTATGGTACATGAACAATGAATCTTGTAACACTGAAAAAATAAAAGTATTTGGGGAAAAAAATAAAAATAACTAACAGTAGGGGCATCTGGGTGGCTTAGTGGGTTAAGCCTCTGCCTTTGGCTCAGGTCATGATCTCAGTGTCCTGGGATCAAGCCCCACATCAGGCTCTCTGTTCAGAAGGGAGCCTGCTTCCCCCCTCTCTCTGCCTGCCTCTCTGCCTATTGTGATCTCTCTCTCTGTCAAATTAAAAAAAAAAAAACTATAAATAAATAAACGAACAAACAAACAAACTAAATAAATAACAGTAGTAGGACAACATTCTAGGCTGGAGCAGTCTATACAGAATCCCTGGGATAAAGGGGTATACAAAGCTGTGGAAAAAACGGAAAGGAGAGTGTGGTCAGGACATAGGAAGCTGTGTGGGGAGTATTGTGAGCTATAAGAAAGGGACCAAGATACATTTTTTCAACTGTTGGTTTTAGAATAGACATTAAATTAAAATCTGAATTCTGCCAGTTAAACCGTGTTACCTTGTGTGGGTCATTCGACCTCTTTACACTTTAATTTTCTTGTCTATTATTTGGGAATAACAGAGGCCATATTAATAGTATATAGTATCAGGAAAATTAAGTATATAATACTTGTAGCAAACATTTATAGTGGTTACTTTGTGATAAGAACTGTTCTAAGTATACAATCATTGTATGAAATTCCGTACTGTGCTGCTCTTAATCCTTTTTGAATTGAGAGAAATGAGGCACAGAGGATTTAAGTATAGCTAGGAAAGGGAGTGAGAGGGCTTACACATAGCTGTAGTAAGTGACCTTAAATGTAGACAATCTGTTTCCAAAGTCCATGCTCAAAGTCTGTTCTGGGAATCCCTTAAGTGGTTTTGTGGGGTCAAAACAGCATTTGCTGCCTTCATTGTCATTCTCTGATATAGAGTGAAGGTTTTCAGCAACCAGTTAAATGCAGAAGTAATTATGAGATTTGCAAAATATGTAAAACAATAAACACTACTTTTCTTACTAAATTTGTTTTTGCTATGGAAAAATAAAATTTCGATGTAAAACATTTATGTAAAAAATATTATTTATGTTAACATGTAATGTGCTTTTTTTTTTTAATGAATTAGTAGACTTCTTAAGTGTAACAGAGAAGGAGGGTTCTGAGACAAAAAGTTGAGAACTGCTGCTCTAAACCACTAGATTCTACTGCCTTATTAAATTAGATAAAATATAGAAAACAGCTGATACAGTGTTTATACTTGATAGACTTACTGATAATTTACTTTTTCCTCACTTTTAAGGTAACTTTTTTCATCTTTTAATATTTCTGAAATCAAGTGCTTTTTAAAGAAGCTGTTAATAACTTTCCAGCTATATTTAATTTGGAAAAATGAAATTATTAAGATTAATCATATGGAAAATGCAGGCAGAAATCTTAGATTTTATTATGACTGAAAAATAAAACTATCATTGTTAAAGGTGCTAAATAATTGAGTTCATGAGCCCAAATGCATTAATAGATGTTTGAGTGCCCATTATGTGCCTCGTACTTGAGATACACAACCTGTCCCTGTGAAGTACAGATTCTGGTGGGAAAGACTGACAATAAATAATAAGTAAACAAATAAGATAATTATAGATTTTGCTAAATGCTATGAAGGAAATGGATAGAATGGTAGGGGATGAAAGGAGGAACTTGGGGGAGCCAATTTAAATATAGTAAGTAGAGAGGGGTTCTTTTAGGGGGTGACATTTGAACTGAGTCTAATCCAGACATATACAGAGAGAGCTGGGAGAGTGTGCCATGTGGCTAATACAAAGAACAAAAATGTCCAGAAACATAAAGAATGATTTAAAAGTCATATGTGATTATATGGATAAGCTTATGTTTTTGTCCTTTAGTTAAACATTTTTTTGTTTTAGTAATGATTTGTCCTCATTTTCTACTTAAATTTGTTAATAAATTGCAGTCCTAAAATTAGTAGTATTGTAGAGTTGAGGAAATGTGGTGTTTGATTATAATTATTAACACTACTGTTTTTCTGTATTTAAAGGTATTACCTTGCAGTCTTTTTGTTTGTTTGTTTTAGTTAACATAATGTATTGCTTGTTGCAGGGGTACAGGTCTGTGATTTATTACGCAGTCATTTTTAACATAGTATTGATAGAAGCTAAAGGGATTTGATATGCAAACTTGTGGTTATAGGAGAGATCAGATAGGAATTTAAAGTAAGAAATTTAACCTGGATGTGATATTTTTTTTTTTTAACTGAAGGATACTTGGGGGGCTTTTCAAAACATATATTCCACGTCCTGTATCAAATAGGGATTCTGATACAATATATATTAGATTTAGAAGATTTGTGTTTCTTTTTGAAAATAATATTTGGGTTTCTTTCTTCTTTTAAAAGTGGCTGTTCTTTGTAGAGAATTGGGAAAAAAATACTAATTGTAGTTACTTTTTCTTTCCTTTTTCTATAAAGTGTTAGCATACATTTTAAAAATCTTCTAATCCCTGTATTAGCAAAAAGAGAACTTACTAGTTTGTAAATTTTTCCTAAAACATAAATTTTGATTTAAATCAGTATTTTAAATATTTATGTTAAAAACTTGTTCGTTTTGATTTTTAGAAGTGTTTATTTTATGTAACAATAGCTAGTGAGAAAACATAATGAAAAAGAATCACAGTGGCAACAAGAAAATATAAACTATACAGGAATTAGTTGAAGGAATCAACTTAATTGAAGTGTGTTAACATATATGAAGAAGAAAGTAAAATTCATACTGAGACATATAGAAGAGGATTTTTAATAAAGAGCAGTGCTGTGCTTCTCCATGGGTAGGTCAGTGTTGTGAAGGTGTCATTTGGAATTAATCTGTAAATTTAAATTGTAGGAAAGAAACTTATCAGTGTAATGCTAATATTCATTTGGAAGAAAGCAGGCAATAATAATGAAACATGTTTTTAGGAAAGATTGTTTTTAGGAAAAAAATGTGAATACCTTTGTGTGTGTGTGTGTGTGTGTGTGTGTGTGTGTGTGTGTGTGATAGGATTTATAATATTTTTTACTAAGTCACAGTAATTAAAACATAGTCCCAAGGCAAAATTAATGGAGGAGTAGCTCAGAAATAGTTTGAAGTGTGTGTAAGACTTTTAGTATATGATAAAAATAGCATTTCGAGTTACTGAGGAAAAAGGCAAAATGTATTAGAATGGTTGAGAACTACTGGGAGAAAAATATTGTTAGATCTTGATCTCCTTTTACATTCTAAAGTAACTTCCAGGGGTGCCTGAGTGGCTCAGTGAGTTAAGCCTCTGCCTTCCGCTCAGGTCATGATCTCAGAGTCCTGGGATCGAGCCCTGCATCAGGCTCTCTGCTCAGCAAGGAGCCTGCTTCCCCTTCTCTCTCTGCCTGCTTCTATGCCTACTTGTGATCTCTGTCTTTCAAATAAATAAATAAAATCTTAAAAAAAATTAAAGTAACTTCCAGATTTTTTAAAATTTTTAATTTTTTTCTTTTTAGTGAACTTTTTAAATTAACATATGATGTATTATTTGTTTCCGGGGTACAGGTCTGTGATTCATCAGTCTTACACAATTCATAACACTCACCATAGCACATACCCTCCCTAATGAACTTCCATATTGTTTAAAGAGTGAACTATAAATGTGGTTTTTAATTTTAGAAGATTCATGTCTTAATAAGCAGAGTGGTTTTTAAAATAGTATAAAATATATTCTGATATCTTTTTGCCATGTCTCTTTCAAGTACATCACAGCATTTTTGTATTAAATCTCTAATGTTTTGGCTATAGGTACTCACTTGAGTGTTCTTACACCATTTTCCTTATCCTAATTTTAAAAGTCACGTATAATTAAAAGAATTAGCCATCACAACCAGGTGGGATTTATCCCTGGGATGCAAGGGTGAATCAACATTCGCAAATCAATCAATGTGATAGAACACATAAATAACAGAAGAGACAAGAACCACTTGGTCCTCTCAATTGATGCAGAAAACGCATTTGACAAAATACAGCCTCCTTTCCTGATTAAAACTCTGGAGTATAGGGATAGAGGGAACATTCCTCAACTTCATAAAATCCATCTGTGAAAAACCCACAGCAAATACCATTCTCAATGGGGAGAAGATGAGAGCCTTTCCATTGAGATCAGGAAACATGACAAGGATGCCCGCTCTCACCACTATTGTTCAACATAGTGCTAGAAGTCTTAGCAACAGAAATCAGCCAACAAAAAGAAATAAAAGGTATTCAGATTGGCAAAGAAGTCAAACTCTCTCTCTTTGCAGATGACATGATAGTCTGTGTGGAAAAGCCAAAAGGCTGTATCCCCAAATTACTAGAATTCATACAGCATTAAGTAATGTGGCAGGATACAAAATTAATGCACAGAAATCAGTTGCTTTCTTATACTGTAGAAAAGAACAACCGTAATGTGTAACTGTATAAGGATGTTCATTGCTGCATTTTTGTGGTACAGAAAATTTAAAACAATCTATGTGTCTTGGTAATTTATTAAATGAATAATTTTTATTATTAATTTGGTATTAATTACACTTCAGCTGTTAACAAGAGTGTGGAACATTTCAAACTTATAACTAAGTGATGATAATAGTGCAGTGAAATTTGGGTACCTGTTATTCAGCTTGAGTGGTTATTAATTCATGGCCAGTCGTATTTCATCTGTACCTAATTCACTTTCCTTCTTTGGTTCCCTCTGCCCAGTCCTGATTATTTTAAGGCAAATCCCAGACATTATTTCACCAGTAAATATGTTAGTTTGTAACTCCAAGAGACAAGCACTATTAAAGAAAAACAACAATTATAATACCATGATCAAATATAAAATAACCTATAATAATTCCTTAATTTAATATCATCAAATAACCAGTCATGTTTACCTTTTTCCAGTTGTATCATGTTCTTTTTAATTGTTTGAATCAGAGTCCAAGAGATTCATTGGCTATTGATTTTTTAATCTCTTTTAATCTTTAGGTTTCCCTACTATCTCTTTTTTCTCTGGCAATTTATTTTGACTAAATTAGTCAGTGTATCTTAATAGCATTTGCTACTTGAAAATAAGGGACATGTCTTACTCCTCTTTGTATTCCTCTCTTATATAGTACTTGGTGTAGTACATTATATAGAGACATTAAAGAATCCTTTTGGAATTGAAAGGGAGAATTAGGAAATCTGATGCCTTTTTTTTTAGGTAGAAATTTAGTGTGAAATTTGATACAGTCTTAGGAAATACTATCTTTTTGATAAAGAAACTTGTATTTGAGTTGCTTTGATGATGTTTCCTTACCTCTCAAAGAAGTTCTTTATTTCTTCTTGTTCTTACTTTTTGAGCCTTTAAATCTAATTAAAAATGAAAAATTTTTCTTTTTAAGATTTTATTTATTTGACAGAGAGAGAGATCATGAGTAGGCAGAGAGGCAGGCGGGGGGGTGGGTGTGTGTGTGTGCAGGCTTACGCTGAGCAGAGAGCCCGATGCGGGGCTCCATCCCAGGATCCTGATATCATGACCTGAGCCAAAGGCAGAGTCTTTAACCCACTGAGCCACCCAGGTGCCCCTTAAATGAAGACCTTTTAATTGTCTTACTCACTTTAAAAGTAATACATGTTTATTTTTTTCTCTAATTCAAAGTTACATTATTAGAATATCCTCAATATTCCTTCTCTCAGAGATAGACACTCTAGTATATATGTATTTCTAGACTTTTTTCACATTTTCACCTTTTATATATAATTTTAATGGAATTATAATTTACGTAATTGTACAACTTGCTTTTTGTACTTGGACATCTTTCCATTATAGAAAACATATAAATCCATCTTCAAAGGCCTTATTCATATAGTACATATACATTTATAATCAGTTTGCTGAATATGTGACCCTTGATTTCTAGCTTTTCTGTCTTTGTCATTCATAATTGTCACGTGGTTTGTTCTATGATATGTAACTAATTCCAGTTGTATATTTGGTAAAGGCTCTAAGTGTAGACTGTTCATTCGTCTTGGGTAATGTGCAGTTTGATTTCACTAAACTTATTTTTGCCACTTTGAAATATAGTTGTTGAGGAAAATGTAAAAGCATTAGGGAAATAGGTTTTAAGTGTACCACTAAAAATAGAATTTATATCTTAAATATAAATTTGTTTTAATTGAACTCTAGTCTAAAAGTAAGACTTATCTGAAATATGTACTAGGTTAGTTTCTTTGTTGAAGAAAGGTGCACATCATTTACCTTTGTAGTTTACATAATTAAAGTAGCGCTTTTTTTTTTTTTTTTCAGGGATAAAAGAGGAATAGAGGGTAGAAGAAGATGCTGGGATCTGAACGTGGTGTTGTGGAAGAATGGTTATCAGAATTCAAGGTAAATTGGATTGGGGATAAGAATGTGTCATATTGTTCTGTATGTCAGTAATTCAAACAGTAAATATAAGTGTTCTTTGGAGAAACTGAAGTAAGTGCTGTGACATGGAGTGGAAATGACACTATATGAAATAATGTGTTTCTATATTTGTAACTCTTTAAAAAGGCACTAAGGTGAATAATGACTAGAAGGTAATACATAAAAATGAAAAATTAGGATTGATGAGAGGATATATGATTTTTTAAATACATTCAATAAAAGGGGAAGCTTCCAAGCTTTAATAAGGCACAGACATAGGATTTGCACTTTATATTTTTATTTCCTATAATTAAAAATCACCCATTGATTTGATTTAAAACTATATAATTTCTGAATACTGTAGAAATAAATGTTTTATAAACATAAAATCCAAAAATTAAAATATACCCTATACTTATTTTTTTTTTTAGAGTAGATTATTTGGGGTGACCTATTTCAACAAATCTTGGTATAGTGTGTGATTTCTAACCATTTTTCATGGTTAAATAGTTTGAAGAACTATATACTATAACATACTAAGTTAATTTGTTTTATTAATTCTCACGGTTATATCTTGTATCATTTTTACTTTTCTTAGTTAACTCTATCATAAATCTTTTCAAGAGGAACTCGGGTAAAATAAATTTCCTGACTTCCCAAATATTGTTTATTTTTTATTTCCTTGGATCTTTCTTTTAGGCATTACCTGACACTCAGATCACCAATTATGCAGCAACTTTACACCGGAAAAAAACACTGGTACCAGCCCTCTATAAAGTTATTCAAGATTCGAATAATGAGGTAGGAAAGTTTTTAAGAAAAATAATTTCAACATCATAACATGAAATACGTGTACTAAAACGCATATTTAAGTTTTGTAGTTTTCCCTTCTCTTTTTAAAAATCTTTCTTATGGGACTGGAAAACTTTCTTTCTGCTATGTTTCATTCTGATAGTTGCTTTGGCTTTCTCTTTGCTCTCCCTCTTACTATTTTAAATGTTTTGATCAGGTTTGTTTCTATTCAGGACTGTATGTTTTGATTCTTGATTTGAATGACCATCATCTCATTGGATTACTTATTTAATTTGAAACTTCTCTGTTTCCTGTTTGGAATGTTCCCTTTTCTGGAATCCAAATTTTAGCCATACGCTGATTGAAATTTTTAAATTTTAAGTATTGTTTGCAGTTGTTCTATTGACAATGCAGAACTGTGTATATTACTCCTATCTATGAACTCAAACTGGAGACATGGAATGCTGCTAGTAAATTTAGCTTGAAGTGACTGGAGAAAGCACTATTTAGCATAAGTAGTAAAAGATCAGTGAACTTAGAAAAAGAGTTTCCTGTTACTCAGCCTTGAGATAGAAGGGGGAAAATGCAGCTATTGTATCTATATGTTGATTTATGCAAAATACACACATTATCTTTCCATTAACACAATAGTATGATAAATACAATAGTATTTATCACCACTGGATTCATGTATGCTTTAAAATGAAAATGAAAGGAACACACAGGAAAGTAGCTTCTTATCTTCCCAGATACAGCCTCCAAGAGTGCCTCTGCTGTTTACTGGAGTGAGTTTGAAGAAGTTCAGGTAATCATCTCCTAACCAGCAGCTTAATTTAAAGTGCATCTTAATTTTTGTCCTACCACTAAAAGCTTGCTAATTGACCTCTTTCTTTCCTGTCTCCTAAACTTGGATTGGCTCTCAGTTAGGCTTGCATCTGTTGCTATTTGTAGCAGCAATCGCAGGATTCATTTGCTTTTTTTTCTCTTGCTGTGTATTTATGAATGTTTTATAACTTTAGGTGTGGTAATATATATTATATACATTCATATCCGTTTTGGTTAGGAGTTTTCAAAATTCTGTTTGAATAATGAATGTGTGTATTTCCTACCCCTTGTTTTGCACTGTCTTAACATTTAAGCTTCGCTTATTAAAATTTGTTTTATGCTTTCTCTTTAGATTGTAAGCTCTTCATGAGCAGTGGTCGTATATTCTATATTTGTTACTTTCCTAGAATATATCTTGTCATGTACATGATGAACGCTTAAATAAATATTAATTAGAAGAATAGTAAAACAAAATGACATTCTGAAATGCTATTGTTTTTGTTAGGACTCATAAGTATATAAAAAGGATTGGTTTTCTTTTTTCCTTTATACTTTAGAAGATATGACATTAAAAAAATTGGGGCGCATGGTGGCTCAGTGGGTTAAAGTGTCTGCCTTCGGCTCAGGTCATGATCTCAGGGTCCTGAAATGGAGCCCTGCACAGGCTCTCTGCTCAGCAGGGAGTCTGCTTCGCCCTCTCTCTGCCTGCCTCTCTGCCTGCTTGTGATCTCTCTGTCAAATAAATAAATAAAATCTTAAAAAAAAATTATTCACATTGCTTTATACTGTAATACTTCACAATACTCATGTGTGAGACCTTGTCATGGCTAGAACTGGGAAAATTGCAGCTTAAGAGATTCAGGCTCAACAGCAATCACTGTAATCATCCAGTTAAACCAGAGCAGATCTGTCTTTCCATCTTTTCTCTTGTCAGTTCATACAGTTCTAACCATGTGGTCGTATTTCAGAAAAGCAGAATGTTTAGCTTTATAGCATCACAGACCAATTCTGGACTTTAGTCTTAAAAGGAAGCCTCTTTAAGTCTTGATTTTTTTATATTCTAAAACATGATCAACTGTTTTATTTAGGTAACAGGAAATTATATCAGAAAATTGTCACATGCCATATATGATATTAATTGAAACTTATGACAGTCTGCGAACAGTTTTGCTTTAAAGACCTTTAAAGTTCTTCAGAAAGTGAATTTCCTACTTTGGTATTATATATCATGGCCAACATGTACTATAGCTGAAGTTTTAATCTCTAGATTAACATATTGCTTAGGTTTTCTCCTTTCCCTTGTTCCAGATCCTTTGGACACTCTAGCAGTTCTTCCATTTCAAGGAGCTCTCCATCCAGTCTATTAATCCTGTCACTTCTTCATGACTTGATTGCCTTTCTTTCTTCCCTCACATATCTCACTTCTCTCTTCACCCAGCTAAATTTTCATGGTACATCATTGTCTCTTTCCTTGCAAACATTCTTAGCTCTTTTGCTTCTCATTCCATTAGTCATTATTCTTTGGGAAAATCTCAACACTGGATAAAACCCAACTGTTCATCTTCACGCTTGTACCTGAGCAGCTGAACATACTTGGAGAAATCAGCTGCAACAACAACTTTGTTGACTTTCTCCACTTTTATCTTTTATTTATTTGTTTTGTGTGTGTGTGAGAGAGAGAGAGAGAATCAGAAGCAGACTCCAGCTCAGTGGAGAGCCTGGTGCAGAGCAGATATGGGGCTCATGACTTGAGCTGAAATCAAGAGTCAGGTGCTTAAAAAAAAAAAGTCAGATGCTTAACTGACTGAGCCACCCAGGCACCTCAGAGTCCTGCATTTAAAGAGCAGAAAGTCAGGGGCACCTGGGTGGCTCAGTTGGTTAAGTGTCCTAACTCTTGATTTTGGTTGAAATTATGATCTCAGGGTTCTGAGATTGAATCCCCTATTGGGCTCTGTGCTCAGCAGGGAGTCTGCTTGAGAATTCTCTTTACATTTCCCTTTCTCTAAAATAAATAAATCTTTTTTTAAAAATGCAGGACAGGGACGCCTGGGTGGCTCAGTCGTTAAGCGCCTGCCTTTGGCTCAGGTCATGATCCCAGCGTCCTGGGATCGAGCCCCACATCGGGCTCTCTGCTCAGCGGGTAGCCTGCTTCTCCCACTACCATTCCCTCTGCTTGTGTTCCCTCTTTCACTGTGTTTCTCTCTGTCAAATAAATAAAATCTTTAACAAAAAAATGCAGGACTAAGGGTGCCTGGGTGGCTCAGTTGGTTAGGCAACTGCCTTCGGCTCAGGTCATGGTCCCAGGGTCCTGAGATCAAGTCCCACGTCCAGCTCCCTGCTCAGTAGGGAGCCTGCTTCTCCCTCTCCCTCTGTCTGCTACTCCTCCTGCTTGTGCTCTCTCTATGTCAAATAAATGAATAAAATCTTAAAAAAAAAAAATGCAGGACTAAAAATCTCAGTCACATAATACTGTCCTGCAGTCTTGCTTTATCTTCTTGGTACATTGTCCCCAGTGGATTTTATGCATTCTCTTTCCTTATTGGTCTTACCCTCCTTTCCCTCATTTTCAGCTTGCTTTCTGTGTCATTAAAAAAGAAGGTAATTGGGAACTCTCTTATTTTCCCATTCATATCTACCACTTTACCAGCTTTTCCACCTATATTCTCCTGCCTTTTCTGCTGCAATGGATGAAGTGTCCTGGGTTGTATCAAAGGCTGTCTTCCACTTAGGCTTGGATCACATCTTTTCTGGCCACTTCAAACATCTTTCCTGCAATTATACCTTCTCTTTCTTTCATTATTGATTTCTGACCCAAAGTTATTGGATTGCCAGCTACTCCTCCTCCCCCTTTAAAAAAAAATAAGCAGAGTAAAAATTTTGGCAACTCTGTATTTTTTTACTATGTCTAATTAAAATGTAGTCTCTTACATGCCACTGTGCTTCTTCCTACTGAGGAAGGGAACTTAAGGTCTTTATAACAGAAGCAAATTGTACTTAGGGTGCCTGGCTGACTCATTCCGTAGAGTGTGTAACTCTTGATCTCAAGGTCATGAGTTTGAGCCCCACGTGTGCTGTAGAGTTTACTTAAAATAAAAGTTAAAAAAAAAAAGAAAGAAACAAATTGTAGTTGTACCATGGCCAATAAAATTTAGAGATAGCAATTTTGGAGTGTTTACTGAAGAGAAAAATAGATTTGAAACATGGATATATATTTTTAATATATACATTTATGAGAGCAGTAATCTTTAATTCCCCAAAAGAGCTGACTGTTTTTGTCAGTACTTTAAAAAGATGTCAGCAGTTGTCTGTTTTCAGAAATTTATTACTTCATTATTGACACTATGTGGAATATGCTATCTGTAATTAAACAATCTTCACCTTCTACCCTCCACCTTCATTCTAGTATAAGAAATGTGGTAGGGGCATCTGGGTGGCTCAGTGGGCAACTGCCTTCAGCTCAGGTCATAATCCTGGAGTTCCGGGATAGAGTCCTGCATTGGGCTTGCGGCTCTCTGGGGAGTCTGCTTTTCCTTCTGACTTCTCTCCTCTCATGCTCTCTCTCAAATAAATAAATAAAATCTTAAAAAAGTGGGAGCTTGGTGTCGAAAGACCTGAATTTTTTTTTTTTTTAAAGATTTTATTTATTTGACAGAGAGAGAGATGACAAGTGGACGGAGGCAGATAGAGAGAGAGGAGGAGGCAGGCTCCCTGCTGAGCAGAGAGCCCGATGTGGGGCTCGATCCCAGGACCCTGAGATCAGAACCTGAGCCAAAGGCAGAGGCTTTAACCAACTGAGCCACCCGGGCGCCCTGAAAGACCTGAATTTTAAGTGTCTTCTTCCATCACTTTTTCTGTGACTTTGGGCAGATTGACTGGTCTAGATTTCTGTGTAAGGGGAAAATTGGAGGGTTTTTTTAAGATTTTAAATATTATTGGGGCGCCTGGCTGGCTCAATTGGAAAAGTAAGTGACTGTTGATGTTGGGTCTGTAAGTTCAAGCCCTATGTTGGATGAAGAGATTACATAAAAATTTAAAAAACCTTTAAAAAAAATACTATGGTAATGATTTCAGATAAAGAGCTTAGCAGGTACTAGATACTAGGGTGTGTGTTTGTAAATTTTTTTTAGCTTTCCTTTAGAGCTAAGCTTAACTCATCTAAATACGTTAACTATATGATTAACATTGGATTTATTTACTTTTAATTTACAGTTATGAAAGTATTGACTTATTATTCCAGAGTGTTAGATTATTATAGACATATATAACTACATTCAAACAGATTTCCAAATGTATATGCATTATTTAATCATTCAGAATAGAGTTAAGCATATAAATACTGAACTATTCATTTTTTTAAAATTAAAATTTAAACATAATTTTTATAGTTACCTGTGAGTGTTTTGTTTACATTGTAAAATCATACCCAGTTTTGTATAGACTGTAATTATTTCAGCAAAACCATTTTAGATTGGTAGTAGGAAAAAGGGACAGGTTTATTTAAACCACTTGTTTTCTTTAGTTTTCAAGGTGATGAAGATCCTCATAAGTCATATTATGGGATACCATCTGAAAAATTAAACACTGGAAAAGCTGTTTCTAAATACTTGCCTTCTTTCAAAAATCTTTAAAATAAATGTAATTAAAATTTAAGTCAGTCTTAAAACATAAAAGTAATTCATTTGTTTTACTTGTATGTATTTAAAATATTAGCATTTTGGATATCCAAATATTATATATTGCAAAATCCCTTTCTTGATTTTATTTAAATAATAGTCTAAGTTGAGATTTAAAGTTTATTTCCAACAAGAGCATTTGAAGTTATTTTCTTCCAATGTGGAATATCCTTCAAATGGAGGATACTAAGGGCTAATAATAATAGAAAAGGAAACTTACTAAATACAAATGTAGTACATTGGTTAATTAATAAATTTAATGATACAGTGTATTGAAAATATATTGATATCATGGGCACAAAATTCTTATAGCTAGTAGATTGGTCAGTTTAATATGTAGTCTGTATATAGAGATTAAAGTTTGGGTCACATTGATTCAAAAATGGAAAAATTAATATTGAGAATTTATTTTTAAAATATACAAGTATATTTACATTAAAAAAAACACTAACACCCAAAAGAATGGAAATAGCTAATGCACTTTATTTTTCTTTTAGCTTCTGGAGCCTGTCTGCCACCAGCTGTTTGAGCTCTATCGTAGCTCTGAAGTTCGACTTAAGAGGTTCACACTGCAGTTCTTGCCAGAATTGATGTGGGTTTATTTACGGCTTACAGTTAGTCGAGACAGACAGAGTAATGGTTGCATTGAAGCACTTCTGTTGGGAATTTACAATTTGGTAAGTTGAAAATGATAGTTTGGGATATTTTAAGTATATTTTATTAAAGTCTTCTGAGATAATACTTTGATACTTACAGGCACCTGGGTGGCTCAGTTGGTTGAGCATCCAGCTCTTGATTTTGGCTCAGGTCATGATCTCAAGGTCATGACATCGAGCCCCACATCTAGGATTTTCTCCCTTTCCCGTTGCCCCTCAGCCGCTCACTTACGTACATGCACTCTCTGTCTCTCAACAAACAAACAACAAAAGGAGTTATAAAAAATAAATTGAAAGGGCTACTGAATAATTTATTTAAATTAATATAATTGAGTCTGGAGAGACTTAATAAGTAATTGCTGATAATGGCATTTTATAAAGTAGGTGAAATAAATTGATAGTATTGTTAATATTTTGTGACTTTAAGTTACTTTATTTGACCAATGTTTGTGAATGTGCTGCATTTAAAATTTTTGAAATTATTTTTAATAATCATTGGATAACATGTTTTTGATACTCTACTGTTTGAAACTCTTTTTCTAAGAGATTCTTAAGCACTTTAAATCTTATTCTGGGTTTTTTCCCCACAGTGTCCAGTTAGAATATTGATACTGAAATTCCTGCTCTTTGAAGTCTTAATGTTCTTTGTATTCAGTACTCATGGTAAACTAGTACTCCATGTAATAAAATTAATAGTTAAGAGGTAATAAAGTACCTCACAAAACATTGAGTCTCACAGTAAGTAAATAGTCTTCTGTACCACTGCTCAGTCCTCGAAGTATTATCCCTTTAAAAATCATTAGAAAACATTTCTATCCCTGGAACATATATCTGAAGGAAGCAGTATGGCTTTTGGAATCACTTTTATTTTGTATAAAACCAGGCCTAGCCATTTATTGGCTGCATTAAATTTGGGCATGCTACTTAGTATCTTGACTTTAGTTGCCTCATCTGTAAAACAGAAATAAAACATTAATAGAATTAAAAACCATTAGGAGAATCTGCATGTTGCCTGAGGTGTTTAATAAATGTCATTAGCAGTAGTAGTAATAGTATCAAAATTAGGAGTGAGTTTTTTTACATGAAAAACTTGTCTAGGTATAAAAATCTGTTTCTAACTTGCCTGATTGTTTTTTCTTTTAAGGCTAGAAATTTAGGGGTACCTGGGTGGCTCAGTTGTTAAGTGTATGCCTTTGGCTTGGGTCATGATCCCAGGGTCCTAGGATCAATCCTGCTTTGGGCTCCCTGCTCAGCGAGAGGCCTGCTTTTTCCCCTTCCACTCCTCCTGCTTGTGTCACATGTGTGTCTCTCTCCCTCTGTCAAATAAATAAATAAAATCTTTTAAAAAATGAAGCAGGAAATTTGTTTCATATATTAGTCTCTCCTCTAGTATTTAGCACAGGAACTTAATAGATGTTTGTTGATTTAATAATTGAATTTAGTGTTTTAGATTATGCTGAAAATTAAGTTATCTTCTCATTTGTTTAATGTAATAAAATTCAGTAGTGGGACAAATGAAGCATAATATTTTTTTTTTTTAAGATTTTATTTATTTGTTTGACAGATCACAAGTAGGCAGAGAGGCAGGCAGAGAGAGAGGGGGAAGCAGGCTCCCTGCTGAGCAGAAAGCCTGACAAGGGGCTCCATCCCAGGACCCTGAGATCACGACCTGAGCTGAAGGCAGAGGCTTTAACCCACTGAGCCACCCAGGCGCCCCGAAGCAAAATATTTTTATAGCAGAATACTGACAAGTTCTTGACAGTGCTCGTTGGTGCTATGGTTTAATTATCTTTTAGTATCTCAGAAATAGTTACTATAAAGTAAGTGCTCAATTATATGTCAGAAATGTAACCAGGCTTCTTTCTTCTATTTCCCTTTCTGTGTTCTTTCTTCTCTCTGGCTGTAAGTTTTCCTTACTACACTGGATTTCTTTCATATATTTCTTTCTCCCGCGCCTCCGCCCCAGAACTTCTCCCTTGCTTCACATATAGCCCCAGGGGAAGTTTTATATTGTCCTCATCTTAAACATATTTCAGAACATCATTCTTTAGAGATACACATAAATCTTAATAAAAATTATTTGGTTTAATTTGAAATTTAGGAATAAAAATTAGTTTTATTGCCCACCTTAAATTAGGTCCATTCATCTTACTGTAGACTTTCTCTGAGTCATAATGGCTCAAATGTAGTAACTAGTTTAACTATAAAGTTGTAAAATGACCTTCCTAAGGAATTTTTAAACCCATTTTCCTGCCAAAATTAGAGGTACGGCCATTGTTCACATATAATTGGTACTCTCCTGTGACATATTAAACTCAGAAATGAGCCCTACAGGGAAGTTCTTTTGGGTTTCTGTTTTGTTGGCTATAGTTGTTTTTATTGTTGTATCTTCCTTTTGTGCTATGTTAACTACTCAGTCTTTCTCTAACCTTCTAGGTCTGCTGAGGTGGGCAGCCTTTTCTCTTCTGGGTTTTATGCTAGTTATGTATACTAATATGACTTGTAAAAGCGGCAGACTAAAATGAGATAGTGGAGAAAAGGAGTGATCCCAGAGGAGCATTTCAGCCCTCCATTTGCTAGCATCTATAGGCAGATCTTTATTGATACCTGTAGAACACTGGAGGTGCCAGAGACTGTAGAAATGAAGGACACCATTGTCCTTTTCATTGAATGATAAAATGCCTTTTTTTTTTTTAAGATTTTATTTATTTTTCAGAGAGTGAGAGAGCACAAGCAAGGGTAGCAGGCAGAGGGAGAAGCAGGCTCTCCACAGAGCAGGAAACCCCATGCAGGACTCAATCCCAGGACCCGGGGATCATGACTTGAGCCAAAGGCAAACGCTTAACTGACTAAGCCACCCGGGCCTCCCAGATAAAATGCTTTTAAAAGAAAACACAAGAATTTTCTTGCAGTTCAGTCGAAATTTCCTAAATATGAACTTAATCACACGGACTAATATTCATTATGTTAATATTTAACTTAATTCAGGTCATTAGTCTTTTGCTAAATAATTGTGACAGTTTCTTTTAGTCAAGATTCATTCTGTGTTAAAATACTATGTTTTTCTTATTTAATAAGTGTATTTCTTGGCTAAAACATATAATCTGTTTTGACTCAGATCTAATCACTTGTAATCTCCCTGTCCTGTCTGTATATTTAACATGAAAATTGATTTGTGTGCCTGCTTCATGTCTTTGCTGTCACATTGCATTTGATTTAGCTATAGTATTGTGCTCCATATTTCCCAAAGGGTAACTCAACTACTGAACTGTGTAAATTAGGTTAGAAAAGATACACTATGGTAGTAATACTTTTTTTTTTTTTTTAAGATTTTATTTATTTGTCAGAGAGAGAGTGCGAGCAAAGCTGGGGGAATGGCAGGTAGGGGGAGAAGCAGACTCCACACTGAGCAAGGAGCCCGATAGGGATGTAGGACTCCCTCCCAGGATCCTGGGATCTTGACCTGAGCCAAAGGCAGATGCTTAACCTACTGAGCCACCCAGACTCCTCCAACCCTGAGTATTTTTATACTAGGTTTGATGAAGAGTGGAAAGTTGTGGGAAAATATGATGGGACATAAAGGGAATGAACTAAGGGTAAAATTGGGAGAAACTTAGTAAGCCCTGTTTGTTTGGATTCCTCTTAAAGTTTCTCAGTCTTCAGAGAAAAGGATGCATCTTTCTTCTGGGGAACATCTCTCAAATGAGGGTCTTTTTTTTTTTTTTAAGATTTTATTTATTCATATGAGAGAAGACGGGAGGGGCAATAGGAGAGGAAGAAGTAGGCTCCCTGCTAAGCAAGGACCACCCCCTCCAACCCCCATGCAGGCTCTATGCAGGGCTCGATGCAGTACTTGATGTAGGACTCATTCCAGCAGCCTGGGATCATGACCTGAACCCAAGGCAGAGGCTTAACCAACTGAGCCACCCTGGTGTCCCTATTCTTTATATATTACTATTTCTAAAAATTTTCCTCAGTTGCCAATGATATATTTGGTAAATTAAGAAATTATTTTCTACAATATAGTCCTGTGATTATTTATCTTTGTATATTATTTTTTAACTATAGGAAATTGCTGATAAAGATGGAAACAATAAAGTTCTATCTTTTACTATCCCTTCTTTATCCAAGCCTTCAATATACCATGAGGTAAGTAAGATTAGAAAGGTAGAATTATTTAAAATTATTTTGAGTAAGAGATGAAAGTCAGTTTCTTACCAAAGATAAATGCTCCTAACACACCTTTATGGATTTGCTTCTTTAAGTAGCTGCTTGTAACTAGTGATGTAAAGCTAAGCTCTTAACAAAAGAGGCAGAAAGTAATTAATGGAAAATTTTCCTCTAGTTCTTGTTTCTTTCTTATTCCTCCACCACTATCATTTTCACTCTTTTTTATTAGTCTTTTATGAATTCTTAAAAATATTCTTTCCTTTTTTAAAGTCTCCCATAATTGGAAATTTGTCTTAGATTAAATTTTATTATTTTTTAGGAAAATGTCTACTTAGAAGAATAGTAATACTATATTTATTTTCATTTAAAGGAGTCTATAATTCATGCATTGTAGCTATTCATTAACATTATGCTTCTGAGTTTTGCTTATATTTATTTGGTCGAAGAATGAGAGACCACTAATAATCATATAGGTGGAAGACTCCTGTTGAACTGAAATCCCAGATTTAAGAATATATGTTTATATTTAAGGATATATGTTATGAATCAAATTTCTGGTCTATAGTAACCTTTAGTGTATAAAGTGTAAGGAAAGCACTTAAAGAAACTTTACCAGTAATCCAAAAATTATATTCAATTTTCTTATTAACAGTACCAGACAGTATTTAGTTGTCTCATAGCTCCATGCAGCTGTTTAGTTTCTTTCTTTCTTTTTTTTTTTTTTTAAAGACTTTATTTACTTATTTGCAGAGAGAGAGATCACAAGTGGGCAGAGAGGCAGGAGGGGGGGGGGGGGGGGGAGGGAGGGGAAGCAGGCTCCCTGCTGAGCAGGGAGCCCGATGTGGGGCTCTATCCCAGGACCCTGAGGTCATGACCTGAGCCAAAGGCAGAGGCTTAACCCACTGAGCCATCCAGGCGCCCCAGCTGTTTAGTTTCTTAATTAATTCCCCTGGGACCTCATTTTGTATTAGAATGCCTCCAATAGAATGGGCTCATTTTAGCATAGAATATTTCTGTGTAATAGATTTTAATTAAGTTCTGTGTATCATGTTATGTAATAAAATGGAGAATAGTGAAACACTTATGAATGGATGCTTCTAACCTCAGAAACATGAAATTAGTTATGTCACTATTAAACATTTGATCATAGTCTTCATTATTGTTTGTGTTAAATAACTCTCTGTACTTCTCTCTTTTAAGTTTTTATTTTATTTTATTTCATTTTATTTTTTTTAAAGTTTTTATTTTAATTCCAGTTAGTTAACATACAATGTTATTAGTTTGAGGTATACAATATAATGACTCAACAATTTCATACTCCACCCAGTGTTCATCATGACAAATGTGCTTCTTAACCCCCTTCACTCATTTAACCCATGCACCTTTCTTTTTCATTATAGAATGGGATTAATAAGAATATCCACCTACATAAAGTTAGACAAACTGCAAAATTTAAATGTGCAGTCTCAAAACTGCTGTGTGCTCTGGGGTACAGAAATTTAAGATGATGTATTTGAGAAAAATAAAAAATAAGAAAGTGGTGTATTTGTAACCTTTAGGCTTTCCAGCAACTTTTCTTATTCTTTGTCCTAAATATAGATTCATTCTGTAATTTTTCAGAAAATAAAGCAGTATATTTTTAGTTTTATATATTAAATATAATTACCAAAAACAGCTTTTGAATGTATGTAATTGAAAAATGGAAAGGGCTTTGAACAAGAAGAAATGGCCTTAATGTTAAAACAAAATTAAATATCCTTATATGATACAGATTTTTACTTCATTTTAAAGATACTGTGTCTCTTAAAGATACTTTATCTTTTTTTTGTAGCCCTCAACAATTGGATCCATGGCTTTGACAGAAGGGGCATTGTGTCAGCATGATCTCATCAGGGTTGTTTATAGTGATCTTCATCCTCAAAGGGAAACATTCACTGCACAAAACCGGTAATGGTCAAAATAATAGACTGTAATAATTATTAATTTGTACCTACTACTTAACTATAATTATTTTGGTTCAAGTTTGATGAGAGAAGAGGCAAAAGGTTTAAGATGTCATACTGGATAAAATCTTTAAAAAACTAAGATGTCATACTAGTGAAATATATTATAGTGCTTAAATACCTATTCATCTAATGCATGGTACTGTGTATGATCATCTTGTATAAAGTAATGTAAAAACTAAAAGTGTGGGCATAAAGTCAGCTAAACCAACATTTGTGTTCTAGCACTACAACTTAGAAGCTTGCCCTCTCAGGCAGTTTATCTACTCTCTACACTTAGCTTTCTTTTTTTTTTTTAAAGATTTTATTTATTTGGCAGAGAGAAACACAGCGAGAGAGGGAACACAAGCAGAGGAAATGGAAGCGGGAGAAGCAGGTTTCCCACTGAGCAGGGAGCCCGATGCGGGGCTCGATCCCAGGACCCTGGGATCATGACCTGAGCCGAAGGCAGACGCATAACGACTGAGCCACCCAGGTGCCCCTACACTTAGCTTTCTTCATTGCAGAATGGGTGAATAAGAGTACCTACCTTCCTTAAGTTAGATAAACTGCAAAGTTTGAATGCATGGGCCCCAAGACTTCCTTCCATTCTGACACCAACTGCAAGTTTGGGGAGTTCCCATAACCTCTCTTAGGTTTGATAACTCACTAGAAGGACTCAAAACTCACTGAATGAAAGCTGTTATATTCAGAGTTAAGGTTTATTACAAGGAAAGGATACAGATTAAGATAAGCCAAAAGGAGAGATGAATAGGATAGAATCTGGAGGGTTCCAGATGCAGAGCTTCTGTTGTCCTCACCCATCGAGTCAGGATGCACTACCCTTCCAGCGTCAACATATGACAGTATGCCTGGAGTCAGGTTCAGTATCCAGACTTTTCACTGGGCTCCATTATTATAGGAATGACTGATTAGATTGTTCACAAGGTTGATCTCAGCCTCCTGTTTGATTAAAACTGTATGACCCACCCTAAATCACATGGTGGTTATTTGTTTCTTTCTTTCAAAGATTTATTTATTTGAGAGAGAGAGAGAGTGAGCGCACTAGCAGGAGGAGGGGAGGAGTAGAAGGAGGGAGAGAGAATCCTCAAGCAGACTCTCCACTGAGCACTGGGCTCAGTCCCACGGCCCTGAGATCATGACCTGAGCTGAAATCAGGAGCTGGCCACTCATCCACTCGACTGAGCCACCCAGGCACTCCATGGTTGTTGTTTCTAGTGTGGCTAGTCCCTACCCTAAACGAAGACAGGTATGACATAGGTTACTTCCTAGCAAGAGGGCAAAGGCCAGACTTCTTTGGGCTAGGCCAAATTCTTTACTATACAGACCATACCCTGGCTTTTGACCTAGGCTCTTTTAAACAAAAACAAGCGTGTTTACTTGGGCATCTACTTTTAGTATAGCATTTATATGACAGACACAGACATCAGTATGATCATTATGAATATGCCCAACATTTGAAGAGCCAGTGTTCGTTAGGAATAGATTTAAGAAATATTAATTTGTTCTATAAAGCCACTATATACATTTTCATATTTTGTACCATTTTGATTATTTTCCACCCCAACTTACCCCATTATCTACTACTGTTTGTACCTTATGATAAACTAGAGCAGAAATACTGATCATAGAAATTAGTTAATGGTTAACTAGGTCCAGTTTTTCCCTCAAGCCAGTCATTTTCTTAGCATTCATCCTAAGGAGGCTGTAACTCAATTTACCAGTACATCAATATGAGTATTATAACCTTATCAACCATGCCAGTGTTATAGCATATCACAGAATGGCAGTAGGTGTGACCTGAAAAATGAGTCAAAGGGACTGGCATACTACTGAAGTCTCAGTCATTAACTATTATTGCAGTTCATTATCGTCTCATTTTACCAAAATGTCTTCTAGAACAATGCCACTCAGGTTTGCAGGCTTCTGTTTGACTTTATCAAGGTTTAAAAGCAGGAGTGGTCTCACCGACAAATGGTTTCATCCTTTTAGGAATCTGATGTAGGGGCACCTGGGTAGCTCAGTGGGTTAAGCATCTGCCTTTGGCTTAGGTCATGATCTTGGAGTCCTGGGATCAAGCCCTGTATCAGGCTCCCTGCTCAGTGGAGAGCCTTCTCCCTCCCCCTGCTCTGTGCTCTTGCTTCTCTCTCTCTCTCTCCCCCTCTCAAATAAATAAAAATAAAACCTTAAAAAAATATTTTATTTATTTAAGAGATAGAGAGCATGAATAGGGGGAGGGGCAGAGGGACGAGCAGACCTTTTTTCTTACATCCCCAGAAAAACAGAGAAATCTGTCTAGTGGTGACTGTCCTGTGTAAACCTGCCCCTCATGCTTCATTCCTACTCCCTTTTCCCTGTCCCTGTCTCATCTTAGATGAGAGTTGTTTCAGTTGCTTGTTCGACTTCTCTGTCAATCTCTTCATTATGCTGAGGATATCTCTTTACCCATTTTTTAGACCTTATGGGCTGTAAATGTTCCTTGCTCTGAAAAAATGTGACTCAGCAGACCAAATTGGTACAGTGTCTTCTGTTTGGGTCCTTTTATAGTATTCTGAACATTTGACCTACCATCAGATAAGCTAAGTTTAGTGGAGAGTGTCTGTTCTGTCAGGACCTATTTGGACTACTGGCATCAGTCCAGCTGTCAGCTGTGTAGGGCCTTACCTCAGGCCGCCCCATGGCCATCTGCAATCTGTCTCTCTTGTTGGCAAACAACCGTTCTTACCAGCATTTTTTACCTCAGGGTATAAAAGGAATATGTTTAAATTCAGCTCATCTTTGTATTGCTACAGCACCGCCATGTCCACTCATTTCGTGGACACAGATGGTCACTTCAAACAAGCATACCAGGATGTCTACTCATTTATACCAGTTGCCTTCTGATTCCCCTGATAGGTATAGACATAATCCTACTTTAATGCACTCCTCAAATACCCATTTTTATTTCCATAGGGTTATTCCCCTTGCAGGCATCCCTTTAATAGGCCAGTTTTCCCTTGCCCTCTTACGGGACCATATATGTTTAGGCCATTGGCCACTACCCATGAGCTGGTAAAACTCATTGTTGTAAACAGCATGCAGTCAAGTCCACCTACCAATCTGATTTGTTTTTAACCTTCTTCAATCAGAGTGGCAGCCTTCCAAACAGGGTGTAGTCCATTCATTTTAGAACTGCCATCCATAAATCAGTCAGTTCTTTGTGTTCAGTGAGTGACCATCACTCTGTGTCCTGGTGACAGTACAATCTAGCAGCTTATCAGGTGGTGCCAAAGTTCACCCTAGGGAAAAAAGAGGCTCCCTGTTGATGAGTACTTTGAGTACCTCTTTGCATTCGCTCTTAGCACTTTTCTGCACATACGATTTCCATTTTATTATCATTTTATTATGGAATTCTTCTGGCACTGCCTGTGTTTTTCTTCTATCACCCAAGATGTTGTGTGTATTCAAATTTCAGGATTATTTTATGTTTCTGTGTAACCAGCCCCCACTGAAACAAAAGTGTCAGGTATGATATGGGTTACTTCCCAGAAACTGAGGGCAAAGGCCACACCTCTCTTTGGGCAAGGCCAAATTCCTTGCCACATATTAACATAGATGGTTGTCCTGAGGAATAAATGAGGCAACATCTGAAACGCTTTTAGCACAGTGCCTGGCGCATAATAAAAATGATACTATTATTATTGCGTAATATGTTTGTAGTAAAATAGTACTCTTACTTTGTTGATTATAATATTAGAGTTATGTAAGGAATATAGAATCAAGCAAATTTCTGTGGTCTTTGACCTTTGATCAGTTTTTCATTCTGGAATTCTGGTTCTTTTTATGGGTCTTTCCAGTATTACACATGTGGTAGAAAGTGCATTTGCTTTCCTTGCATTCTAACACAGTGTTTTGGAATTCAGCTTTAGTGATCATCCTCTATTAGATAGCAGGGTGGTATGTAACATTTGGAGAAGGCCTTATCCCAACTTAAAATAACAGCATAATTTTTTTTTTATGTATAGTTACGTTGGTGTACTTAAATAATTTCACAACATAAAGTTTATATTAAAAGAGTGGTTCAGATGCTGAGTGAAATAAGTTAAGCAGAAAAAGTCAATTATATGGTTTCACTTATTTGTGGAGCATAAGGAATAATATGGAGGACATTGGGAAAAGGGAAGAAAAAGTGAATTGAGGTAAATTGGAAGGGGAGACAAAGCATGAGAGACTGTGGACTCTGAGAAACAAACAGAGTTTTGAGGAGTGGGATGGGAGAATGGGTGAGCCTGGTGGTGGGTATTAAGGAGGGCACGTATTGCATGGAGTACTGGGTGTGGTGCATAAACAATCTTGGACCACTGAAAAAAATAAAAATTAAGATGTTAAAAAAAAAAGCGGTTCAGGGGCACTTGGGTGGCTTAGTCAGTTAAATGTCTGCCTTTGGCTCAGGTTATCTCAGGGTCTTGGGATTGAACCAGGAGTAGAGCTCCTTTTTTTTAATTTATTTGACAGAGAAACAGGGAGGCAGGCAGAGAGAGAGGGGAAGACAGGCTCCCCGCTGAGCAGAGAGCCCGAGGCGGGGCTCGATCCCAGGACCCTGAGCCGAAAGCAGAGGCTTTAACCCACTCAGCCACCCAGGCACCCCAAGAGTAGAGCTCCTTGATCAGCAGGGTGTCTGCTCCTCCCTTTGCCTGCTGCTCCATCTGCTTGTATTTTCTCTCTTTCTCTCTCTCTCTCTCTCTGTCCCCCTTCCTCCCTTCTGCCTTCTCTTTCCCCCTGCCTCTCCTCTCTCCCTTCCTCCCGCCCCTGCTTATACTCTGTATTTCAAATCAGTCAATCTTAAAAAAAAAAAAAAAAAAAAATGATGGTTCATAGGCATGCCTGGGAACTCAGGTTGGTTAGGCATCTGACTCTTGATTTTAGCTTAGGTCATGATCTCAGGGTCCTGGGACTGAATCCTGCATCAGGCTCCGCGCATGGCAGGGAGTCTGCTTAAGTATTCTCTCTCTCCTTATCCTTCTGCTTCTCCCCCAACTCACGAGACGTTCTCTCTCTCAAATATTTAAAAGAAAGAGTGGTTCATAGTATAATCTGCAGACTGCATAAAAATCATCTGGTTACTTGGTTCCCTTTTTGTTTTCTGACTTTAATTTTTGGAAGTATAACATTATATACTTGTGGTAAATTTTAAATAGAACAGAATATAAATAGGTGAAAGTAGATGGGAGTACAAAGAGAGGAGTATGTGTCCTCTTCCCTCTAACCACTGTTTCCACTCTCAGTAGTTAAACTGTTAGCTGGTTTGTTGTGTGTCCTTTCAGAAACTTTTAATGCATGCAAAAGCATGTATTCAAACTTAAACATATGCAGGCCCATGCACACTGGATTCTACTTTTTTCCATTTAAGAATAAATCTTAGACTCACTTCTCTAACAGCATATGGAGGGTTCCACATTCTTTTTTAATAACTACTAAGTATTTCATTCTATGTGTGTACCATCAGTTTTTAGCTAGTCCTAAATTGTTTCATTTTTTTGCTAATACAAGTAGTATTACAAGGAACTCAGTTTTATTTATTTATTTATTTATAAAATTTATTTGTTTGTTTGTGTTTGTATATTTGCATGGGAGCACCAAAGTTAATCTATAAGATAAATTCCTGGCAATGAAATTGCTAAGCTAAAGAATATCTTCTTTTTCACTTTGAGTACGTGTTTCCAAATTATCCTCCCCTCAACATCTGTGCCAACTGAATCTCCTACCAGTAGTTTGAGAAGGCCTGTGTCCTCATACTAACCCCCAATATTGGGTATTTTCAAATTTTTTAATCTTTGCCAATGTGATTATTAAAAATTGATGTTACATTGTTTTACTTGGCATTTCCTTAATTATGACTAGGCATGAACGCTTTTAGTACATTATTTCACTATATATTTTTCCTGACCTGTGAAATGCATATTCCTGTCTTGTGTCCATTTTTCATATTGAACTGTTTATCTTTTCCTAGTGATTTGCAAGAGTTTTTAAAATATTAAGAAAACTGCACTGTTTTTACGTGATGCACGTTTCAGTTAATTATTGACTTTTACAATTATTAATTTTTTAAAGGGTTTATTTATTTTTGTGAAAGTTGGAGAACGCGTGCGGGGGCGTATGTGCCCACAAGCAGCGGGGGGGCAGCCAGAGAAGCAGACTCCCTGCTGAACAGGGAGCCCAATGTGGGACTCAATCCCAGGACCCTGGGATTATAACATGAGCCAAAAGTAATGCTTAACCGATGAGCCACCCAGGTGCCCCCAAATTATTTTTAATTGAGGTATAATTCACATACCATAAAATTCATCCCCTATAATACAGTGTACAATTCAGTGATTTCTGGTATATTTAGAAAATTGTGCACTACCACTATTTAATTCCAGGACATTTTATCACAGCAAAAAGAAACTCCCCTTTCCTTCCCTCCAGCCCCTGCCATCACGTATCTTACTTTTGTCTGTAGAATTCTGTCTGTTCTAGACTTTTCATGTAAATGGAATTGTATAATATGTGGCCTTTTGTGTCTGACTTCTTAGCACATTTTCAGGATTCATTTATATGATAATGTGTATTGGTACTTCTTTTGTATGACTGAATAATATTCCATTATAGTTAGATCATATGAGAATTCAATGCTTAACTTTCTGAGGGACTGTCATAATGTTTTCTAGAGTAAGTATACCATTATACATTCCCACAAGCCCTGTCCATCTTTCTGAGTATAGCCATCATACTTGTGAAATGTGGTATCTTACTGGGCTACTGTTTTGTTTCTGTTTTATGTTTTAGTTTTTGTCAACTATATCAGGAATACACTCATATATGCACATGCAGATATATATTTTCAAATTTACACATGCATTTGTTCTATACAGTTTATTTAAAAAAACTGTGATCAAAAAGAAAAACTGCTATCTTCCTCTCTTCCCCTTTCCCCCTTCCATTTCTTCTTTCCCATGTATAACAACTTTTAACCAATGGTTCTTAACCAGGGCATTTCTGCCTCCAGCAAACATTTGGCAATATCCAGAGATTTGTTTGATTATTACAACTAGGTGTGGAAGGGAGGGCTGCTATAGGCATCTCATGTATAGAGGTTAGGGTTGCTGCTTATCCTGCAATGCTGACCACATCCCCCACAACAGAGATCTAGCCCAAAATGCCAATGGTGCTAAGGTTGAGAAATCCTGCTTTTAACTGACTCTCTTAATGTTTACTTCCACATCTTTGAGGAACTTGCTGCTTCTTAATTTTTCAGTCCTGGGCATTATCTAACAACTTAAACCTTTGAAAGATAAAGATTTATTTCATTATTTCTCTTATTCTCCTGTCCTCAGTGTAGCTCTATTGTAACTGCGGGGAACTCATTTTTAAAATTTGTTACTACAATGAATGACTGCAGTTCATTTGAAGCTTCCTTCCTTTGTATGACTCAGATTTGTGATTTGTGATTCCTATACCTTTCTGATTTACTTGGAGTTCATAATTGTCTTTTTTTCTTTGTTTATTATTTGCTTTATAATTCAACTCGTTTAAATTCTCTATCAGTTGTCTAAATCTCCTTGTAAGTCTTCATTCATATCAGTTACCTCTCAATTTCATTTTCCTACAAAAGGGGTTCCTAGAGCATTTTGACTTCATTTGGACTATATTGCCCTCTTTACCTGATATATACTCACTGTCCTGGGATCTCCCTTCACTCTTACCCTGGGATTCCCTTTATCTTTTTCCTGCGTTTCCAATACCTATATCCTCATTCTTTTTTACTAGTATTCTGATATTCCACTGTGATATTTCTTGGTACAGGCTTATTTCATCCATTGTTTTGAGCACTAGGTAGACCTTTTTGATTTAGAAACTCATGTCTTTTAAATGGGAAAATTTTCTTGAATTGTTTTTGTTAATTAGTTCAGCCTTTCTGTTTTATCTGGTCTTTTATTATTTGTCTTTTATTTCTTTGGTCTTTTACTATCTGTCTTCTGATGGTTTTATTATTTGGATGTTGGAACTCTTGGAGTGGTTCTCTTTTCTCTCCCATCTGCTATATCTTTTTCCTTTTGCTTTACTTTCTGTGGTATTTCCTTACCTTCATCCACTAGTCTTCTTGAGTTCCTAATTTTTGCTGTTATATTTTGTATATCTAGCTTTTCTGGTTTTCTAAGTGTTCTTTTAAAAAAAAAATCCTGGTTGTTGTTTTTCCTAGAAACAACATCTCTTATATTTTTGGGACTATTAATGATAATTTACTTTGTTTAAAATTTTTTGTGTTTTTTTTTTTTTTAATTAATGTATTTGACAGAGAGCCAGAGAGCACAGCAAGGGGAGCAGCAGGCAGAAGGAGAGGGAGAAGAAGCTCGCCCTAAGCAGGGAGCCCGACATAGGGCTCAATCCCAGGATCCCAGGACCATGACCTAAGCCAAAGGCAGATGCTTAATGACTGAGCCACCCAAGCACCCTGTTTAAAGTGTTTTTTCCCCTTTTTGTATTTCTTTATTTTGATCTCATCTTCATGTTAGTGGAGTTCCTCAGATGTCTGATAATCCTCCCCACCTCTTTATACTAAGGAAAATGAAGGAGAGGAAATAAAATATGAACAGCTCTGACCTTGTGAGTAGAGCTAGTTGACTATAAACTTCAGTGAGCCATTCAGTTGGAGAACTTACCAAGTCTATACCTCTTAAGTCTTTCCTCTTAAGGTGGTCAAATTCCCTAGAGAAAACTCTTTCTGGTCTCAACTAGAGAACTTGCCTAGCATTCTGGTGGCCAAGAAGGGAAGGAGAGCTTTAGGTTTCAATATCCAGTAAGAAATACTTAATTTTCCTGTTTTCAGTATGGTATCCCTTCCTCCAACCCTCACTCCAAACCACAGTTGTGCTTGGTGGTTCTCAAACTTCTTTTATCCTTTAAAAAAATAAATCTTCAGTAAACCTTAGAGCATAGAGAAGGAGAAGGAATCTGAACATGTGAGTGCTTCCAAGTCAGACTTTCAACTCAGTTTTTAACTTTTTATTTTGAAATAATTTCAGACTTACAAAAAAATGTTTCAAAATAGTACAAAGAGTTTCCTTTTACTCTTTACCACCTATGGGAAGCTTTTTAGAACAACTTTCCTGGGTCATGCCCATAGATTCTAATTGGGTCATCTGGGTTGAGGCACAGGAATATATCATTCCAGAATGCGCTTAAATAACAGTAGTGCATCCAGGTTAAGGAACTACTTCCTTAGAGACTGTATAGGTTAAGAAATCTTTACTTAGGGCTGAGGTGCCTGGGGCTCAGTGGGTTAAGGTCTCTGCCTTCGGCTCGGGTCATGATCTCAGAGTCCTGCGATCGAGCCCCATGTCGGGCTCTCTGCTCGGCAGGGAGTCTGCTTCCCCCTCCCTCTCTGCCTGCCTTTCTGCCTGCTTGTGATTTCTCTCTGTCAAATAAATAAAATATTTACTCAGGGGCGCCTGGGTGGCTCAGTCAGTTAAGCATTTGCCTTTGGCTCAGTTCTTGATCTTGGGGTCCCTGCTCAGGCTCCCTGCCTAGCAGGGAGTCTGCTTCTTCCTCTCCTTTATTCCCCTTCCCCCTGCTAATGTATTTGCATGCACGCTCTCTCTCTTTCTTCCTCTCTCTCAAATAAACAAATAAAATCCTAAGAAAAAAATCCCTGGTTTAAAAAAAAAAAAAGAGAAATCTTTACTCATTATAAAATCATTTATTCATTCAATAAAAGTTTACTGAGCGATTATAATGTATTAGACACTGTGCTGGACACTAGAGATAGAGGTGATAAATGAGTAAAGTTGCTTATTATTAAATAGGTAAAACATCAGTAAAGACCAAAGATTATGATTCCCTGGGATAAATGCTGTATCTAATACACATTAGATACACAACAAAGGGAACTCTTCCCTTTAGCCAGGAAAATTAAGAATGATTTTATGTCTAAGTTAAAAATTTGAGCCAACACTTGAAACCTAAACCAGAATTTCCCAAGTGAAAAAGTATGTTCTGGAAAGAAAGGGCAGCCTCCATAAAAGCAAGGAGTTATGAAAAGTTACAATATATTCATGGAGTGGTAAGAAGATCAGTGTAGTGTGGTGTATGTGGTAGGCAATGGAGGGAAGTAAGGTTGGAGAGGTAGGTTGACGGTGGATTTTACTTTATTTTTTTTAAAGACCTATTATTTTTAGAGCCAAGGAAGAGGGGTAAGGGAGAGAGAACCTCAAGTAGACTGCGTGCGGAACACAGAGCCTGATATGAGGCTCAAGCTTATTTCCCCAAGGCCATGACCCAAGCCAAAATCCAGAATTGGGTGCCCAACCAACTGAACCATCCAGGTACTCCAAGGGTGGATTTTAAAGGCCTTCTGTGCCAGGATTAGTTTGGATTTTATCACGTAGTCAATGGGAACAGTAGATTAATGTAATAGGGAGTTATCTGTTCAAGCAAAATGGTTTATTTTTTGGATAAAGAAAATCTAGATGGTAGCAAGGGATGTGATCTTTAATAAGGAAAATGAAAACAAAGAAATCATTGAGGAGGATATCACAGCAATTTGATTAAAAAATCAGAAATCACTATTACATACATTCTTGATATAACTACCCAACAAAGAAATAGTCTCCAGTAGGAATAATTTTCCTTTGTTTTATTTTTTCTAGGTTTGAAGTCCTGAGTTTTCTCATGTTGTGTTATAATTCTGCTATTGTGTATATGCCTGCTTCATCTTACCAGTCTCTTTGTCGGATGGGCTCAAGGTGAGAATAATTACCATTAGCTTTTATATTAATTTATTTGTCAAGTAGTTATTGAGCATATAGTCTGTGGTTAAGTGTTCTAATTTGTTGCGATATAGCAGTAAACAAAACTCTGGAAGTTTACATTCCTGTAGGAATCCTTATCTCATGTATCATGACTTTTGAAAAGATTTCAGCATTAAAAAAGTATTTTCTAGCTGAACATCAAGCCAAGATGTTGTAAGTTTAGGGTGGTTGAGTGATATACCTAATCACTGCCTGTATGCCAAGTTTTCTAAATCACTAAGAGTTTTGAATAAATAGTCCTATATGTGGAGAAAGTCTAAAGGAATGTGAATTTTTTCATTTATATATTTCACAAATAACTGTGCTTTGGATAAGATTAGCAATAGCACCAATTATCTGTATGTCTCATTTGTATTTGTGTGTTCTAGTCTTTCCTAAATCAGAATTTCTAATAATTTAGACAGTGCTAGCTGAGCTGAAAAGTAAACATCCACTATAGAAAAAAAAATTTAAGTAGTATAAATTAGTTTGGAGTCAGAGTAGCTTTTGAGCCAGAATTTCAGTTATAGGAGGAACCATGAGTTCCTTCCATCTAATTGATTTTTTTTTTATTAACATATAATGTATTATTTGCCCCAAGTGTACAGGTCTGTGAATCATCAGGCTTACACATTTCACAGCACTCACCATAACATATACCCTCCCCAATGTCCATAACCCAGCTACCCTATCCGTAGGGATATCCCCAACCCCCCAGCAACCCTCAGTTTGTTTCTTGAGAAGAAGAGTCTCTTATGGTTTGTCTCCCTACAAAATATTTCATTTTTTCCCTCCCTACTCCCCACAACCCCCCTCATATCAGAGAGATCATATGATAATTGTCTTTCTCTGATTGACTTATTTCGCTTAGCATAATACCTTCTAGTTCCATCGACATGGTTGCATATGGCAAGATTTTGGGGGGGGTTTTGATGGCTGCATAGTATTCTGGTGTGTGTGTGTGTGTATACATATGTATATATATATACACACACACACACACACACACCACATCTTCTTTATCCATTCATCTGTTGATCGTCCAATTGATTTTTACTTGAAGAAACTGAGCCCCTCAAAAAAGGTTAAATGCTATATTAGTTTTCTGTTGCCTCATAACAAATTGCCACATATCATGAACTTAGCTCAAATAGCATGTATTTATTTCCACAGTTTCTGTGGGTGAGTAGTCTAGGCATCCATTAGCTGGGTCCTCTGCTTAGGGGAGTACTTAGAGTACTTTCTTTAAAAGATTGATTTGAGAGAGAGAGCGAGCAGGGGGAGGGGCAGAAGGAAAGGGAGAATCTCAAGCTGACTCTGTGCTAAGCCAGAGGGGAAGTGGGACTCGATCCGACGACCTGAGCCAAAATCAAGAATGGGCTGCTTAGCAGACGGAGCCACCTTCGTGCCCAGAGTACACTTGTGTCTGTTGAATATAAGACCAAACATGGGCTTGTATTTTGTCTTTTAAAAATCAAGAACAATAACAACAACAACAAAAAAAACACATTTTTTTTTTTTTTTAGAAATAAACATTAGAAAGCTGTGGTTAAGATGTCAGCTAGAGGTGCAGTTTTATCTGAGGCTCAATTGAGGTATTTATACGCTTTTGTTGGCAGAATTCAGTCCTTTTAGTTGTAGAACTGAGGGCTTTACTTTCTTGTTGGCTGTCTGCTGAAGGCCAGCCTCAGTTCGTTGTCTCCTCAACATAGACAACCTACAACGACTCCAGTAAGGCCTGCAGTACAATCTTGTTATATAACATAATCATATAATCATGTACAAGTAGTCACTGAAATCCCATTATCTTTGCCATGTTCTGGCTGGAAGCAAATCATAGGTCCCACCCACACTCAGTACTAGGGTATATATAGGGTATGAATACCAGGATAGAGGGATGGATCATAGGGATTCATGGCTGCCCCAAGAGGTTGTCCACCCATAAATATTTTGTTCAAGTTCATGCTTTTGTGTTACTG
Source organism: Procyon lotor (assembly GCA_028646535.1). Taxonomy (NCBI): domain Eukaryota; kingdom Metazoa; phylum Chordata; class Mammalia; order Carnivora; family Procyonidae; genus Procyon; species Procyon lotor. The sequence goes on from CM053605.1 coordinate 28,270,251, forward strand.
GTAAGAGAGTATGGTCCTATTTATAACAAGACTATTTTGCTAATTGGGGAAAAGCCAATCTAAATTAGCTAAAAGTTTGATTTTATAGATTCTCTTAAAATAGCTATATTATTTTCACTTGCCTGTAATAACATGATTAATAACTAACAAAATTCTTGTCTATAACCTGGTTACTGTTATCAAGAGAGTGTACTATTTAAGCATTTACTGCCTATCTATAGGTAGATCTATAAGGGACTATTGTTGATTCATTAAAACAAAATCTGCCAGTCTGTAATTTTTGTGGCACTTAATAGACTTTTTTTAAAAGCAGATTTTCTTAATAGCAAAAATGATGAGTTTAGCGATCCTCATACATTTGTTCATGTATCCTTTAAAGAATTTTAAAAATCTATGTAGCTCTCACACATTTTAAGTTAACATTTAAATTTTTCATTTTATCTTAAAAAGTTGCAAATGGTAATGATTTCTAGTATGTAAATATTGACATAGTAAAATAATTGTTAGGTTAGTATTTTAAATGTGTATAATGTAAATACCGACCATCATCCATATGAAGAATAGATGAACAGGCTTTTAATAGTCTGACATTATATTATTTCTTTTTCTCCTTGAAATTGAATGCCTTACCACTTTACTCACATTTTATCTTAATGCTATATTATGTTTACAAGTTTTTTTTTTTTAATTTAACCATTATTGTAGGTTTTATTTTGTACTTTTGGAGGTTTTTGTGGGTTTTTTGGTTGGTTTGGTTTGGTTTAAGTAGACTCCCCATCCAACATGGAGCTTGAACTTACAACTCCCAAGATCAAGAGTCACATGATCTACTGATTGAGCCAGCCAGATGCCCTTATGCTTATAAGTCTTTTTTTTTTTTTAAAGATTTTATTTATTTATTTGACAGAGGGAGAGAGATCACAACTAGGCAGAGAGGCAGGCAGAGAGAAAGAGAGGGGAAGCAGGCTCCCTGCTGAGCAGAGAGCCTGATGTGGGGCTCGATCCCAGGACCCTGAGATCATGACCTGAGCCGAAGGCAGAGGCTTTAACCCACTGAGCCACCCAGGCGCCCCGCTTACAAGTCTTTTATTGATCTCTTCATTGTATATCTCTGCTACAAAAATATATATGTAAATTGAGATTTTAAAAAAATTTCCAGAGATCATAATGCACTAAACATTGAAAAATTTCTTTTGGACTCACCATTATAATTTTTCAAACAAATTAATTGATTAAAATAATATAGGTACATTACAACTTTTTTTTTAAAGATTTTATTTATTTATTTGACACAGTGAGAGAGGGGACACAAGCAGGGGGAGTGGGAGAGGGAGAAGTAGGCTTCCTGCCAAGCAAGGAGCTTGATGCGGGGCTCGATCCCAGGATGCTGGGATCATGACCTGAGACAAAGGCAGATGCTTAACGACAGAGCCACCTAGGTGCCCCACATTGCAACTTTTGATAATTACTCAACATAACTTTTCTAGAAGCATTTCTTAATGAGATAAAGACAGAGAATTGTTGTGGCACTTTAATTTAAAAATGGCCTCACAGGGATGCTTGGCTGGCTCAGTTGGTAGAGCGTGCAACTCTTGATCTTCGGGTTTTGAGTTCAAGCCCTATATTGGGTACAGAAATTACCTAAAAATAAGTCTTTTTTTTTTTTTTTTTAAGATTTATTTATTTATTTGACACAGAGAGAGAGATCACAAGTAGGCAGAGAGGCAGGCAGAGAGAGGGGGGAAGTAGGCTCCCTGCTGAGCAGAGAGCCCGATGCGGGGCTCGATCCCAGGACCCTGAGATCATGACCTGAGCCGAAGGCAGAGGCTTTAACCCACTGAGCCACCCAGGTGCCCCTTTAAAATAATCTTAAAGAATGATGGTCTCATAAACATCAGGTATTTTGAAATGTCCCTTTTTTTTTGTTTTGAGATTTCTGTATCTCCTACTGATTCTTAATCCTAATGAAATTTGGGATATGTAAAAGTTATACATTTCTAAAGAGGGAGGAAGATGACAGACATAGTTAGCTATTTGAGAAAAGTTGTTGCTTTATTAATTTTATTTATTTATTTGACAGAAAGAGACACAGCGAGAGAGGGAACACAAGCAGGGGGAGTGGGAGAGGGAGGCGAAACAGGCTTCCCGCTGAGCAGAGAGCCTGATGTGGGGCTCGATTCCAGTACCCTGGGACCACGACCTGAGCCGAAGACAACCACCTAATGACTGAGCCATCTAAGTGCCCCTATTGATGTAGTTGTTCAGAGTGTATACTTTGTGAAGGCATAGATTTTATTTTTATCTTTTTGCCTGTTCATAACTATATGCCGAGGCCCAGAAGAGTGAATGGTACATAAGCAGGTAGTCAGTAAATATATGAGGAATGAATAATTGAATAAATGAATTTATGAAAGGAAAAATGTTTAATGAATCAGAAATCACACATGGCAAATTCTGTATTTTCCCAGGGTTTGTGTGAGTGGGTTTCCACGGCAACACGAAAAACACTGGAAAGAACTCTGTGGTCGAATAGTATTGGATCCTGAATTCATGGTGCAACTTCTCACAGGGGTTTATTATGCCATGTAAGTAGATAGACTATGAAACTGAGTTAATTCTTTTAATGTTTGGAAACTTACTGTTTCTCTTTTTTACTTATCATTTGCCCAACACTGAATCTTTAGTTCCATTATCTTCTTTTTCTAATATGAATTCCTTCTAGTATTTTTTTAATGAATATATACTCATTATTTGAAAGCAGTATGATGATAATTAAAGATAATTTTTGAATTGAGATACAATTATCATGAGATTGTGTTAATTTTGGGTGTACAACATAATGATTAGATAATTTTATATTGTGAAATGATCACCACAATAAGTTTAATTAGGACCCATCACTCTACACAGTTACAGATTTTTTCTTGTGATGAGAACTTTTAAGGTTTTTATTTTTTTTTTTTTTTTTAAAGATTTTATTTATTTGACAGAGAGAAACACAGCGAGAGAGGGAACACAAACAGAGGGAATGGTAGCTGGAGAAGCAGGCTTCCTGCAGAGCAGAGAGCCCGATGCGGGGCTCGATCCCAGGCCCCTGGGATCTGACCTGGGCCGAAGGCAGACGCTTAACGACTGAGCCATCCAGGCGCCCCTTAAGGTTTTTATTCTTAATTGATTTGTTAGAGAGAGAGAGAGAGCACAAGCAGGGGAGAAACAGGCTCCCCGCTGAGCAAGGAGCTTACTTCAGGACTCAATTCCAGGACCCTGAGCTGAGCTGAAGGCAGATGCTTAACCTACTGAGCCACCCAGGCATCCCGAGAACTTTTTAAAATCTACTCTCTTAGCAGCTTCAAATATAGAATACAGTATGGTTAACTCTAGTCACCATACCATATATTACATCCTCAGACTGATTTATCTTACAACTAAAAGTTTGTACCTTTTCACCACTTTTAATCTTTTTACCCCCCACCTCGGGCAGCCACCAGTCTGTTTTTTTTTATCTGTGATTTTAGGGTTTTTTTCTTTCAGATTTCACATATAAGTGAGCTCTGATAGTATTTGTCTTTCTGTTTGACTTGACTTTACGTAGCATAATGCCCTCAAGATCTGTCCATGTTGTTGCAGAAGGTAGGATTTCTTTCCTTTTTCACGGCTGAATAATATTCTTGTGCGTTTGTACACAATATATTTTCTTTACCCATTCATCGGTCCATGAACACTTAAATTGTTCCCATGTCTTGGTTCTTGTAAATAATGCTGCAGTGAATGGACTGCATATCTTTTTGAGTTAGTGATTTTGTTTCCTTTGGATGTATACCAGAAGTGGAATTGCTAGATCATATGGTAGTCTTATTTTTTTTTTTTTTTTTAAGATTTTTTTATTTATTTGACAGAAAGAGAGAGGGAGCACAAGCAGGGGGAGCAGTAGAGGGAGAGGGAGAAGCAGGCTCCCCGCTGAGCAGAGAGCCCAATGCGGGGCCCGATCCCAGGACCCTGAGACAATGACCTGAGCCAAAGGTAGAGGCTTAACCCACTGAGCCACCCAGGTGCCCCTTATTTTTAATTTTTTGAGGGACCTCCATACTGTTTGCCATACTGCTTGTACCAATTTACATTTTCACAGGATTTCTTCTCTCCACATCTTCGGCATCACTTATTTCTTGTCGTCGTCGTCTTCTTCTTCTTCTTTTTTGACAGAGAGAGAGAGAGATCACAAGTAGGCAGAGAGGCAGGCAGAGAAAGAGGGGAAAGCAGGCTCCCTGCTGAGCAGAGAGCCCAATGCCCTGCTCGATCCCAGGACTCTGAGATCATGACCTGAGCCAAAGCCAGAGGCTTTAACCCACTGAACCACTCAGGCGCCCCTTTTTATTTTTTTTTAATTTGACAGAGAGATCACAAGTAGGCAGAGATTGTCTTTTCGATAAAAGCCATTCTTAGAGCTATGAGATGATATCTCATTGTGGTTTTGCTTTGCATTTTCCTGATGATTAGTGATGTCAAGTACCTTTTCATGTACTTGTCGGCCATCTGTATGTCTGTTTGGGTCCTCTGCCCATTTTTTTTATCAGATTATTTTTTTTTAATGTTGTATAAGTTCTTTATATATTTTGAATTTTTTTTTAAATTCAAAAAAAGTTTTATATGGCCTTTATTTTTATTTATTTGACAGAGAGAGATCACAAGTAGGCAGAGAGAGAGGGGGAAGCAGGCTCCCTGTCGAGCAGAGAGCCCAATGTGGGGCTCGATCCCAGGACCCTGAGACCATGACCTGAGCTGATGGCAGAGGCTTTAACCCACTGAGCCACCCAGACGCCCCTGTATTTTGGATATTGACCCATTATTGGATATATTGTTGCAAATACTTCTCCATTAGTAGATTGCCTTTTTGTTTTCTTGGTGGTTTCCTTTGCTATATAAAAGCTTTTTATTTTGGTGTAGTCCCAGTACTTTATTTTTGCTTTTGTTTCCCTTGCCTGAGGAGAGTCATAGCTAAAAAAATGTTGCTAAGGCTAATGTCTGAGAAATTACTGCCTGCGTTTCTTCTAAGAGTTTTATGGTTTCAGGTCTCACATTTAGGTTTTTAATCCATGTTAGGTTGATTTTTGTGTATAATGCAAGATAGGGGTCCAGTTTCATTCTTTTGTATATAGCTGTTCAGTTTTCTCAATACCATTTATTGAAGAGATTCTCCTTTCCCTTTGTTGTAAATTCACTGACCATGTATGTGTGGGTTTATTTCTTGGCTTCTGTTCCATCTGATCTACCTGTGTTTTATATGTCAATATTATACTGTTTTGATTACTATAGTTTTGTAATACAGTTTGAAATCAGGAAATGTGATGCCTCCAGCTGTGTTCTTTTTTCTCAAGATTATTTTCGCTATTTGGGATCTTATGTGGTTCCATACAAATTTTAGGATTATTTCTATTTTTGTGAAAAAGACCATTGCAATTGGATGGGGATTACAGTGAATCTGTATATTGCTTTGGGTAGCATGGACATTTAACAATAGTAATTCTTCCAATCCATTAGTATAGAGTCTTTTTCCATTTATTTGTGTGTTTTCTATTTCTCTCATCAGTGTATTTATGAGAACTTCAGGTGTCCAGTATATGGTGTTTCATCTTCTTGTTGAAATTTATTCCTAGGTATTATTATTTTTTTAAAGATTTATTTATTTATTTATTTATTTATTTGACAGAGAGATCACAAGTAGGCAGAGAGGCAGGCACAGAGAGGGGTAAGCAGGCTCCCCACTGAGCAGAGAGTTCGATGCGGGGCTCGATCCCAGGACCCTGAGATCATGACCTGAGCCGAAGGCAGAGGCTTTAACCCACTGAGCCATCCAGGCGCCCCTATTCCTAGGTATTATTTTAATGCAATTGTGAATGGAATTTTTTTCTCAATTTCTCTTTCTAATAGTTTATTATTAGTGTATAGAAGTGCAACAGATTTTTGTGTATTGATTTTTCTGTCAGGCAGCTTTACTGTATGTATTAGTTCTAACAGTTTTTTAGTGACATTGGTAGGTTTTTTTTTATAAATATCACATTATCTGCAAATAGAGACAGTTTTTCTCTTTTCTGTTCTGATTTTCGGTGCCCCCCCTTTTTTTTTTTTTTTTTTTGCCTAATTGCTCTGGCTAGAATTTCTAGTACTATGTTGAATTTTTAGAAATGGGAGAGTAGGCATCCTTGTCTTGGTCCTGATTTTAGAGAAGCTTTCAGGTTTTCACCATTGAGTATGATGTTAGCTGTGGGCTTGTTTTATATGGCCTTTATTATGTCAAGGTGTGTCCCTTCTACACCCACTTTATTGAGTTTTTATCATGAATAGATGTTGAATTTTGTCAGATTTTTTTGTTGTTAATTTTGTTAATTTTGTTAATATGGTACATCATGTTGATTGAATTGCAGATTTTGAACCATACTTGCCCCCAAGGATAAATCCCACTTGGTCATGGTTCATAATCCTTTTAAAGTATTGTTGAATTTGGTTTGCTAATTTTTTGTTGAGGATTTTGCATCTATGTTCACCAGGGATATTGTCCTGTACTTTTATTTTCTTGTAGTGTTCTTGTGTGGTTTTGATATCAGGATAATGGTGGCCTTGTAAAATGAATATGGAAGTAGTCCCTCCTCTTCTATTCTTTGAAATAATTTGAGAAGGATTGGTACTAATTTTTCTTTAAATGTTGGTAGAATTCACCTGTGAAGCCTTCTAGTCTTCTAGACTTCTGTTTGTTGGTAGGTTTTTGATCAGTGCTTCAATTTCCTTACCAGTAATTGGTCTATTCATATTTACTATTTCTTCATGATTCAGTCATGGTAGGTTGTATGTTTCTAGGAATTTATCCTTCTGTGTTGTCCAATCTATTGCTGTATAATTGTTCATATTCTTTTTAATACTTTTTAAAATAGCCAAAATATAACTAGTCAATAAATTGGAAGTATTGGTGGAAATTGGAAATTGGTCAGGCTTTCTTTTTGGAAAACTGTCTCTCTACATAGTTCATAACCTAAGTTTTCATGAATGCATTTAAGTAGATTACCCTAAATATCAACATATGATAAAAACTAATTTGTGAAGAGACATTCGTAAATAATTTTAAACATTAGTTTTTGAAATCTTCACTTTGTTGTTTTGTGTGTGTGTTTAAGTATACTCCATACTCAGTGTGGAGCCCAGCATGGGGCTTGAACTCATGACCCTGAGATCAAGACCTGAGTTGAGTCAGACTGTTATCCAATGGAGCCACCCAGGGTGCCCCTCTTCATTTTGTTCTTGTAACCAAAAGTGGGATAGTTTAGAAATGAAATGATGCAAAACTTAATGTGGAAATCTTGTTTTAGAACTAAGATAGTAGGACTTAAAACAATAAAAACATTATTGCTAAAGATTAGAAATATTTGCTAAAGATGATAAACAGTTAGCCTCTCCACAGGTATAATGGGCAGTGGGACCTTGGCCAAGAAGTCCTTGATGACATCATTTATAGAGCTCAGCTAGAACTCTTTTCTCAACCACTGTTGGTAAGTTATTTATTCTTTATTAAACATACCTGTGCCTGAAAGCAGCGCTAGTGAGTGAAAATATTCAGTATATAACATATGAGGCAATCTAAATCATTGAGGGAGAAAAGTTTATTCCATAATAATTGGTTAACTATTGGAGAGAAAACAAAATTGATTTAGATCCTCTACTACCACATAAAAAAATGAAGATCAGATAAATTAAAGAATTAAATGTTTTGAAATCCTTTAAGAAAAGAAAGAGGAAAAGGTTTGAAGCGTTTACTCAAATGCCTAGAGATGGAAGGATTTTCTAAGCTTAAATGATGGGACAAGTCACTAAAAAAAGGTTGGGCTCTTTTTTTTGACCACATGAGCATCTAAATTCTAAACCACCAGTGTTTTTAAAACAAAATTAATATGTATTGCACGAACTGAGAAAAAGATTCTCAATAGGCATGACAAGAAAGCCAATTAATATTTTGTTCTATATAAAAAGATTTCATACTCTTCCACAAAATAAATATATTTCTAAAAAAATCTTTCCATTACCAGTAGTAGTATCACACAACTCTGAACATCCCTTTGCAGAAGCAGTTCAGTAATGTGTTTTTTTCTTTAACCCGCCATCCCATGTCTAGCAACACATCCCAGCAAACTACTTTGAATTTTTTAATGTATTACAGGCACAACATTAGTATTACTTCTAATTGCAGAGGAATCAAAACAAAAGGTATTTTGCAACAGAGAATGATTGTTTACTTGATGAAATTATATATTCAAAAATTTTATACTGAAGAGAAATGCTACCTTATGTTAAGTGGTCAAGCAGTGTACAGCTATTTTTTAATCTGGATAAGACAGAAGCAACATACAAATGCTAATGGTTATCTAGGTGGTTCAACTGTGGGTGGTTTTTCTTTGTAATTTTTGTGTTTTCTAAGCTTTTTGTAGTATTATAATGGTATTTTAAGAATATTTGTTTTTTCATTTGTAAACTTTAAGAGTATAATTTTTTTAAGAGTGTAATTTTTAATCAAGTTTATTTCTGTATTTTAACTGCAATTGTATTAGTCTACACATTTTTTTTTTAAGATTTGTTCACTTATTTTAGAGAGAAAGAGATAGCACAAGTGGAAGGGTCAGAGGGAGAGGGATATGGGTTTTCAGGCAGACTCTGTGCTGAGTGCAGAGCCATGAGATTGCTACCTGAGCTGAAACCAAGAGTCGGGCACTCAATCAAGTACATCATCCAGGTGCCCCAAGAGTACAAGTTTTAAAGCCATTTTCTTTGTATTATTTTTTATACTTTAAGTTAACTATTAATTCATTGAGTAGCATTTACAGTAATTTGCTAACAACACTCCTTAAAATGTAGAGCAGGTGATAAACAGCTAAAATAGTTGGCAGGTAGAGAAACAGGCTTCATCTTTATTGATGAAATAAATATATTCATCTTACTGATGAAAGCTAAATTGAAAGACTTACCTCCCCACCCCTTGGTCTATATGTTGAAACAGCCTCCTGGAGAAGTTTGAGTTGTCAGAGCGGGCACACTTGTCCAGGTTGCTGCATTTTACTTGTCCTTTCCAAGTGGAGAGGAAAGGAGAAAGACAGTTCTCCAACTCAATATCTTTGTTAGATTAACACTACCCAATTAAGAAACATGCATCAGTTGATAGTGATTACTCTCCAGCCAGATATTTTCCATTTTTGTGGAGGTAGCAGAAAGTGGTTCGACCAAATGCCAGACATGTTTAGGGAAAATTTCTCCCTATGGAAACAAAGGAATGGAAAGAAGGCTAATTTTTTTTTTAATGAGAAATAAAATTTTGCATGTTATTATTCATTTGAAGAATCAGAAACTTCTAAATTTTCTTTAATAGGGTTCAAATGTTAGACAAGTTTCTTTCTTTGGAATGCCTTTTCTCTTTGAAAGGAAACAATTTTAAGGAATCTGTGAGGTATGTGACTCAAATTTTAAAAGTAAATTCTCATTTTATTTTATTTATTTATTTATTTTAAAGATTTTATTTATTTGATAGAGAGAAACACAGCGAGAGAGGGAACACAAGCAGAGGGAATGGTAGCGGGAGAAGCAGGCTTCCCGCCCAGCAGGGAGCCGGATGCGGGGCTCCATCCCAGGACCCTAGGATCATGACCTGAGCCGAAGGCAGACGCATAACGACTGAGCCACCCAGGTGCCCCAGTAAATTCTCATTTTAAAAGCCTGACTGAAGGAATACAGAACAGGGGTGCATGGGTAGCTCACTTGATTAAGTGTCCCATTTTTTATTTTGGCTCAAGACATCAGAGTTGTGAGATTAAGCCCTGTGTCTGGCTCACATACTGGGCATGGAGCCTGCTTAAGATTCTCTCTCTCCCTCCCCAACTCCCCCCCCATAAAAAAAAACGAAAACAACAACAGAACAATGGAGGTACCAACTTTTCTGACACATTGTGTACTTCTATATTTTATAGTACCACATTATATACATATTCAGAAAATTATGGAAACGTGAAGTGTAAAATAAGCATAAATTTTACATTCGGTATAAATATGTATAGACTTTCTATTATCATTTTAGGTTGCCAATGCCATGAAGAACTCATTACCATTTGATGCTCCTGATTCTTCACAAGACGGCCAGAAGGTACTTAAAGTGGAAGTCACTCCAACAGTGCCGAGGATTTCTCGGACTGCAATTACAACAGCTTCAATCCGTCGTCATAGATGGAGGAGAGAAGGTGAGTATAAAATTCCTATAACCCATTCATGGATTCTAGCAAATTTATCACTGTTTTTATAAACTAGGTTAACACATGATATTTAGTACTCTGTATAATTAAAGTAAAATTACTTAGTTTTTAAATATAGTGGTAGAAATGTGTTTAAATGCCTAAATTTATTTTGATATAGATACATATTTTTTTTTATAAAGAAGAAGGATGTTGTTTAGACTGCTCTGGGAGTATTAAAACAAAAAATAAGATCAAGTTAATTTTTGTCTCTTTTTGAACTTGTAATAAGAATGGGAAAGAAATTTCTTTAAACCTTTATCATAATGGGAGAAAAGGTGTATGTATGAGCACTGTGGGAAAAATTTATGTAACTGACCAAACCAACGGTGAAATACAAACTTTCCATAAAAGAGTTGATTATTGTATTTTCGATTTTTATCTCTGCTTTTCCTTTTTTTGGAGGTGCTGAATCCAGCAGTATATCATAGTACTTGATATAGTACTTGAATAGTACTCAAATAGGTACTTGAATAGTCAAGCTGTCTTGCCTAAGATCTATTAATTGCCACTTTAATGATCCCTATTTTCCTGTGCTATTCATTTGCGAACCTCACATTGTTCATCTGCCGCCTTATGTGTGTGCATGCTGTGCACACACATGTAACTATATAAATAGTGTTTGTGTTTTTATCATATCCATATATACATTCTCTTATCTGCCTGGGTCAAAATGCTCAGAAAAGAATAGAGCAGCACGAAAGCACTAAAATTTTATATGTTGAATCCCAGATGGCTTTGACTTCTCAAACGAGGCTGACTCGAGTATTCCTGGCTCCCCGATCCAACACGGCTCCACTGACCTAGGGATCAAACGTGTTCAAGAGGGGGAGGTGCTGGTGCGCAGGACCCCTGAGCACGGCTCACCGGAGCCCAACTCAGCAGCAGCCACAACAGAGGGTAGGACAGAGATGAGGAGGCAGAAGTCAGTGAGGCAGTTGCTGGAGAAGGATCCTGGCTCTCTATCCCCAAGCAGAACATCTTTTCATTCTAGTGTGTGTTTCCACTATCCCAGGGTGTATTAGCTCCTCCTTGCAAAGCACACCTCCCCATATGCTAGCGCCAGGTCAGGTACAATCTTTAGTTACCATTTGTGCTGGCCTGGAGTCTGCATTCTGTGTAATCAAAGAACAGCTTGGCATGGCTACTAACAAGGCAGAGGCCTGTCTCCAAAAGGTCTGCAAATGCTTGGGATTTTTTCATTACTGAGCATGTTTATTCTAACAGAAAGGAAAAACAGGATATGAGCCTTTTAGTCAATATAAATTGATTACATTTATATAATAATTTATTCCTTAAAAATATGTGAAGAAAATTTTAAAACATAAATACATTATCTTTGAGAAATTGGATTAAAGTGGAGCTGGCCAATTTATCTCTAATTCCAACTTGGTCAGTTAACAAGAATTTCTTACTTCTTTGATAGAGTAAACCAGTATTTATCACTTTTTATAATCTGTGGGTCAAGTTACTTGGGTCTGACAAGTGAACTACTAGCCTCTTTCCTCTATAAATGTGCCATACTGGTCCACACTACATTTTATCATTTATTGTAAATAATGATTGTCTTCTATAGCTGTCAAACTGAATTGAAATGTATTAGAGTTCAGATATCCTAGTAGATCCTTGTTTCTACAATGTAGGTATCTCAAAATGAGAATTTTTTTTTACCCCCAAATCACCACCACCAACAACACTGTCACCACCACCATCTGTAAAAGAAACTTCTCTCCAATAGAAAACTATTTATTTACTGTTTTAACATTTGATGCCATAGGGGTTGACTTTGTGAAAGAGTGAACTATAGCCTAATGGTTTTTCATTATTTAATGTGTTGCTGCTATGGAACCTTTATACTAATTAATAAATATAGCAAATAGTTAAAATAGGTTATATATTTTTACTTAAGACCAAACATATATGAAGCAGTTACCTTCCACCTTAAGGAAGTATCTTACTCTTTGGTGCATTAGAAATTTGAGCATGCTCAGTAAGAGTCTAAATCTACCTTCTGTTCCCTTGCCCATTTGCCCACATTGACCTTAACTTCATTTAACAGTGTTGCATGTGCATGATCTAGGGACCCAAAGGATTGATGCTGTTTTACAGAGATCCTGTGAAAGATGCAACTTTCCCTTTTCATTTTCTGTCTTTCTCTGAGATGGTCAAATGGCACAAAAATAAGTATATGAATAGATGGCAAACCCAAAGTTGGCCTAAATTGAACGAATGTAATGGCAACATTCCTGGTGACTAAATGAGACTCTTGATATATCTACTACCATTATTAGAATGTTGGATTATTTGTGCTAAATGTAGTACTGTGTTATGATAATTAAGACTTGATGAAATTCTAGAGTATGGGATTAGGTTGAAACATTTCTTCCAATTCATCAAAAATCATATACTTTGAAAAAGGAACCAAAATAGTAGTTCTTTTAAAATACCCTATTAAGGAGTGCCCAGCCGGCTCATTGGTAGAGCAATGTAACTCTTGATCTCAGGGTTGTAAGTTCAAACCCCATATTGAGTGTAGAGATCACTTAAAAATAAAACCCTTAAAAAATAAAATATCTAATTTAATACTAAGATATCATATTTTAATTTCTCCTATCACTGATAAAAATTTCAGTTTGTGAGGGTGGAGTATCACCACAAGGAAAGAGGAATAATTTCCTTCAGTGTGAAATTTCTCAAATATTACATTGACTTTTAATCTGGATTAATTATATCATTAAATCAATATTAGTAGGAGCTAAATTTATAAAGAAGGCAGACTGAATAGAAGAGTTCATTAAAGGGGTGCACGGTGGCTCAGTCAGTTGAGTATCCGACTCTTAATTTCGGCTCAGGTCATGATCTCAAGGTCCTGAGAACGAGCTCTATATCAGGCTCCCCATTTAGTGGGGAGTCTGCTTGTCTCCTTCTCTTTCTGCCGCTCCTTCCACTCACACACACTCTCTCTTTCAAATAAATAAATCTTTAAAAAGAAAGAGTAAAAGAAAGTTCATTAAAGATCCTTTTTGGTTATCTTTCCTATAGATCATGAGCAGTAGTATCACCCAGGGAGAAAATTAGAAAGGAAAAAAGTTGTAAGACATAACTGCCTTTTTATTCCTTGAGGTTTTTTAAATAGAAGGAAGGAAATTACTAAAACCTATAAAAGTTTTAGTAATTCTGAAGTCAGCTGGAGTTTTTATATTGACATTAATATTTGGCCTTTTAAAAGAATTTTCTAGTATGATGGTTTTAAATCAGTTTACAATTAAAATTATATTTGTTATATGTTGAAGTTGAAGGGAGGGTATAAGCCCATCATCTACCCTTATCCTGATGGTCAAGTAACATTTTATTTGAGACTTTAAAAGTTGGATTTAAGGGTGCCTGGGTGGCTCATTTGCTTAAGCAACTGCCTTCGGCTCAGGTCATGATCCTTGAGTTCCAGGATCGAGTCCCACATCGGGCTCCCAGCTCCAGGGGGAGTCTGCTTCTCCCTCTGACCTTCTCCCCTCTCATGCTCTCTCTCACTATCTCTACCTCAAATAAATAAATAAAATCTTTAAAAAAAAAAAAAGTTGGATTTAAAATTATTGCTAAACTGAAGACAATGCCTGTGATTAAAGTACAGTCAGTGTTCCATTGTATTGAAACTACATTTCTTAGTATATAAAATATCAGTAGGTTCTCTTGCATGGTGGCTTTTATGTTATTATCATCTCTTTTATGGCCATACTGCTTGGGCATCAGACCTGCATGAGGCAAGATTTAGACGCTAGCACTAAGTCTCTCAATCTTCTTTCCTCAGTATGTATAGATATATATCTAATGATATATTTCTGTTCACTCCAGTTTTCTATTACTGATACCAGTTGTGAACCAGTAAATATCTTTTCTTGGGCATTTCAGAGTTCTTTATGGTAACAGTAAATAAATTGCTAAGATGATACCATATGAATATAATTTAAAGTTTCATTTTGAGTTACATTATATACTCTTTTGAAGAAGGGGTTGAGAGAAGTGGTGTCAGCTGCATTTTCATATGGCTTTGCATGATGGTTGAAGATTATTAAACTGCTGGATATAATAACATGCCTTTTGCTTTAAAGATAGCCTATCTCATTCTTCTTTTGAAGGAAGGAAATAACTGATCCATATAAGAAAATATATCTAAGAAAATGTTTTTATTTTTCCAGGTACTATGTTAAATAAAGATTGTGTTTAAATATTTTATGTATATTTTACTTAGATAACCTGTATCTCAAAGTATTATTTGTTTAGAATTCTTTCCTAATATTTTACCTTAACTGTAATATTGATATCTGTATGTGGATTCAGATTAAACTTTCTTGCAGTCTAGCAGACATACATAATAATGTAGCTATTACTATCTTTTTATTTTATTACTAAATATTACTATTTCTATAGTTATTTCTACTAGTTCTATATTTATACTAAATATTACTATTTCTTTTATTACTAACTGCTATCCATTTTGAAAGAAGCAAATGTATTACTTTCTAAGAGAGTGTTGATCATACTTTCAGTAAGAGAATTAGGCTTTCTGGAAAACCCAAATTGAATATATTAGATATGCTTCTCCCCTTCTAACAAAAATCCCAAGATAAAGATTATTTCGTTAACTGTAGTTTCTGCATAAAATGTAATGGGACACCATTATATTTTGTGATTATGACAATAATACATCTCAAGATGAAAAATTCAAATTATTACAGCTACATAATATAGAAAGTAAAAATCCTTCTTAACTATCCCTGTTACTCTCTGATAATCAAGTATTTTCTTCACATTAATTGGTTGAGAAAATACAGAAACCAGTGAGTAGTTATCTCCATAAGACAAAATATAAGTATGAGATTACTAGAAACGATGTATAGGTTTTTGAGTTAGAAAATCCAGTAATTCCATGTTAAAGGTTTTAAAGCCATGTAGAAGCACTTAGCTGTTGAGTAAATGTAAAACTGTACTGTCCTTAAAGAGTGGCTTGTAGGGATAATAATGAGTTTGGCATTATTCTGGGTGACTGCAATCAGAAGGAGGTCTCTTTTGTATGGTCTGGTTTTTGGTAGGCTAAGGAAGATTTGAGGAAAATTTTTGATTTTTTTTTTTAATTAGATATGGTCACCTCAAATAGACAAGGGTATATTATAAAGATTTTGTAACAAAATGTATTTCACCTAAAGTTGTTTTATATGCCTAAATATTGAGATATTAAGCTCATTTGTGGATAGTCTTAACAAAAGCTGGACTAATTAAAGCTGAACAAACACAGTGTATAACATAAGAATTCTGTGTAGATTAATCTTTCTTCCCCTAAATTATTTAGGGGAAGCATTGATATCAGGGCCATTGCCAAACTATAGCAAAGATTACCCAAAAGATAAGGTCAGTTGAGTTTTTATTCACAATTCCTTCTTTTTTAATTTAGCTATTGCTGAGTCTGTCTGATTTGTTTTTTAGGTGCTGAGGGTGTAAATGGAGAAGAGTCGGTAAACCTAAATGATGCAGATGAAGGATTTTCATCAGGGGCTTCCCTCAGCAGTCAGCCAATTGGGACCAAACCATCCTCCTCTTCTCAGAGGGGAAGCTTAAGGAAAGTAGCAACTGGGCGTTCAGCTAAGGATAAAGAAACAGCTTCTGTCATCAAATCCAGTGAGAGCCCTCGAGATTCAGTCATTCGCAGGCAGTATGTGCAGCAACCAGCTGATCTCAGTGTAGATTCAATCGAGCTGACACCAATGAAGAAACACCTGAGCCTGCCTGCTGGCCAGGTGGTGCCAAAAACCAATAGTATAAGTCTAATCCGGACAGCCAGTGCTTCCTCAAGCAAATCGTTTGACTATGTAAATGGCAGTCAAGCAAGTACCAGCATTGGGGTTGGCACTGAGGGAGTTACTAATTTAGCAACTAACAAGGTTAATCGATACTCAACTATCAGTCTACAGGAAGACCGGCTAGGTCAAGCTGGAGAAGGTAAAGAGCTCCTCAACCCAGGAGCTCCCTTAACCAAGCAGTCTCGATCCCCAAGTTTCAATATGCAGCTAATATCCCAGGTGTAGTTCTGACATCCTCTCTCATCTTTCTGCTTACCCTTTAAACTGGACATTTCATTGTATAAGAAGACACTTCATCCCACATTGTGAAAATATTGGTCATCATAATCAGATTTGATTTAGTTTAGGTATCTTCATACTGTATTTTGTATGGAAACAGCAATAAGGTTTTCTTTTTCCTCCTTCCTATATCTTTTCTTCACTTTATTCCTTGTAAATGTGTTTGTGAAGCAGTATAAAATGTATGCATTTTTCATGCCTTCCTTTCTTCTTGGGTGATGTGCAATCCATCGTAGGCTGATCGGTCCCATTTCAACACTGTGAGACTGAGGATATGTTAGAGGAAATGGTGTATATGATCCCTATGAAATGATTCTTTGGCTTTCATTTAAAAAAACAAAACGGGTTTGTTCTCATAAACTATAGAACTATGGAGATTACTGGATCATATTTTTTTCTCTTTTAACCAGGAGTGCCTCAGAGATTCTGCTATTATGACTTTGGACTTCTCTGAGTCTGTGCAATCATTTTCTTGAGAAGCATGGGGAAAGGTGGTAGACTGCTGCACTTTCTCATTAAAATGTGGGTGGTTCTCCCCCCCCCCCCACCATCTCCTTTATTTCAAGGACACAAATGTTCAGTTACTGAGGCATTTAAATCAAGTTGTGGCCCCCTCCTTTGGAGGGCAGGGCTCAAAGTTGTTTGTGTAATTGATAATGCACTTTCTCAATGGCTCTACAGTCATTATTAACATGTCTTCCCTCCTCCCCACAAGGACATAGGTCATTTCTGTCCTTAAAGTTTGAACAACTAACAAATCAGAGAATCTAAGGGGCATGTTCTATTTCCCAGGAATGATTGACACTTTGGTGCTGGGGTTTTGTGGTTGGGGGGGAGGGAGCGGTTTTTGTTTAGTTCGTGTGGGACTGTGTGTGTGAGGGGAAGTTTTGATGGGGTTTTTTTCTTTTCCTTTGTGAGCTGATGATGACTGAAGTAGAACAAGTACGTCTTCAGGTAAAGAGAGGGATTTCTCAACCCACTTTCTGTGATGTCAGACTATTGGAGAAACCCTTTCAGCTGCTTTCTAGATGTACCTAAATTCAGTCAGATATTTTGGATTAAGAAACCTGAAGTCCTGATAGATCATATACTCCAAGGAAACACATCAGGGACAGATAATTGGCTGAAAACACTGATGCTTCAACGTGACACATTTTTATAAAACATTTCTACCAGGGGGTACTGACTTGATTTCTCCTACAAGGACCACACTGCCTTTGTGTTTAATGTAATGCAATTTGTGTACCTTCTAATCATATATCTGCAGCAGAAGTTTCTCATTTTTATAAAACTTTGAATCATGCCAGTAAGCTAGATGTTGAATGTATGTAAGTAGCATTTGGTAACTGTGCTAAGAGGCTACAAAAATGCATTATTAGTATAAAAAAGATTTTTTTTAGTTCTGATTTGGTTGGGTAAGATTTCAGTATAAGTTCTTTTGGGTCTCAGGCTCTAATGCTTAATTGAAAAAGATGAAAATATATTGGTTTTTGAAAATCAGTGTATTGTGACTTGAACTGCTATACATTATCCTTCCACAGAATACATCAGAGATATTAGTGCTTTGTACATTTAGACGTTTTTATTTTATTATTGTAAAAGAAAAATATACTGAATTTATAGAAAGCAAGTATTCTCCTAATTAACAAAGTTTAAAATATTATCTCTATCAATTAAAATTACAATAGATTTTGATAAATAAAGTAACCAGAAAAATGCCTCTTGTTTTTTTCCACATCTGAGAACCTTCCCCCTCCTCCTCTTATTTTATTATAAGAGAGTTTGTTTTGTCTTGTTTTGGAGGGGATTTTCTTTAGAGTCTTTATAAGAACAATGAGATACTTATTTGAATTTGGTGGTCTGTAACACTTTTCAGCTCTTAGAAAATGGAAAACCAGAACCTGAACTAGTACTACTACTACAACATTGCCAAAGTCTGGGATAAAGTTAAAAGTTTATAAATAGAAAGTATTGGGGGGTGTGTGTGCGCACGTGTGTTCGCACATGCGTGTGCATGTGGTGTGTATACATATATATCACAAAGACATATGTTGGATGTCCCTTTTAATTTAAGGGATGTCAGATAAATGATTTCGAAAGCAGCCAAAATAAATGAGGTCTGGAAATCTATAACATACTGAGGAAAGCAAAGTTTCAGGCAGGAAAAGAAAAGAGCATTGTTCTTACCAAGGGGTAAGATCTTGGCCATGGCTGGAGGTCATTCACTTTATGGCAGAAATGCCTGGTTAGTTTAGGAGGCTGCAGGTTTTTTTGAATTCAAGTTGTGCATTTATTGGCACCTAAATCTAGCATGATTTAGTTAAAGCACACACACAAAAAAACCCAAAAAACAAATAATACCAAATTATAGCAAAAGCTGTACTAAATAAAATAAATCTCTTTTGTTAAAAATCTTAAATTTGAAAAGTTGGTTTTGGAAAACTTTCAACTTAGAGGATATTATTTATCTGTGTGTATACATACACATTTTGTATGTATACATACCCATTAATAGTTCATAACCCTGTTCTGTTCTTTTAAGTTATGTGATTTGGCCTTAATGAAGAAACATTTCATTTAGTTTAAACTGTGCATTCAGGGTCTTAGAACAGATTTCCTGTGCAAGATATGTTAAAATTTAGTTCAGTGAACCATAAGTCAAATTTTTAAAGCAATTTTTTTATATTCATTTGCATTATTTATTGTTATTTAATTCAAAATAGTTTTCAGATCTATAACAGCTATTACAAATATATACCAGCAATATTCATACTTTATTCTTTAACAGCCTGTTGTTTTATACTTATTACCGTTCATAAGAAAAGTTCTTTCCCTCTATGGAAAAGCTCATTACAGAGAAAATACTTGTTTTCTATAATCAGTTTGATTGATGCCATCTGTGCCAGGTTGAATTAAGAAATACAAAGAAATACCTGAAGCTTTTGGTAACTCTTCTCTATTACATTAATTTTAAATTATGTTACTAAAAATCAACCTAAAATGTAAAGTGTGAAAAGCTAACTTAGAAGTAAAATTTTTAAATATAAAAATATTTTGAGAAGCTGGAGGGGGAAGTGGTTATAATTTAAAATCCTGACCCCTGCCACCACTTAGTCTCCTAATTACTCTTCTGTGCCTGTTTATTATAGTCAGAATTTTTGTGCTAGATGAGGCCCTATAAATAGTCTAGCTAGTCGTCCAGTGCTCCCTCCCCAAATATCTATCCTCAGGAAACTGAGGCTCAAAAGGTTGTGACATGATCAAAGTCACATAACTAAGAAGCAGAGCCAGAATATAACTCCTGTCTCCCGTCAAATGCATATTAACACCCCACTGCCTCCCTGTACTCATACTATGGTAAATGTGGTATGTAACACTCTCCATTTCTGCAGTTTCTTTACAGTTCTGGTCTAGTAGTTGGTGAATGCAGCACATTAAGAAAAGTATTTAATCCAGAAAAAATGTAGAGTAATGAACAGATGGGGAAGTGTTGGAAATGTAGGTATCTATACCACAGATATAAGGATAGATACATTTTTCTTATTCTAATTTATGCCTTACTATTTTCTGCCACATAACAGTTGTATGCTGCCATTTTGTAGTTGATTATATTTCTGGGGATTTATTTAAAGGCAAAAATAAACCCAAAGAAATGGCTTTGATCAGTGTTTCTAGCTATTTTAAAAGTAATTGAATCAGCCAGCTTTCACAGTCACCTAGGTAGCAAGTTAATTGTATTGCACAGTGGAGTATTGCAAAGTAAAGATTAAATAAGTTTTATTCCATTAATTTCTAATGTTGAAAAAAATTGAACCTTACTTGTGCTTTAGAACAGATAGATACAAGCAATATTTCCTTATGTGGTTGATAAAGGTTTATAGTGTGAAGCTTATGATTCCATAATGGAATGCTGACCATTATGTCATTTAAAGTGTATATACCGTATAAAATGTCTTAAATGCAGTAGTCTCAGCTATATAAACTCAATATTTCCAATGTATATTCTCAAATTCCACTTAGTAGCTTTAAATTAATTGTAACTATTTATTAGACACTGGAATACTGAGAATAACTTTCAGATTTTTTTTGCACTATTTTTGTGAATATTTTAATGAAGTGGGGTTTTTCTGCTACCTCACTTTGTGAGGTTTGTATGGGTCCATTTTTGAGTACTTTAGTTAACAATCAGTTGTCTCATTTAATTCTCTGCATGTTCATTTGTAAATTTAAAAAATTAGTATCTGTCACTAGGGGGTAGTATACTATTTATATAAACACTGGCAAGGAGGAGCTCTCCATTTCTGATCTTGGATTACAAAGTAAGTTTTTGTTTTAATCAGTATTCCAGTTATGTATTTGTTTTTCAGGTTAAAAATGTTTAATAGGTCATGCCAGTGGTCAGAAAATCTGTAAGAATTTTAGAGCAACTTTTCTATACTGTGGCTGTGTTAAAGTCTAAATATGAACCTTTCTATCTTTCAAGTTGAATGGTTATTGTCATGTTTCAAACCACTAAGTCGGTTGAGACACTTATTTGTAATACTTTAATTTTTTTAAAGTGCTTTCTAGAAACAAGTTATTCGAAAACCTACTAGAAGTTACTGACAACTTAAACTCTCAAAAATTAGAATATTTGCCAGATTATAAGATGGAATGCAGTGTAAAATTGTTAACAGTACTCATAAAATCATGAGTCACTAGATTGGTACAATTTTCCATTTCCAGGGTGGTCATGTTGATACTACAAGGCATAAATTTTAATATTACCTGTATTGTGTACCTAATGGGTAGATCATATTGGCACTGAATATACACAGGAAATAAATTCATAAAACCAACCAATGTGCACTTAAACTATATTACATTTTTGGCAGTGCCAGATATCTATATGATGATCCTGCCATTAGAATTAGAGGAGTCCTCGTCACCCAACCCTTCCCTATGCATATAGGCACATTCCTTCCTAATCTGTCCACACAACTACAGACTTTTGGAAACTTCAGTCACTTCAGTATTTCTTAACCACTAGCCACATGAGAAATACACACAAGAGCAAACAATTCAGAATAGAAGTTAGCAGAAAGCTGGGAATGATGTGAAATAACTGGCAGCATAGTACAGAAATGTAGGTTTTGTGTTTTATTTTGGATCTTGAGAAAATGTTTACAAATTAAGGCACATTCAGATGTCTGCTATTACGCTATTAGGCTTATAGATTTTACCAAAAAAAAAATAGAATTAAGTGTCGCTTACAGTATATATGAGTCTTTTTTTATATATAATTTTATATCCGGAGGTAGGTTCAATAAGGAAATTCTTTTATTTTCAAAGAGAAATGAACTTAATTGGACAATCCATCCCCAACTACAGAATTGATATCAAACTGGTTTGCTGTATTTGAGTGTCAACACTCAGTGTTAATTGTATCAGAGGAAAGTCTTTACAACTTTGTTGATTATAAAATTTACCAAAGAGAATGTCTCAACCAAATATAATTTTTAAAGTACCTAACTGCGAAAGAATGAGGTTCCTGTAATATAAAGGATTGCTTTCTAGTCCTAGGGGAAATAAATACTATAAGATTCTTTGCAACATAGGTATACAGTTCCTACAAGATTCCATTTGAGGTTTTCTTATGTCAACACTTTGCACCTCCAGCTAAAGTACCAGTTGAGAAGGCCAAATATTATTCCTTACGGCACATTCTCAGGTCTCCTTAATTCAAATTAAGGATTCTACTCATCAGTATTGAATAAAAAAGAGGGGAAACTCCTAAAATTGCTATATTGTATGTATGATATCATGGATTTTTAAAAATAAAATTGAAGGGGGAGTTAGGGAAATGTACCTTTTAAGTAATGGCAGTTATTTCCAGTGATATTGGTTAAAATGGTATGTTTTTACATAATTTATGTACATGATCACTCTGGGTGTTTTTTTTCTTTGCAGAAACAGATAAAATATTCACTTTTTAAATGTATAGACCAATAAGTACTAATAGATTTACTTAAACTATTAAGTAATGATTTCTTTGGGGAAACAAAATGCAACTAATGTTGCAAACCGGTTTTGTATATTTCTTTTTCATATCAGGTGGTAGTTAAAAAGTAATGAATCAGCTATCTTGGAAAGAGAAGATTGGCAGATTGACTAACAATTACTAATGCAGCTTTTGGATTTTTTTTAAGTTTTATCATCCAGATTGAATTGAGAAGCTCAATGCTCCCATGTGTTTAAAAATATTTATGGGGTACCTGGCTGGCTCAGTCCTTAAAGCATGTGACTCTCATATGTTCTAAGTTCAAGCCCCACATTGGGGGGGGCTAAGTAGAGATTACTTAGAATCTATTTAAAAATGAATATTTGTAATAAATTCAACTACTTTACAATGAATCTTTTTGATTCTCATTCTAAAAATTGTGCTGACTTTACATTCATTGTAACTGGTTAAGAGAAACCATTTTTATGGTGCAAAGATTATTTTCCCACTTTTTCTCATAATTTGGCTCTTAGCTACAGTTTCTGAAGAGTTTTTATTATAGCATTTTATAGTCTGATCTCTGTCACAGTGGATGAGTAAACAGGAGATATCCCACTTTCACATGTTTGCTTCTAAAAGGATATGGAACGTATAGATCAGCTCTTCTTTTGTGGTTTTTTTTTTTTAGACCAACATCTGATGCTGGTATAAATTTCCCAAGCATTCAGAGAATTGTGCTGGTGAAAATTTAAATAGGATAGGCATGAAAAAAATATTATTTCTATTGACTGGTGTCCTTTCAACCTAGGACTAGTGAAAACTTTCATTTTTTCAGAGCTGAAGAAAAAAAACGCACATTTAAGATCATATTTATTGGTGCATGTAAGCCATTATCTTAACTGTCTTACTGAATTGGTTAATGCTGTTGATTGTTGAAATGTGAAACGTAGTCCTTGTTGACCTTGTAAATATCTGCCAGAAATGAAAAACTATTTTAATTTATTGTAAATAAAGATGTATAAAGTTCATTATCAGTCTGCAATGCAGAAACATATCTAAGATGTTAAATATTGTGTTTCTTGAGAGATGTGTAATTTTCCCCAAATGTATCTAGTTACATTAAGAATGTAAATTTTCTTTTGTACAGTATAAAAATACAGCTTTATTTGGCTTTTGACCGGATTCCCTTGAGTTAATTTTATATCTTACCTGATTTTTATACCTTAAAATGGTCCTTTGTTGTATTTTTTTCAAAGCATGCCATTTTATTTATATATGTCTGAACTTTTTATTTATAGGACACCCTATTAAGGCAATTTATAGAACTAATTAAAGCAATATATAAAATTACATATACTCCCATAAAATAGTGACATGAAGGCAGGGGGCGCCTGAGTGGCTCAGTGGGTTAAGCCTCTGCCTTCGGCTCAGATCTTGATCTCAAGGTCCTGGGATCGAGCCCCGCATCGGGCTCTCTGCTCAGCAGGGAGCCTGCTTCCCCCTCTCTCTATGCTTGCCTCTTTGCCTACTTGTGATCTCTCTCTCTTTCTCTCTGTCAAATAAATAAATAAAATCTTTTAAAAAAAAATAACGTGAAGGCAGAAGTGAAATTAATACATAATTACAAATACAAAATACATAAAATATGTGCCATACATTTCTGTATGTTATTGTTGAGATACGAATTTATCTCTGAATTTTAAAGTGGCCAAATGTGGGGCACCTGGGTGGCTCAGTCGTTAAGCGTCTGCCTTCGGCTCAGGTCATGATCCCAGCGTCCTGGGATCGAGCCCCGAATCGGCCTCCCTGCTCTGCAGGAAGCCTGCTTCTCCCGCTACCATTCCCTCTGCTTGTGTTCCCTCTCTCGCTGTGTTTCTCTGTCAAATAAATAAAATCTTTAAAAAAAAAATTAATAAAATAAAGTGGCCAAATGTAGAAAGAGATTAATTACATGACCTTCAGAATCCTTAATATAAAACAAATCAGTTTCTCAGGTGAAGCACAACTCCTAAAACTGAAATGCTTGCTTCATACAGTATTGATTATTCTTAACTACTAGAATACTTATCCTGTCTCCACAAGGCCAAGGCCCTTTTAGGGGATAGAAAGGAAGGGGAGATGGGATCTCCGCAGAGCTAGATTACTAATAGAGAAACTAAACCTGTGAAAGATTCAAGCCCTAATAACCTATGAATGCACAGTTATAAATTTAACTTATCTCCTATGTATAGTTCCAGTCGTGTACTATCCTTAATTGAGTACCATTCTTAAGAGGAAAAAAAAAAAAACAGTCTTTCTGTGGTTTATATGAAAAACCCAAGTTGAGAAAACTTGGTTTATAGTATAATAATGTAGAGAAAGCTCTCAAAAAACTTAAAAATATTTTACAGGTCCTTACCTGCATCCCTCTCCTGCAAAAAAATGTTGCCAGGTAGCTTGGGAGGAAATAAGAATTTTGTTGGACTTCCTTATAATTATTTTATGATTTAATATTGTTTTGAATAACACAGGAGAGGGTACAAATACAGTCATTTGTGTTTAGGGTTTCTAAAGGTCTAAATCTGGCCCTGGGTCCTAATCCAAGTAAGATGGATAATAGTCTGCTGTAACAACCCTACTTTTCCTCACATGTTACATCAGAAAGAGGTGGGGCTTACTTCTAAAACTCACCTGAAGGACCAATTACTTTTAGTACTTCAAAAATGTTTAATACACATTAGGAATGAAAACATTTTTGTGGCCAGATCATGCTACCCAGTACAAAGCTTAAGTTCTTAACTAAAAACAATTCAAAAATATTTTTTATTCTCTCCAATATTCAGTAGGAAATATCCCCATTTCCTCAAAGAAAATCAGAATTTTAAGAAATCTAACAAATATTATAAATAATGGCTTTATGAACATGTTAAAACTTTCTGTATTGAAGTTATAAGGCTCAATTCCCAGAGTTTGAATTATTATTACATGTATATTTTTTAAGAAGTAATCTGCCAAATCTTTTTTTTTTTGATATTTTATTTATTTATTTGACAGAGAGAGAGAGAGATCACAAGTAGGCAGAGAGGCAGGCAGAAAAGGAGAAGCAGGCTCCCTGCTGAGCACAGAGCCCGATGCGGGGCTCGATCCTAGGACCCTGAGATCGTGACCTGAGCTGAAGGCAGAGGCTTTAACCCACTGAGCCACCCAGGTGCCCCCTGCCAAATCTTTCATTACTAATTTGTGTGCCTTAGGAGGAGGACCTCATTATCCCTGGTATGAGGAAATCCGGGAGATAAAATAGGATTTTATTACTATTCTCTTTTATTCCTAAGTGTTTGGATAGAAGTAATCGCTTTCTTCTGAGCAGGATTGAAATCAAATTTGTATCTTAAGAACTCCGGGTAGATATTATTTGCTGAGGCATTTGCCACTGCCATTCTAGACCTATCATATCCTTAGCAAGTATGTGTTTAATGCATTGTATCTAGGTGATTTCACATTTGACAAAAATTTTCATTCTCCCTAGCTCAGTGGTTCTTAACCCTAGCTTGCACGTTAAAATTATCTGGGAAATTTCTGATGACCACATTCACAGTCCACATTCACGCTCTCTGGGACTGGGATCTAGCATTAATAGTTTTATCACCTCCCCAGGTAATTTTCATGTGCAATCAGCACTGAAAACTCTCTCTAGTCCTGTAACAATCTTTGGCTTTCATAGCTAAGCTTTCTTCTTCCACCCAGAACCACTGACTTAATTTTTTTCCCAGAGAAATATATAAAACAGTAAATGCCAATATAAGGAGATTAATGCCGTGTGTGTATGACTCGTCCATATCAATGCTACACTCTGCCTTTTCTATTCCATTACTCAGTTCACTGAACACTATAGGCATCAATACAATTTCCCTGGCTCCAACCTTAAGCCCCCAACACTTTGAGTCCTTCTGCGTCTTGGCCTGTTTTCTCATTCCCCTCAGTGTCTGTTCCAGTGCTTCATCACTTGGAGTACCACTTTCTCAGGAACCTCAGCTCTTTTTCATTAAATGGAGGCCATAATGCTAGAAGGTTTTAATTTCCTGTGTTCTCCCACCACTTCAAAGAACAACTATATCCACAACTATGCACATCTACTTGCTGCCTCTCTCAGAAGATGAGGTACCTTACTTCATCTTTTATTCATCATCCTAAGGCAATTCTTTTTTTCTCCCTTTGGCTTTAATCTATACACTGGTGACACCTAGATCTCTATCGATCTCTTGAATGAATTTCAAACTTTTAAAACCACTGTTTGCAGAATAATTTGGTCTCTCTTTCAAAGGGATTTCAAAGTCAAGATGCCTCAAGTAAACTCTTTCCCTATATCTGTAATCTTTCTCAGAACACTGGGGAGCTGGTACCCAGACAACCATGCCAGAAACCTGGGACTTATATTTTTCTTCTTTCTTACCTTTAGATCCAGTTTCCAAATCCTGTTGACTTTGCCTATTTTTTTCTTCAAAGTCATCCTTTTCCAGTTCTGTTACTACATCTCAAACTCCTGTCTTCATCTTTATATCCAAAGTGCTTTGATAGCTTCCTAACTAGACTGCTACCTCTCTCAAATTTACCTTCATTAGTGATTAATATAAAACACCTTTGAGTCCCTGGTTACAATTATTCAATGGTTCCATCATAGAGGATAAATTGTATTCTTTAGCATCAGACATCTCCCATTCCATCCCCTATCATTCTTAACTTTTACTTAAGGTTTAAATTAACACCAAACTGCTTTGTACTACCACACCCAGTTTGTAATACCATACTCTTTCTGAAATCCCTTTTCCACCCCTATTCTCTATCATCTGTAGTTGATTAGGCTTTTCCTCTGCTGCCCTTTCTCTACTTCGCTAAGCAGAACTAAGTGATCATTGTCCTAGTAAATCTCTGCAAATTCTATCCTTGCCCTTAAACTTTATTGTAATGAAATTACCTGATTTTTTCTACCCAACAAGAATCTAAGTTCCTTAATAGTAAGGAACATATCTGGGTACTATGTTCCTGATACAGGTAGGTGCTCAAAGTTAACTGAATAAATTGAACTATCCAAAGAAAAAGACTGAGGGGCGCCTGAGTGGCTCCACCGCTTAAGCATCTGCCTTCAGCTCAAGTCATGATCCTGGAGTCCTGGGATGGAGCCCCGCATCAGGCTCCCTGCTCAGTGAGGAGTCTGCTTTTCCTTCTCCCTCTTCCTGACACTCCCCCTGCTTGTTCTCTCTTGCTTTTTCTCTGTCAGATAAATAAATAATCTTTAAAAAAAACAAAAAATAAAAACAGAAAGAGAAGTGGGACACCCATCTCCTTCCCTGTATTTTCCATAAATACACCATAAAAACATATTCAAACCCACTACTCAAACAAGGACTCTTGAGTCTATAGACTTTTGTGTAGATCTGAAGAGGAGATAAGAAAAGTTTACATCATAGAAACAAAGAGTATATTAATTAAATATCTATTTAGTATTCCTCGATCTTCACATTTTAAAAAACTTTTCAAGTACTTCATTGTTAACTATTGACTATGTTCTTTATGTTCTTTCCTCTTTTTCTACTCACCCTTCCCCAGATTCTTTGTTTGTTTCCAATGTAGAGAAAATTATCTCTATTTTTTTTTAAAAAGAATTTATTTATTTGAGAGAGAGAGAGAGAGAGCATGAGAGGGGAGAGGTCAGAGGGAGAAGCAGATTCCTCATTGAGCACGGAGCCTGATGTGGGACTCAATCCCAGGACTCCAGGATCATGACCCAAGCTGAAGGCAGTTGCCCAACCAACTGAGCCACCCATGTGCCCCATCCGCTATCCTTTTGCTTAAATTCTGCCAACCAACATGGAATATTGAGGTATCCAGGTTGTCATCATTTCTCTTTCTCAAGTGGATTTCCCAAACGTCTTCCAAAATGGTGATTCCATGTCTTCCTTCCTTATGCTTCCACTCTTACCTGCTTTATCCAGAGTGATCTTTTAATACAACTCTGACTAGTGCACCAAGGGCCATACTAGCCCTCAAAACAACAGACCCAATTTTGGCACTTGCCTTTTGGTCCTTTATGCACATGTTATATTGATTTGGGCTATCTGGAAAATTTTACCCTTCCTCTTTGCCTGGCTTAAATCTACTCATTTCCCAGTTTAAACATCTCTTCCTCCAAGGAAATTGTTCCTTCCTTCTTCTGTCCTTTAGTTAGATATTTCTGCCACATGGTCCAATAAACACTGAACTTCTCATATGGTAGCATTTTCCTCAGTCTTGTCCATTCAGTATCTTCCTCTATAGCATCTACTGTGACAGCAGAGACCATGTTTGTCTCACTCAATGGTATATCATTATCTGGTACACAGGGGATTCTGTAGTGTTGTTTTGAATAAATGAATCCAAATGAAATAGTATTCTGTTAGTGGGTAATACTGTATCCTAGTAGATTCAATCCTTTTCTTCATTAGCTCTTTGTACATCTATTCGTTCTTAGTGTCTCTTTCCCCTTAGCAGTCTGATCCCATTTCCATATTCTCTTGTTTCCAGAGAGGAATATCTCCCTTCTTCCCTACTCCAAACAGTTGAGATGTATGGAATCCTACCTTTCGCCCCTAATGAAATAAATTTAAAAAAACAAAACACAGGGATGCCTGGGTGGTTCAGTCGGATAAGCGTTTGCCTTCAGCTCAGGTCATGATCTGGGGTCCTGGGATCAAGTCCTACATAGGGCTCCCTGTTCAGCCTGGGGCCTGCTTCTTCCTCTTCCACTCCCCATGCTTGTGCTCTATGTCAAATAAAAACAAACCACAAACGCAGATTCATTCCCATTATCTTTTCCCTCAAAAGAAGGTATGTAGAGAAACTAATGAAGACTTCTATTGCCTCAAGACACACCTGCTACACCTCTGTAAATTTCCCCAGGTGTAACCAACACTTCCTTCCCCCTTCCCCGGAAACGGAAACAGGAGAGGAAAGGCCCAGAACTCGGTTTAGGGATTCGTTTTCCTCAGGTTTCTTGATGGGCGGGGCCGACAGGCGGAGACCGACTGGCGGGCAGCGACGTCGCTCTCGGCTGACTCCCCTTTCCATTGGCTTTTCCGGACTCCGCCCCCTGAGCAGGGCGGGAGATTCGGTGTGCGGCAGGCAGGCCTCCCATCCCCCAGCCGGCCTCCGGGCTTCCCTACTGGCTTCTGAGGCTCCTCGACCCTCTCCGGCTGTTCTTAACCGGTATTTGGCCTTTCTTGTTGGGCCCGAGCCACCTTCCCCGTGGCGCCCAGTCACCGGAGTACCGTCCGGCAGGCGCGGGGAGGCCGGAGCGGCTCCTGGCGGAGACCTAGAGGTGCGTAGTGGGACGACGCGGCAGCCGGCGTCCCTCTCCCGCTTCTTTCGGGGTTAGTGAGGTGAGTCCGGTGGCGCCCAGCCCCGCAGCCGAGCTGGGGCCCGCGTCTCGGAGAGGACTTCTCTCGGCGCTCCGGGCTGGGTCGCTGCGCCTGCCCCTTTGCCCTCCCCAGGCTGTCCCCGGCCCCCGCGGGCCCGAGGACCCTCGGCTGGCGGAGCGCGGCCAACCGGTCAGCGGCGCGAGGCACCGGCCAAAGTCCGTAAATCCTTGTTGGGGTTAGAGGCTCCTTCTGGATGCACCATTGGTGGGTTTCTTCGGCTCTGCTAGGCCTTGTGTGCAACGGACGTGTTACCAGCCTCTCAGTTTCTCGGCTTAAAGAGCCTTGTGCTTGTAAAGAGAAAACTGAAAATGTGTAACCAGGGTGTAAGAGTGACCTGAGAGGAGCAGGCACAGTGAGGGCTGAGGAGGAAGTGACTTCGTCCTAGAACTACCACGTGAGAACCTTCGATGTCATCCCCGCCCGTAGCCCCAAATGAATCCTGCTCACTGAACGGTCACCCTGGGACCATGCTTGGTTGTAACATGTGGATGAACCAGGCTCTTCTGGGAGAGCTTTTTGACTTAAAAGGATGTGGATGCATTACTCTTCGTCTTACAACTGAAGTCCTAATAAAACCATTATACCTCCCCTACTTCAGTTGCAATCTGAAGAAAAATAGCACGGCTCTACACCTTTGTGTATTGGCACTGCACACATTCATTCATCATTTACTGGGCACCTTTTTGTTAGATGGAGAGAAATGCAAGAGATCTAGGTGGTTAAGTTGAAGGTTAAAGAAGCTGATGATAGGAAACATTTAATTAGCATTTTCATTTGCCAGGCATATGATCTCGTTTAATAACGACAGTTTTGTCCAAAATCACACAGGTTTTGAGTGTGGAGTTAAATCAGAACCCAGGTTTGTTGATATTAAAAGTGGTGTTTAGCTTTTTTTTAAAAATAAGGATTATGTTTTTAAAAATTGTAGCAATCCTTTATTTGCTCTCAAAGGAGGGTGTGTTGCTGTTAATACTCTTTTGGTGCTGCTGTATTAACTCTCTTGTTGTTAACTCCTTGAAAGGAGTCCCACTTTAAGCACCCAGAGACAGTGCCTTAAAGAGTAGATGGTCACTAAAAATTTGCATTTTATTGTGCGGTTGTCAAGTAATGTTTTTTGTTTTGTTTTTTTTTAAGTAGTGTTTTTTTGTGTGTTTTGCTTTCCAGAAATTGTTGGAGAAGAAAGGAAAGGTTTCTTTCAAGGTCTTCATTAGAGTTTCTTCACTTTGGTGGTTCTGTACTATGTAATAAGATGCCTTAAAATCTAGAAAAAGAAATTACATATAAATGCATTCAACTACAAACAAGATTAAGTTACGGTGCCTCTATCCAGGCAATTCTTAAGTAAAACACTATAGGGAAATTGGACAATATTCAGCTGTCTGGAATTTCTGTTTTTAAATTTTTCTTGAAAATCTTTCCCCAAAGGAACCACTGAACTTTTGCTTATAAGAATCATGTAACTGAGCTTTACTCCTTTTTCACTTTGTCAGTTAGCTCAGAGCCCAAATTCTTTGCATGATGTATCTTCTGCTTTCTTTATAATTTCCTGGATCCAGACTGCCTGTTAGTATTATAGTTAGCTGTTTTATTGCATTTGCTTATTGTCACTACTTCATATCCTTTGTAGAACATAGCTGTTTATATGTTAAAACAATGCAGATTAGACAAGATCTGGCCATGCTTTTAAAAGTATGCTTGATAGAATGAGGCATGTTTCACTTAATGAACTGGAAACA
Organism: Procyon lotor; assembly: GCA_028646535.1. Lineage (NCBI taxonomy): Eukaryota > Metazoa > Chordata > Mammalia > Carnivora > Procyonidae > Procyon > Procyon lotor. Next base: position 28,301,841 of record CM053605.1, read on the forward strand.
TAGAGGAACTATAGAAATCTTTGGATGTTTGAACTGCCAGTTTGGAAAATGATTAGGTATATTATGAATAGTATCCAGAGGTCAGAACAAGCATTTAGGATAATGGACCTGGGGGTGCCTGGGTAGCTAAGTAGTTTAAGTGTCCCAACTCTTGGTTTCCGCTCAGGTTTTGGTCTCTGGATCTCAGGATCTACCCCTGAGTCCAGTTCTGTGCTCATCCAGGAGTCTGCTGGAGATTCTTTCTCTCCTGCCCTTCCCTCACTCTTTCTTTATCTCTTGCTCTCTAAAATAAATAAGTAAATCTTTTAAAAAAAAAAAAAAAAGGATAACAAATTTGTATTTAATGGCAGGAGAAGTGTGTAATAGAATGATTAGGGACTTTGGAATCAGTCAGACTTGGGTTTTAGCCCTAACACTTTTCTAGTTGTATAAATTTGGAAAAGTGATTTAATAGTTAACCTCAGTTTACTCATCTGTATATAGGGGGAATTATATATATATATTTTTTAATTACTTCAAAGAATCTGAGGATTTAATGACCTACTGTGCCTGAAAGTACCTAATAGAGTGCCTTACAAATAGCCCCTCAGAAAACAGATACAAAGAAATCATAAGTTCCTTTATTATATACAAATATCATGTATATGCATTAAACTTTTTCTCTAATACGTCCAAATTCCCCATAACAGAAAGCAGTGTCATAACTAGAAAGATGGCCCAAAAGGTTATGTTCTGCTTGCAGTGGTCATATAAAATATAGATGAAGTATTATCTTTATGCACAAAACATAAGCTTTAGTAGAGTTGCCATGAGGGTTAAATGAAAATGCGTATAGAATATTCAAAACAGTGTCCAGCATATAGTAAGTGCTCAAATGTTGGCCTCCTCTTTCCAGCCACTTGCCCCCAAAGTCCAAATCTTCTCAGTCTCTAGTACTTCCTGACCAAAATACTGATGGTTGTTTTGTCCTTTACTATGCCATCATGATAACTTTGTAAGAATTGCATTTATCTATTCATCTTGTGTATTAAATCCATGAACTTCTTTGGTAGTGTTCATTTCCCATTAGAAGACCTTGACCAAGTTCTTTTTACAATTGCAGGTGACTCTACCTGAATTTTCCAGCTGCAGAATGTGTAGTACTTTTAAAGGTAATTGAAAATAAAGACAAATCATTTAGGTGTCCTAGTTTTAGAGGCACCTGGCTGGCTCAGTTGGAAGAGTGTGTGACTCTTAATCTCAAGGTCGTGAGTTTGAGCCCTATGTTGGGTGTAGAGATAAATAAATAAACCTTTAAAAAAATAAAGATGTCATTTAAAAAAAAAAAATATTTGGTGGATATGCCTGGCTCAGTTGGTAGAGCATACGACTCTTGGTTGTGAGTTCGACCCCACGTTGGGTATAGAGATTATGAATAAACTTAAAAAAATAAAGTGTGCTAGTTACCAAAGAAAACTTGACAACATTTAGTAAGTTATATGCATGCAAATAACTGACTTACGAGTAACATAGTCCATAGTTCCTATTATTAGTAGAAAAAACAATAGGATTTATAGGAGAGAGAGAGAGGAGAGAAAAAATTCATTTTTTGGGTAAACTGATTAGCTGGGAGCCAGTTGGGATCATTATTTAGTTTCAGGCCATTAGTATTATAAGTTCTGAAACAAAAATTTTTCAGAGTAGGGAGAGTTGATCAAGTTTTTGCCAAATTCCAAAGTCTGTTCAGTGAAGAACTGACTGGAAAGTATTGGAAAGATGCATATTTACTCTTTGGTTACCAGGATACCCAGAAAGCCATATTCTAACTGTAAAGTTGTTTGGTAAGCATGCAATAATAGTAAATGCAGGTACTTGACGATTCTTTGATTCAGGTTTGGTATACAGGTGAAATGCATGGACTTCCCCTAATTGACTATTTATTTCTAGTGAATAGATACTAAAATCTACCAAACTATTATTCTTTGTTAATCTGCCCCTTCTCTGAACTCTCATGTATTAAACACGTCCTTTCTGGTAATGTTATCATTCTGTAGATTGGTTAGGGCTTTCTTTACAGGAAGAATTGCTTTCCTATTATTATGTTTTAGTTGCCTAGATTGAATTTGGCTTTTTCCAACTCACAGACACCACTTCCTGTCTTTTCGTTTTTCAGATAGTTATCTACCTCTAAGCAAAAGCATAATATTAATGCAATAATGCATAATATATTTTTCATACTTGAGACTTTTTAAAATGTCATATAAATACATGTATTTATTATGTGAATATTTAATTTATTTGGTTGTTGAAATGAATTTTTCATCACGTTTGAGTGCTTTATTGCTTTTGTTTAGGTTGGCAATGATGAGTAAACTGGAATTAAAGGAAGACAAGATGCTGGAGGTTCAGTTTGTGGGAGATGATGATGTCCTGAATCACATTCTTGATAGAGAAGGAGGTACTGGGTGATTATACAATTATAAAATTGAAGAGATGCTTATGGGATGGTTATGGATTATCTCACTTTTTTAAATATTTCAACCTTCTATTTTAAAAATATAGCCCAAAGTATCTGATCTAGTAAGACTAAATAAAAACTACTTTTTTAGTTTACTCCATTCAAACTATTGAAAACTAAAAATAATAAAGCCTTTTCTGAAATGAAATACTTAGTATCAGGGGTAAATGATAACTATGCATTGTAATTAAAATGTGACACCCCCCCCCAATAATAAACTTTCAAAGTTTTTCTTTATATAAACTGTGGTGAAGAGTGGTACATACATACTTTCATCAAAGAGAAAACACTGAATTTTTTTCCCAATTTTAAAATAATGACAATATAAGTATTACAGTTTATTTACATATTTAAATGTAATGTTTGGAAAGAATATATACCTGTCATGTTCTAATTCTTTGGATGTTCTTATAGGAGCTAAATTAAAAAAGGAGCGAGCTCAGCTTTTGGTCAACACAAAAAAAATAATAAAAAAGCCAGAATATGATTTGGAAGAAGATGACCAGGAAGTCTTAAAAGATCAGAACTATGTGGAAGTTTTAGGACGAGATATTCAAGGTATTTTGGTTGTCGGGATGGGGAAAGTACACTCAAATTTCTGCTAGTAGCTGAAACTACTCTGCAGGATACATAACAATAGTCTGGAAGGTTAGGCAGTGGCAAGCTATATTATTTTTTTTATTGTAAACTACATATAAACTTTATCATCTTTAACATTACTAAGCTTATACTTCAGTTGTGTTGAATATATTCTTGATGCTGTGCTACTATAACCATCCATCTCCAGAACTCTTCATCAGGCATGCTAATTATTATATTTCTCATCAGAAAAGCATTTGCTTCAGGTTTTTATGTATAGTTGGAAAGGTTGGAAGCACTGATTTCAACTACAGTTTTTTTTCTTTTTTTTATAAGCAACTGATCCTGCACTTAATTATTTTTAGATTCTACAGGCCAATCTAAAGTTATTTGTTAAGATATTTACATTTTTAACTAATTTAAAATAATTTCATAAAGCAAATCACTTCATTATTACTTTGGTCTTTACAGAAATATTTAGAAAAGGAGCACCTGGGTGGCTCTGTCAGTGGGGCATCTGACTCTTGATTTTGGCTTGGGTAATGATTTCAGGATTCTGGGATTGGCTGCATGTTGGGCTCCGTGCTAGGTGTGGAGCCTACTTGAGATTCTCTCACTCCCTCTCCTTCTGCCCCTCTCCCCTCCTTTCCTTGGGCACACCCACTCTCTCTGTCTCTTCCTTAAGGAAGGAAGGAAGGAAGGAGAGAGAAGGAACATTCCGAGAAGTAATATTTCTTCAACCTAGACATGCTGGTGTTTCTTTTTTTTTTTTTTTTTAACACCTAAGCCAAATTATATTTAACATTTTTTTTAAGTTTATTATATTTTAGTTAGGGCTCAAGGAACACAGATTTACTTAAGTTGGCTTAAAAAAAAGACCAAGGGGGGGCCTGGGTGGCTTAGTCGTTAAGCGTCTGCCTTTGGCTCAGGTCATGATCCCAGGGTCCTGGGATCAAGCCCCGCATTGGGCTCCTTGCTCAGCAGGAGGCCTGCTTCTCCCGCTACCTTTCCCTCTCTCGCTGTGTTTCTCTCTATCAAATAAATAAAATCTTTAAAAAAAAAAAAAAAGACCAAGGAACAAAATCAGTATTGTTGGGCACTAGGGACATTAGAACTAAGACCACATTAAAAACCTAGGGACCTTAAGGGTGCCTGGGTGGCTCAGTTGGTTAAGCCACTGCCTTCGGCTCAGGTCATGATCCCAGTGTCCTGGGATTGAGTCTTGCATCAGGCTCCTTGCTCGGCGGGGAGCCTGCTGTTCCCCCTGATGTGTGCATGTGCTCGCTCTCTCTCTGACTAATAAATAAATAAAATCTTAAAAAAAAAAAAACAAAACAAAACCTAGGGACTTTACTTTTACGGATCTCCTAGTCTCCCTCAGGTCATCTCTTTGTATCTATTCTCTTTCTGTGTTACTATCTCTCTCATGTACATGTTTTTTTACTCATATTTGACTTATAAATGGCTATGATCACTACTCCTGACCTTTTTGTCACTGGAGTCATAATGCGTCTGGTTTAGTTCCTGGTATTAAATGGCATAATACAAAAAAAGACCACGATTCCTCAATAGACTTAAGTGGGCAGAGTGGATTTTTTAAGTGTCCCCAACTGGACAGTTGATATTTTTTGTTCTAAGTAGAATTTTGGATTCTTCAGATTCTTCTTCTTCTTCTTCTTCTTTTTTTTTTTTTTTTTTAAGATTTTTATTTATTTGAGAGAGAGCAAGAGGGAGCATGAGCGGGGGAGAGGGGCAGAGGGACAAGCACACTTGTCAGATACTTAACCAGCTGAGCTATCCAGGCAACCCAAAACTTTGAATTCTTAATTCCTGTTATGGTAGACCTAAAAAGAGATTGAAAACAATATATTTGTCTGTAAAGTGTTTTTTTGGGGGTCCCTAGGTGGCTCAGTCAGTTAAGCATTTGCCTTTGGCTCAGGTCATGATTGCAGGGTCCTGGGATCCAGTCCCACATCAGGCTCCCTTACCCCATGGGGAGCTTGCTTCTCCCTCTCCCTCTGCTGCTTCCCTTGCTTGTGTGCTCATGCTCTCTTTTCCTCTGTCAAATAAATAAATAAAATCTTTAAAAAACGGAGGTTTTTTTTTTTTTTAAGGTTTATTTATTTTTTATTTGAGAGAGTGCATGAACAGACAGGGCAGAGGGAAAGGGAGAGAGAATCTCAAGCAGACCCCCCACTGAGCTCAAAAACTGACCTCAGAACTGACGGTATTGATTCCGTGATCCTGAGTTCACATTCCAAACCGAAACCAAGAGTAGGGCACTCAACTGATTGTGCTACCTGGGCACCCCTAAAGTGTTTTTGTTTTAATTGGTTTTTTTTTGTAAAAGTAATACGTATCTGTGAGGCACCTGGCTGGCTCAGTCAGTAGAGCATGTGACTCTTGATCTTGGGGTGTTGTAAGTTCAGGTCCCATGTTGGATGTAGAGATTACTTTTAAAAAATTAATTAAATCTTAAAAAAAAAAGTAATAGATATTTGTAGTAGAAACTAAATGCTTCCAACCTTTTTCACATAATAGCATTCATAGCAAATGATATTTGGAAGCATACTGGAATAAATGGAGGAGAATGCTCCAGATCCACAAATGCCCTAGGGCTTCTGACCTCTATTCCTGCCCCATCTGCAAACCCTGACTGGCATCCTCAAAGGCCTGAGAGGATCAGTACTCAGCACATCTGTAACCTATGCCTTTAATTTTGCACACCTTCTGGGAAACTGCCTCAGAGCAGTGTTCCTCAACCTGTTTTTTCTATGGTCACCCCCTAAAGAGCCTTCTTTTAGACATTTTCTCCTAATTGCCCCCACCAACAAAATTTTAATACTACATATATGATACATATCTGTTTATATATCTGTTTACATATCTGTGGCCATTGGGAAGATCACAGACCATTTGTAACATCTAAGATGTTTTTCATATTCTCCCTCCTCCCACTGAGAGCTAATTTTTAATCCATTAAGAGCAATATATTCCTGTTGAGAATGCGTGCTTTTAGAAAACATTAACAGTTAATGTTAATTTTTACATTAACATTAATGCAAAAGCATGCATTAACAGGAACTATTAACAGTTGGCTGTGTATTTTCTGTCTGTATGTGCATGCACATACATAACCTTGTGTTGACAGTCTCTGAGTCCAGGAAATGGAGCTCTTCATTTGGCTATGGGCATGTACTGTAGATGAGCTCATAACTTATGGTTAAGTCTCTCAGACATGACTCTTACTATTTTGATTTGTTTTTTTCTTGTTTGCCGGTATATGGATAGGATGGAAAATGGTGTTTCAGTTAAGGTATAGGAAGGAGAGTTTTCTTGAGAGAAGAAATGGTGACATCTATTAAAATCTTTTTTTAGCCTCATTTGAAATAATGAACAATAAGCTTCTGCCTAATCTTTTATTATAATAGAAAACAAATATGCATTATTTGATCGCCTCAGGCTCTGAGGCGAGGCTCCATCCCAGGACCCTGAGATCATGATCTGAGCTGAAGTTAGCCACTTAACTGACTGAGCCACCCAGGCACCCCATTCATATTATATTTTATTTTGCCTTATTCACAGTTCCATTTTTGAACTTAAGGATCATATCAGGTTTTTAATTGTGTTTAAATAAAATCTCTTTTTAAAAATTATGAGAGGGGCATCTAGGTGACTCAGTCATCTAAGCATCCAACTCTTGGTTTTGGCTTAGTCATGATCTTAGGGTTGTGGGATCGAGACCTGCATTGGGCTCAGTATGGAGGCTGCCTGAGGTTCTCTTTCTCCCTGTCCCTTTGTCCCTACCCCCACTCTCACGTTCTCTCTCTAAAATAAATAAATCTTTTTAAAAAAATTGTGAGAAAATAAATAAAACTTGTAAAATATATGTAACATAAACTTTCCCATCTTAAAGTGTATAGTGTAGTATTAAGTACATTCACATCATTTAACAGTCTCCAGAACTCTTTTCATTTTACAAAACTGAAATTCTACCCATTAAAGACTCCCCAGTGCCTCTTCCCCACAGTCCAGCAACCACCATTTTACTTTCTGTCTGAATTTGACTATTTTAGGTACCTCATATAAGTGGAATCATACAGTATTTTTGTGTGACTGGCTTATCTCACTTAGCATGATACTCTCAAGTTTCATCCATGTTGTGGCATGTGTCAGAAATTCCTTTTTGAGTCTGAATACTATTGCATTTTATGTATATACATTTGTTTATCCATTCATCTGTCAATGGACATTTGGGTGGCTTCAGCCTATTGGCTACTGTGAATAATTCTGCTATGAGCATGGATGTACAAGTATCTTTTTGAGACCCTGATTTGAATTCTTTTGGGTATATTCCCAGAAGTGGAATTGCTGGATCATATGGTAATTCTATTTTTAATTTTTTGAAGAACTGCCCTAATGTTTTCCACAGCAGCTACACCAAATTAGATTTCCACCAATAGTGCACAAGCATTCCAGTTTCTGTATGCTTACCAATACTTTTTTTTAGTAGCCTTCCTAATGGATGTGAAATGGTAGTGTTACTTCTTTAATACTGCATTCAGATTTATAAATAATATAGTTGGCCTCTATTAGACTTTTGGATTATTTCTAAATTTTTTTTTTTAATTTTATTTATTTATTCATTTGACAGAGAGAGAGAGAGAGATCACAAGTAGGCAGAGAGAGAGAGGGAGAAGCAGGCTCTCCGCCGAGTGGAGAGCCCTAACTCGGGGCTCGATCCCAGGACCCTGGGATTATGACCTGGACCGAAGGCAGAGGCTTTAACCCACTGAGCCACCCAGGTGCCCCTATTTCTAAATTTTTATTGTAACTAATGCAGTAGTGATTATCCTTAGGCATAAATAGTTGTTTAGATCTTTTATTTCTTCATCAGAGACTCCTAGCAGTAGAATTACTGGCGAAGGCATACATATTGCCAAATTTCTAGAAAGATTATATATCAACTAGTATTAAGATCCCTCACTGGTGGGGCGCCTGGGTGGCTCAGTTGTTAAGCGTCTGCCTTCGGCTCAGGTCATGATCCCAGGGTCCTGGAATCGAGCCCCACATCAGGCTCCCTGCTCAGCGGGGAGCCTGCTTCCACCTCTCTCTCTGCCTGCCTCTCTGCCTACTTGTGATATCTCTCTCTCTCTGTCAAATAAATAAATAAAATCTTAAAAAAAAAAAAAAATAAGATCCCTCATTGGCATTAAACATTTTTTCTTATATTTATTACCCACTTTAATTTCTTCCCTAGTTTTTATATATATAACGTTTTGGTTTTGTGCGTTTTGAATAATTTAAAACCTATTAAAAAGTTTTACATGTATTATAGTAAAATCTTGCCCATTGTGATTAGAACCACTGTTAGTCAATTAAAATGTCAGAACCAGAAAATCACAAAAATAACTACTATACACTAAACATTTTTATATATAAGCATATAAAAGCAAACACACACACACAGTCTTTAATTAGAAGTTTGCTAGAGGTCAGCTGATTGAAGAACAGCATTACCTTTTTGATTTTTTTAGACAGTATATCCATAATGCATGCATCATCTGGGATTCCATTAGATTATACGTTTAAAGACACTTTTGATGCAGTCTCAGTGTAGTATGCTTTTAATTTTTTCAAATTTTTTCTTAAATCTTTTATGGTTTCTCATCCATACCTAATTTGAAACCATTTGTTTTAGTTAATAACTTTAATATTTCTAAAGCATTTAATTTAGTTTACATACAAAACACTCATTACCTTTAAATATTTTGTCTCTGTGCCATTTAAGTTACATAAATATAGGTTTGCCCTAAACAGGCTCATGCATACATGAAAATCAGATATATGAGAGAGGTAGCATCGGAGATCACTCAGCTAAGGATGAACTGGTCAGTAAACAGCATTGGGCTAATTGGGTATCCTTATTTAAAAAACTGGATCTCTTCCTCCCATCATAAACAAGTTAATTTAAGATTTACATAAAAGCAAATGTAAATGCTTCTATAAGAAGATAGAATATGGTTTTGATTTTATTTTATTATTTTTAAGATTTTATTTATTTGACAGAGAAATAGTGAGAGAAGGAACATAAGCAGGGGCAATGGGAGAGGGAGAAGCAGGCTTCCCACCAAGTAGGGAGCCCAACACAGGGCTCAATTGAGCTGAAGGCAGCCACTTAAGGACTCAACCACCCAGGAGCCCCTTTTGACCTGATTTATGGAAGAGTTTCTTTTAGTTTAATGTAATCAAAAGAAAAGACTGACATATTCAAATAATTAAAATTCAACGCTTCTCAAGAAGACAAATGACAGATTAGGAGAAAATATTTGCAAAACACATCTGTTAAAGAAATGTTACCCAAGGGGCACTGGGTAGCTCAGTCGGTTAAGCATCTGCCTTTGGCTCAGGTCATGATCTCTGGGTCCTGGGATCAAGCCCCACGTCAGGCTCTCTGCTCATCAGGGAGTCTGCTTCTCCCTCTCCCTTTGTGATCTCTCTTGCTCTCTCTCAAATAAATAAAATCTTCAAAAAAAAAAGAAATTTTACCCAAAATATACAAAGACATCTTAAAACTCAACAGTCAGAAAATGAATAACTTGATTTAAAAATGAGCAGAGGGGGGCGCCTGTGTGGCTCAGTGGGTTAAAGCCTCTGCCTTCAGCTCAGGTGGTGATCTCAGGGTCCTGGAATTGAGCCCTGCATCGGGCTCTCTGCTCAGTGGGGAGCCTGCTTCCCCCTCTCTCTCTGCCTGCCTCTCTGCCTAATTGTAATCTCTTTCTCTCTCTCTCTCTCTGTCAAATAAATAAATAAAATCTTTTTAAAAATTAAATAAAAAATAAAATAAAAATGAGCAGAGGACTCAGTGGTGAGCCTGCTCCTCCCACTGCCTTTTGCTCCCTGCTTTTACTCTCTGGCAAATGAATAAATAAAATCTTTTATTTATTTATTTATTTATCAAACAATAAATTTTATTTGTTAAAAAACACTTTATAATTAATACTTATATTAATTATATTATACGTACATCCGATATATTAACATATAGTATTAATCAGTAAAATTTATTAAATAAAATAAATTTTGTTTATTTATAAATAAATAATAAAAATGAGCAGAGGAACTGGACATCTCACCAAAGAAGATACGCAGATGGCAAAATAAGCATATGAAAATATACTAAAAGCATTATATGTCATTAGGAAATTGCAGATTAAAACAATGAGATATCACTTACACACATATGAGAATGGCCCAAGTGCAAAACATTGACATCACCAAATGCTGGCAAATCTGTGGAGCAATAGGAATTCTCATTTATTGCTGGTGGGAATGCAAAATGGAACAGCTCTTTGGATGACAGTTTGCCAGTTTCTTACAGACTAAACATATTCTTACCATATGATCTAGCAATTGTGCTTCCTCATATTTACTTATATGAGTTGAAAACTTCTGTTCACTCAAAAACCTACACACAGATGTTTATAGAAGCTTCGTTCATAATTGTCATGGCTTGGAAGCAACCAAAAAGTTAACAAAGAATAAATAAACTGATATATCCATACTTAAAAAAAGGTATCAAGACATGAAAAGATGTGGAGGAACCTTAAATGCTTATTACTAAGTGAAAGAATCCAATCTGAAAAGGCGACTATTGCCTATGATTCCAATTATATGACATCTAGGAAAGGCAAAATTACAGAGACAGTGAAGAGATAGTGGTTGCCAGGTGTCAGGGGATGGGAGCTATGAGGAGGTAGAGTACAGAGAATTTTTAGGGCACTGAAACTATTCTATATTATACTACAGTGGTGGATATAGGTCATCATACTTTTGTCAAAGCCTATAGGAAGCCATCAAAAAGAATGAAATCTTGCCACCTGAAACATGGATGGAGCTAGAATGTATTATGCTGAGTGAAATAAGTCAGACAAATACCATATGATTTCAGTCATGTGGGATTTAAGAAACAAAACATGAACGTGGGGGAGGGGGATAAAAAAGGGAGGAAAACCATAAGAGACTCTTAACAATGAAAACAAATTGAGGGTTGCTGGAGGGGAGGTGGGTAGGGAATGGGCTAAAGGGTTTATGGGTGTTAAGGAAGGTACTTGATGAAGGTACTTATATGAGCACTGGGTATTATGTGTGATACTGAATCACAGAGGTAGGTAAAATTCTACCTCTGAAACCAATATTAACTATATTGGTTAACTGTAAACTAACTAGAATTTAAGTAAAAACTTAAAGCCTATAGAATGTACCACTCCAAGAGTAAACCTTAATATAAGCTACTGACTTGGGATGTTAATGAGGTGTCAGTGTAGATTCATGATTGTAACAAATCTACCACTCTGGTGTGGGATGTTGATAGCTGGAGGAGGCTGTGCATTTGTGAGGGCAGGAAGTATATAGGAAACCTCTGTACCTTCTATTCAAGTTAGCTCTAACCTAAAACTGCTTCTATTTTTATTTTATTTTTTAAAATATTTTTATTTATTTGACAGATCACAAGTAGGCAGAGAGAGAGCGGGGGAAGCAAGCTCCATGATGAGAAGAGAGCCCCAGGTGGGGTCCAATATCAGGACCCTGAGACCATGACCTGAGCCAAAGGCAGAGACTTTAACCCACTGAGCCACCCAGGGGCCCTTTATTTATTTATTTTTTTTAAGATTTTATTTATTTATTTGACATATAGAGAGAAATCACAAGTAGGCCGAGAAGCAGGCAGAGAGAGGGGAAACAAGCTCCCTGCTGAGCAGAGAGCCCGATGTGGGGCTTGATCCCAGGACCCTGGGATCATGACCTGAGCCGAAGGCAGAGGCTTTTTTTTTTTTACGGTTTTTATTTATTTATTTGTCAGAGAGAGAGAGAGAGAGCACGCGCGCACAGGCAGGCAGAGTGGTAGGCAGAGGGAGAAGCAGGCTCCCTGCCAAGCAAGGAGCCTGATGTGGGATTCGATCCCAGGACTCTGGGATCATGACCTGAGCCAAAGCAGCTGCTTAAGCAACTGAGCCACCCAGGTGCCCGAAGGCAGAGGTTTTAACCCCCTGAGCCACCCAGATGCCCCAGCCTAAAACTACTTTTAAAACATAAAGTCTTTGAAAAAATAAATTTAGGACTTCTCTTCATCAAACGTCATCATAAAGAAATGAGAAGACTAGTCACAGGATAAAGAAGGTATTTCTTCCTTGGAAATAAGAAAGCTGTGAAAAGATTTTCAACCTCATTAGCAATTAGGAAAAGGGAAACAATTTGGTGGTGGGTATTAAGGAGGGCACATATTGCATGGATCACTGGGTGTGGTGCATAAATAATGAACCTTGAAACACTGAAAAAAATTTTAAAAAAAGGAAAAGAAATTAAAACAACTCTCCCCATAAGATTCGTTTTTACACCCACTCAATTAGCAAAGATTAAGGAGTTTGGATAATGCCAAGTATTAGTGCATATATAATAGAGACTCTTAAACAGTAAGGGTAGTGAACACTGACTGTCTCACAGTCTGGCACTGTTTTGTAATAACAGTAATAAACCCATTACATATTGACAGAAATCACGTATATTTAGATTAAAAACAATTTCCAAAAAGAAAATAAGAAGTCACTGTTTTACATTTTTGCAAATCTCTTTAATGTCTGGCTTAGTAGAAGACAGCTGAATTTTCATATCTGCTTCACACATTCTATTAACCCACAGGATCATATAGTCTCTGGAATACCTCACTCTCCACTCTTGATTGAGAAAAAGTCAGATAATGTCTTAGTGTTATGAAATACTTTTGGTTTCAGGGATTGAGAGATCTGACACCACCACACTTTGTGAATTGCTGTGCTAGAGAGTAGGCTACTACTAGTAGTAGTTTCATTTAAAGGGATGATTAAAGAATGAAATTCAGGCACTATCTTGATAGGAAGTAGGGAGTAAGAGAGCTTCTACCAAGTAACAACTATTTAAAAATCTCAGCCTCAGTTAGCTCTATTATATTTTGTGTGTTTGCTTCAAGAAGAAAACATGGTAGAGTCCCTTCATTTTTCCCACCTCAGGGGCAACAGTATCGTGAATTGAATATATATCCTTCAGTCTGGAGGGGCTTTTGGGAGGAGGAGCTTTGTGTGTGTGTGTGTGTTTATATAATTTGTGTATACTTGTGAAGAGTATGTTTTCTGTTATGTTTTCAAATTTATATAAACAGTTCTTTTGTATTTTTAAAAATACTTTACGTATAAATATATATTAAACCTTTATGCAAGACAATGGGGGTGCAAATCTTAAGTTTTTAGTAAAGATTTTCTTTTTTTTCCTGTTAATTTTGCTTATTTTTCCAAAACATATTGCATTTTCTCTTTCAGAGTCCTTGAAAAATGGTTCTGTTGCAGATGGTGGGAATAAAGTTTATTCTTTTCAAAACCGAAAACACTCAGAAAAGATGGCTAAGTTAGGTAAGTTGCTTTTCTAAGAAGGTGTACTTAACCGCATTACCCACAGTTACCATCTTATTGCATTCCCTAAAAGAATGAGGGATGTCATTTTATAATCAAATTTTCAAGCATACGTAAAGTCAGATTTTCATGCTCCTATGTATCTTCTGTTCTCAGCTAGGTTTTAAGCTTCTCATCGTAGGAATCCTGTCTTCATCTTCTTCCCACATGTAGCACAGACTCTGAAAAAATTTTTAAGTATATGAGTCGCTTAAATCACAGATATTTTGAATTAAATAAGAATGTTATACTATGTGTAGAAAAATGTTTATATTGTAGAAAACTGTTTAAATTCTTACAAGTGGGCTATTGTGACATTTTCTTACTCAATTTACCACTTATACTAATTACACACAAATTACTGATTTTTAGAAAATTAGACTAAAATAAATTACATATAATATTAAAATTAAACTTGGGTTCTGTGGTATGAGGGGTTAGATTTGAAAGCTTTGAGAAAGGGAAATACATGTGAAAGCAGTTTGAAAATTAAGGAGGTCCACAGGTATATGAAGGTTTGGGAACACCAAGAAGTCAAGAGTAAAGGAATAATAATTAACTACCAGTAAAATGTAATAGTTGTTTAATAGGGCTTATAATCTATAATTATAGAATACCAACATATATTTCTGAAGTAGTGTATTTTTTCTTTTTAAGATTTTATTTATTTATTTGACAGCAAGAGACACAGTGAGAGAGGGAACACAGGCAGGGAGAGTGGGAGAGGGAGAAGTAGACTTCCCACCGAGCAGAGAGCCTGATGCAGGGCTCGATCCCAGGACCCTGAGATCATGACCTGAGCCGAATGCAGACACTTAACAACTGAGCCACCCAGGCACCTCTGAAGTAGTGTATTTTTATGCAGTCATTCTGGCCAGTAACCAAGTAAACATTCAAGATCAAGTGAGAAACTTAAGTTTTGACACTGATGAGGGACATATAAGAAGTAATTATAAGACCTGTGTTATAGAACATAATAATTAATCATTTGCAAAATGCAGGTTTTCCAAAAGGTATAATATGAAGTTCATTATTAATTTTGAAGGTAACATAGTAAGTATAATAATTTACATTAACTGGGGGCACCTGGGTGGCTCAGTGGGTTAAAGCCTCTGCCTTCGGCTCAGGTCATGATCTCAGGGTCCTGTGACTGAGCCCTGCATCAGGCTCTCTGCTTGGCGGGGAGCCTGTTTCCCCCTCTCTCTCTGCCTGCCTCTGCCTTCTTGTGATCTCTCTCTCTGTCAAATGAATAAATAACATCTTTTAAAAATAATAATAATAATTTACATTAACTGACCTATTTCTTAGTGTTTATAATCCACTTCAAGAAATTGAAAACTTTTTGATCTATAAAAATGACTGCATTCTGTGTAGGATCTCTGAGAAACCAGAGGATGAATGCTAAAACATTTATCACAGAAAGGATCGGATAGACACCAAGGCTAACCTGAAACCACAGAACCATGAACCAGGACAAAGAACATTGGAGAGGGGCGCCTGGGTGGCTCAGTCGTTAAGCGTCTGCCTTCAGCTCAGGTCACGATCCCAAGGTCCTGGGATCAAGCCCCGCATCGGGCTCCCTGCTACATGGGAAGCCTGCTTCTCCCACTACCATTCCCTCTGCTTGTGTTCCCTCTCTCGCTGTGTTTCTCTCTGTCAAATAAATAAAATCTTTAAAAAGAAAAAAAAAAAAAAAGAACATTGGAGAAAGAGAACTAATAGTGGAGAGGAGCCCCAGAATAGTAACCAAGTAGGAGTTCTCCTAGTAGATAATCAACATGCATATAATAACCATGATGTATGTCTTCCATTATATGGGCTGCAAGAAACAAGTATTGTTGTACATTTCTGTCAACACAAATGAAAGAAATACACAGTCCTGGGGGCAGCTAGGTGGCTCGGTTGGTTGTCTGCCTTTAGCTTAGGTCATGATCCCAAGGTTCTGGGATCAAGTTCCGCATTGAGCTCCCTGCTCAGCGGTGAGCCTGCTTCTTCCTCTCCCTCTGTCAAATAAATAAGCAAAATCTTTAAAAAGGGGGAAAATATACGGTCCCAAAAAGAGTTTTCTGGATAATTTGAGATTGATCATACTTTCTAAAATCTGTGTTTTATTTAGGGCTCATGTTTAGTTGTAATGGTCTTTAAATAGTTTCTTTGACTTAATAAGTATTGTTGCTAATTGTGTTTACATCTAATTATATCAGCGAAGTAAAAGACCTTAGTATTTTTTTTTTTAAAGATTTTTTTTATTTGAGAGAGTGAGAGAGCAGAGGCAGCGGCAGACAGAGAAGAAGCAGGCTCCCCACTGAGTACGGAGCCCCATGCAGGGCTTGATCCCAGGACAGTGAGATCATGACCTGAGCTGAAGTCAGACACTTAACCAACTGAGCCACCCAGACACTCCAGCCTTAGTATTTTTTAAATAACCTGCCATAAAATCATATATTACTATGTATAAATGGTTAAATGTAATTGGGCTAATGAAGATATAAGACTAGAAATACACTAAAAGTTAGACTGGAAGGCTTTTTAAAATACATGTCTTGGATGAGTAGATGAATGCAAACAAAAAAGCAAAGGTCGAAATACCAAGTAGAGAACAGTAAGGAGTTCAACAAGCTTGTAGAAAGGGATGACTTGGGGTGCCTGGGTGGCTCAGTTGTTAAGCGTCTGCCTTCGGCTCAGGTCATGATCCCAGCATCCTGGGATCGAGCCCCGCATCAGGCTCCCTGCTCGGCAGGAAGCCTGCTTCTCCTGCTACCATTCCCTCTGCTTCTGTTCCCTTCCCTCTCTCGCTGTGTTTCTGTCAAATAAATAAAATTAAAAAAAAAAAAGAAAGGGATGACTTTAAGGAAATTAAAAATAGATTGGTTGATAGGATAAATAATAACCTAATGAGAAAGCAAAGAAGATTTTAAAATTTTGTTTTAAAATTTCCAATATGTTGCAGACCAGTTGTGTAAAATAACAATGCAAATGAATTATTAGAAAAATGAAAAAGACACACAGAATATATGCCTCAATTTTTTATTAGTAGAGTCAATAGCCATATGTGATTAACTGTCTTTTATTCTTTTTCCTCTTCAATTCTTCCTTTTCTTTGCCTTTTGTAGTTTAATAGTTACTTAAAAACAGAATTTTTCCATGTTGCAACATATAACCAAAATGGTCCCAGCTAAATTACTTTGTGCTTAACTAGCTTTTTGTTGATGTAAAGCATTTTTTCCTATCCTTTGGATCAACAGCCTTTAATCCAAACATAGTACATTTTTCTGGTGTAAAGAGAAAGCAAAGGACTGGTTTTTAGGAATACTTAGAATATGCAAAGGAGAAAGCAGAGCAGAGAAGGAATAACTACCAACAGTAGCTGTGGGCCACAATAAAGTCATAGAACCCAAATGGAGGAATAATTTCAAAGAAAGATGAAAAAAAATTCTAGTAAATGATACAGAACACTGTGGAGATTAGTTAAGAAAAAAAGGCAGTACATTTGTGGAGACTGTCATGGGTATTTTGGATCAATTTCAAGTTTGGAGGATAAAACTGTGAAACAGGTTAGGAAGAATTTGAGTCAGTAAAGTGGCTTTAACTTACACAAATTCAAATATACTTTCTCCTTTAAAAGAAAAACGGGGCGAGGATATAATTTGAATAGTATATCCCTTTTTTTCTCAGTGAACAATGTGCCAGTGTATGTTAAATTAGGAAATATAAATCTATTCCTTAGTTAGGCTCCATTCCACATGGCTCTCACGCTATTGAGAAAGTAAGTATCTTTAAAGGTAAAGATTATAGTGTTCATTTAAAATGGCCCTATATTTTAGAAGCCAACTATTTAATGTGATGCTTAGTTGAAGAAATAGCCATCTGTTCAATGCTATATTTTATATATCATTCACATGTATTAATAGAATTTTAGACACAAAATATACCACATGTGATGGGAGATTTAAGAGTTTTAATTTTATTTATTTATTTTTTTAAAAAATATTTTATTTATTTGACAGAGAGAGGTGACAAGTAGGCAGAGAGGCAGGCAGGGGCGGGGGCAGGCTCCCTGCTGAACAGAGAGCCTGATGCAGGGCTTGATGCCAGGACCCTGAGATTATGACCTGAGCCGAGTTGCAGAAGCTTCAATCCACTGAGCCACCCAGGCGCCCCAATTTAAGAGTTTTTAAAGCATAATTTTATTTATTTATTTATTTTTAAGATTTTATTTATTTATTTGACACAGAGAGAGAGATCACAAGTAGGCAGAAAGAGAGGCGGGAGTCAGGGGGTAGGGAAGCAGGCTCCCTGCAGAGCAGAGAGCCCGATGTGGGGCTCGATATCAGCACCCTGACTGAGATCATGACCTGGGCCGAAGGCAGAGGCTTTAACCCACTGAGCCACCCAGGCGTCCCAAAGCATAATTTTAAATATACACAGCTTTCATTTGATTTTAGATCCTATTTTCTGGCCATTCTTTCTTACCCCTAGCAAAGGTATGCCTCAAGTATATGATAAAGAAATGGAAAGAGTATAAAATTGTCAATGGAGAGGAGAGGGAGAGAGACTGACAATTACAGAAAGCAATAAGGGCAAAACAGTTTATTTTGAGACACCCGTAGATAATTGAAAGAAGACTTAAGATTCTTGGAACATGGTAAATAAAGGTAAGAGACCATACTCTTAATATGGGTAGGTTTATTTATCTTCCTGGTATTAGTAGCAGGCAGGTTTCTTTTTTTTCCCCTAAGAATTTATGTAAGTGAGGGGCACCTGGGTAGCTCAGTTGGTTAAGCAACCAACTCTTGATCTTGGCTCAGGTCTCGCTCACTGTTCGTGGGATTGAGCCCCACGTCAGGCTCTGTGCTTGGTGGGAGTCTGCTTGAAGATTCTCTCCCTCTGCCCCTCCTCCCTACTCTCAAGCTCATGTGTGCGTTCTCTCTCTAAAATAAATAAATGAATCTTTTTAATAAAAGAAAAGAACTTATATAAGTGAAATAAAGCTTTTTCCCGCCTTCATCTGCTGTCATCCATTAAAGATTATTTTATATACTTCTGTCTGTTTACAGCTTCAGAACTAGCAAACACACCAAGAAAAAATGTTTCATTCAGTTTGAAGAATGATCCTGAAATTATGATAAACATTCCTCAGTGTAGCAAGGGTAAGATTTTATCTTAGTTCTTTGAACAGAGTTTTCATAATTGCTTCAAGTTATGCTTCTTTTCTTTGTCTAAATGCATTGCTGCATATTCTTTTCTGTTGTGAAAATTCATTCAACAAAATATAGTTAATACCCAATTGGTGCCTTAGCATGCCCATATTTAGCTATCAATAAAAGGGGGAAATGACTGTGCTGATTGAAGTTGTGCAAATTGACAGGGTCAACTAGAAACACTCTTAAAACCCTGTTACTAGAGGGTCTGTGTTGTGGTGAGTGCTGCGAATTGTGTAAAACTGATGAATCACAGACATGTATCCCTAAAACAAATAACACATTATATGTTAATTAAAAAAAAAAACCCTGTTATCATTTGCTTGAGTTAGCCAAACGTTCATGCAGGAATTGCTTTGCCACATTCTATTTGAAATAAAGCTTTGGGGGTTTGGAAGTCATAGTTTGTGGAGATTGTGGAACAGTTTAATGAAACTAGACTATGATGAAAATTGAAGTACAGTGGTAAGTAATGCCTTTTTGTTTTATTCTTTAGGGCATTCTGCTTCAGACAAAGTTCAGTTGAAGGTAAGCAGTTGATTGAAAACAAGCAAAACATTAGTGTTACAAAGATGACAAATAGCCACTTCATCTCAATTTATAGGACATCTTACATTAAATGAAGAATCTGAGGTTCAGAGAGGTGACGTGACTGTCTAGTTCATCTAACTGGGAAGGAGAAAAGATGAAAAAATGAAGCCAGGTCTTCTACACCCAACTACTATGCCATTTCTTTTTTTTTTTTTACTATGCCATTTCTATGTCAGAACTATCCCTGAATATTTTCTGGAAATTTTATGGGTTTTGTTTTGCTTTGCTTCGCTCTTTATGTATTAATGTTCTGTTGTTTCTTGAGGGACTGATGCCAGGATCCATTAAATCCATTAGTATTTCTTTCCATAATTTACATTTGAAAACAAAGTTGGTTTTGGTAAATTTGTTCCAGGATAGCTAAAAAGAATTGACAATTTTTTTTTTTTTTTTTTAAAGATTTTATTTATTTGACAGAGAGAAACACAGCGAGAGAGGGCACACAAGCAGAGGGAATGGTAGCGGGAGAAGCAGGCTTCCCGCGGAGCAGGGAGCCCGATGCGGGGCTCGATCCCAGGACGCTGGGATCTGACCTGGGCCGAAGGCAGACGCTTAACGACTGAGCCACCCAGGCGCCCCAAGAATTGACAATTTTTATTCTCTCCTTTGTGTTTTCGTGATTTTGTGTTTTCATTATGACTTGTCAAGTGGCCCTCTCTGGATATGAACAAGCCCAGATGGGCATGAATGAACCCATCACAATGAGTATGTGTGAGTGTGTCCAGGCTTGGATAGCTATAGATTTTGACATGCCTGGAATTGCGCATAGGCTAAGTTTGGGGAACCCTTTATAAGAATGTGAGTATAGACATTCAGGGCCATGGTTATGGCTTATGTACAAATGTCCTATTTAGGCAAGTCTAGATGTGAGAATAGACATGCTAGAGCCTCCTTTTGTCTTTGATAATGCTTTTTTCCTGTATTATATCTTGTGTACTGTATGACTATGAAAAAATAAAACTCCGTCTCATAATCCAATCAAGAATGTAGATATATTAGCGCATTCTTTTTCAAGGTATGGATCACAGCACATAAGTGAATCTTGTCAGTTCCCCCAAGAAACCATCAGAAAACCTATCACAATGAGAGACAACATCACAGTGGCAGTCTTAGTGCACTGTCTTAGAAGGGAGGGAGGGAATATTTATAGGGCTTGGGGATTTGGACTCAAAAATAACTTGAACTCAAAAATAATTTGGACTCAAAAATAACTCATAGTTATCAAGATGGGAAACTGATTTGTATAAGCAAAACTCAATTACATGATATTTGAAATTTGGTGGACACAGAAAAGAGAGGGTCTTAAACTGAGTCCTGATGAATGAACTATTATTTGATAAGCTGGTTGCGCTGCTGATGTTATCCTGATAGGATACCAGGTTGCCCAAATGAGCAAACTGTCTAGATAAGTTAGTTTTCAAAGATTTGTGTAGCAAACACTGAAGTTATTTATTAATTTATAGCCTTACCTTTTTGAGCAAGAATTTTCCAAAACAGTTATTTTGACACAGATGTTCCCGTACCTGATAATTAATCTATATGAAGGCAGGCTGTCTCGACTTTCAGTCTTTTTTTTTTTTTTTTTTTAAGATTTTTTATTTATTTGACAGAGAGATCACAAGTAGGCAGAGAGGCAGGCAGAGAGAGAAGGGGCAGCAGGCTCCCCTCTGAGCAGAGAGCCTGATGCAGGGCTTGATCCCAGGACCCTAGGATCATGACCTGAACCGAAGGCAGAGGCTTTAACCCACTGAGCCACCCAGGTGCCCCTCGACTTTCAGTCTTGAGATGAGTTTAGTAGGATATGACCTGCAGTTTAAAAAATAAGATAGAATAAAATTGAAAATGTCTATTTTGTAAGTATTATTTCATTATAACTTGTTTCAATTATATACTGTATGCACATGTGGATCAAGATGTACAAAATGTAAAAACATTTTTTAAGGATCTGGATCAAAAAAGTTTACATACTTTATAAATCCATTGGGCTCAGTTCATTTATTGTAGTACTATTCTTGATATCCCAAATCAGATTGTATTAACATTTGAAACTAGCACCAACAACCTATCACAAGATAACACTTAAAATTTTTTTGTCATAATTTCATATTGCCAAAATAACACAGGGACTTTATCTTTTTACCAATACTGTTAAAAATTAACATGTATACAACAGTGGGCATTTTAATGTGCTAGAAATTTATTGGTGTCAGAGTATTATATTATGTGAGGAAAAGAAAAACAGACTTTATACTTCTGTGAAGGTTTAAAAATTTTAACATAATGGAGTAAAATGTGTAGATCTCTTTCCTCCTCACAGAAGATAATACTTTAGGGGCGCCTGGGTGGCTCAGTGGGTTAAAGCCTCTGCCTTCAGCTCAGGTCATGATCTCAGGGTCCTGGGATCGAGCCCCGCATCAGGCTCTCTGCTCGGCAGGGAGCCAGCTTCCTCCTCTCTTTCCACCTGCCTCTCTACCTACTTGTGATCTCCCTCTCTCTATGAAATAAATAAATAAAATCTTTAAAAAAAAAAAGAAGATAATACTTTAACACCAGTAAACTTCAAACACATTAAAAGGCCTGCTGCCATATGCATAGGAGTGCCCACTTCCTCACTTACTCATTATCAATTTTTAAAAAAGAAATATTCTGCTAATCTGATGGGTGAAAGTGGTTCAAGAGGCTAATTCATATACTTTTGTTTTTTTTCTTACATAATAAAAAATACCTTATAGATGTCTGGAATACAACTTCTAGAGTCACTTTAGGAATCCTTTGGAATTTGTTGCATTGTTTTTGGTGCTTTCTGCTATTTTTTCTTAATGATCATTTGTCATTATCTTCTAATTCAAAGGTTGTCTAATGAAAACAAAATCGTTTGCTTTTCTAGCCTCTTCCACTGATCTATCATTAATTTACATGTCATCATTATTGTTTGATTATTGAAACTGTATTGCTTTATTTTTAAACAGAACAGCGATAACAGTGAATTTCTGTCAGCAGCACCTAGTGGTTTAAGGAAAAGATTAATAGGTATGTATTTCTTCTTCTTTTTTTTTTTTTTTTTTTTTTAGATTTTAGTTATTTATTTGACAGATCACAAGTAGGCAGAAAGGCAGACAGGGAGAGAGGGGAAAGCAGGCTCCCTCCTGAGCGGAGAGTGGGGCTTGATCCCAGGACTCTGAAATCATGATCTGAGCCGAAGGCAGAGGCTTTAACCCACTGAGCCACCCAGGCACCCCTGTATTTCTTTTTAAACTGAGTTTTTACAAAAAGCACCTAAACAAGGAGCAAATGGTTTATGTAGGTTTTAGTCTTAGACCGCTTGTTTTTTTATCTTTGGCCTGCCACATACAGAGACCTCTCTTCTCTGTGGCTCAGGTTTTTCATTTACAAAATAGGGATGATAATTGTACCAGCCCCGGAGTTGTTCTGAGAGTAATGGAAATAAAAGATGTCAGAAGTGCTTAGTATAGTGCTTCACCTTGATATGTGTTTTACCGGTGTTAGCTGTTATTATTGTTTTTTTTAATTTATATTTTTTTTAAAGATTTATTCATTTGAGAGAGTGCGTGAGCAGGGGGGGACAGATTCCCTGCCGAGTGTAGAGCTCCAGAGCTCTGTGTAGGGCTCCCATCTAACCACCCTGAGATCCTGACCTGAGCTGAAATCAAGAGTGAGTCAGATGCCCAACTGACTGACCACCCAGGTGCCCCATCTTTTTTTTTTTTTTTTTTAAGGTAAGCTCTAGGCCCACCATGGGGCTTTAACTCATGACCCTGAGATCAAGAATCATCCTTTTTAGAGAGAAGGTAAACTTCTTCCTTCTCAGTCACCACCGGACATGTAGGACAGATACATGTAAATGAGGTGGAAGCATTTTCTGGTTTTGCCTGCTACTTCTAATCCATGCATCTACCATGGACAGCAGTCAGTACAAATATGAATTTGCTAAAGTATATGTGCCCACAAAATCAAGTCCTTTTTTCTCTTCCTTTAGATCTATATTATAAGCTGACTCTATAGATATTCTAAAATATATCTGTTGTTCAAAATTGATACTGAATTGATTTGGTTAAAGTTCTTTCACTCATATTTTGGAAGTTAACTTTTTATAAAAGTTTTATACTTATTTTGTTGAGTGTAAAGCTAGTTTTATTCTTCATGAGTATAAAACTAGCTTTTATTATTTCTGGGGAGTAGTGGAGATTGCTATGGTTTGTTTAAAAATAAAATTCTTGTATTAGCTCTGGGATGGAATGTACCTGTGTATTAGTAATACTTAAAATAGTAGCTATCATTTATTGAGTCAGTTAGGATGGCATTTTTTGGATAAGCAGCAACAGAAAATTCTACAATAATGGCTTAAGCCATAGATATATAATTATCTCACATGATGAAAAGTGTAGGGATAGACTGTTCCATGGTTGAGGTAACTCAACAATGTCATAAAGGACCAGGTTCTTCCTATCTTCTTGTTCTGCCACCAGCATTTTTCCTCTTTAGGTTTGATGCTTTGTATTGCAAATGGCTTTTTACCTTTAAGCTATTGGTATAAATAAGGGGCTTTCCCTCCATTAGTGAGGGAAATCTTTCCCAGAAGCTTCTAGCAAATTTTCCAAGTTTCATTGATGGAAGGGTTACATAGCCAATCCTGGTTGTAAAAGAGGCTGGGAAAACAAGTATCTGGCAGAGGAAAAGATAATTACCAATGATTATTTATTCCTTAGGATGAGACGCATTGCCACATTTTACAAAATTGGAGTTCGTTAGCAAGGAAGAAGAAAAAACGATATTAGGTATGATTGACAGTTTTAGTCACAGTTCCTGGGTGTCATGCATTGTTAGTTGCTTTACATACCTTTCAGTGTGATCTGCACAATGGTTCATTAAATTAGGCACTATGAGCCTCATTTGAGAAATGAGGAAACTGGTGCTCAGAAAACTTTATATAATAACTAGCTCTGGGGAAATCATCAGCAAGTAATGACAAAACCAGGAGTGAAATTCTCTTATTTCAAAGTCCACACTCTTTCCATTGCCCTTCAGTGCTTCTCTTGTCAGACTGTCAAATTTTTCCAATTGCTTCCCCCCACCCCCAGTTCCAAGGTCTCATTCTGACAGTGAAAGTGAATATTCTGCTTCCAACTCGGAAGATGATGACGGAGTTGCACAAGAATATGAAGAGGACACTAATGAAGTCACATTGAGCCAAAAGATTCCATCTCAGAATAGAGCTATTTCAGCTCCTGTTTGCAAAGAAACACCTTCTAAGAAAATGAAAAGAGATAAAACAGTAAGTGGAGACTTTAACCTTAAAGAAAACTTGTGTAATATCTTAAAGCTAAGCTGCCCTAAAAGAAGAGATTCACTTGAGGGATCAATGTAATTTTTTTTCTTTACTTCTGTATTTTCAGTCTTTCCCATAAATATGCCCATCTATATTTGTGTCTATTTCTGAACTTTCTATTTTGGCCTGTCTGCATTCATATTCATGTATCAGTGTCATATGCTAAAAGATAACATCTCAGCTCAGTTGTATAAAAATGAGCTTTTATATAAATTTTGATTGGATAATTGGAAGCAAGACTTATCAGTGAATACTTTTTTAGATAGTTTTGTTTTTATAACATTGTTGATATAGTCAAGTCAGTATAAGTAGTAAGTGAAGT
This sequence comes from Procyon lotor, assembly GCA_028646535.1. Lineage (NCBI taxonomy): Eukaryota > Metazoa > Chordata > Mammalia > Carnivora > Procyonidae > Procyon > Procyon lotor. The sequence continues at coordinate 28,326,859 of CM053605.1, forward strand.
GGCTGTGGATCTGTGTTGAGTTGTTTGGAAGAACGTTGTAAGCACCATGGCCTGAGAAAAGGCTAATTATCTGGTGCTTTGTGTAAAGATTCAGAGGAATCTAGGAAGCCTACTGCTTGAAAGGTTTTTCATCCTTTATTACCCCTGTGGAGTTTAGTCCTGACTCACATCCTCAGAACAAGTAGTGAGCCATTTTACTGCTACAGTAGGCTGGTCTTTTACTTTACTATTGGTATCCTCATTTTCAGTTCTTCAACTGTTCAGAGATTAAAGGATTTGTTAGAACTGTGTGAGGCAAAATGAAGGTCCCGATAGGAGTCTGAATGGAAAATTTATGTTATAACTTAGGAATAGTTTTTGTGAACAGACTACTTCCATCTAGTCATTTCTTTAACTTTTATGATCCTAAGAGTTACTCAGTTTTACTACTAAAATTAAATGTCCTTGGTCCTTAATCTGTGTTGTTGCTTCTAAAAGAAATAGTGCCAAATAAAGAATTTTACATATCCTATTTTATGCTAATGTTACAGTCTAGTTTTGATATAAAACAAGTATCTGGGGGCACCTGGGTGACTCAGTCATTAAGCGTCTGCCGTGGGCTCTGATCATGATCCCAGGGTCCTTGGATTGGGCCCCATGTTGGGCTCCCTGCTCCACAGGAAGCCTGCTTCCCCCTCTCCCCTGCTTGTGTTCCCTCTCTCGTTCTCTGTCAAATAAATAAATAAAACTTTAAAAAAGTTTATTTAAAAAAAAACAACAAAAAAACACACAAATATTTAGGGATGCCTGGGTGACTCAGTTGTTAAGCGTCTGCCTTCAGGCTCAGGTCATAATCCTAGGGTCCTGGGATCAAGCCTTGAATCAGGCTCCCTGCTCAGTGGGGAGTCTGCTTCTCCCTCCCTAGCTTTTGTGCTCTTGCTTGCTCTCTCCCTACCCCCCAAAATAAAATCTTTCAAAAAATTAAAAATTCTTCAGAATTTTATAGATATCTGAAACTAAGAATTGATTTTGCTGTATTCACTTTCAGAGTGATTTGGTAGAAGAATATTTTGAAGCTCATAGCAGTTCAAAAGTTTTAACCTCTGACAGAACACTGCAGAAACTAAAGCGAGCTAAACTGGATCAGGTATGTTGTAAGGAATGCTACTTCTATATATTTTTTTTAATTGTGAACTAAAAAGTACACTGCATAAACAACAAATTTGAAGAGTAAATTTACACACAGAATTATTGTCCTGATAAAATGAAACACAAATTAATGTGACTTATTAGATACTTTATTATATAAAATGGTAAATGGTTCACTTGAATTCTGTTTGACATAAATTAAATTTTTTTCTCTAATTACCTTATCATTTCTTCAGGATTTATGATAATCATCAGGGTCATAGTTTCTTTGATATCCATGTAGCATTAATCTCTGTTATTCTTTAACCCATGTATTCATTGAACTGTACCCTGGTCGTAAAATAGACTGTGACCTCTTAGTTACGAACCTTGCAAAGAGCAGAGTGAATCTGCTTCTTGATATTATGGAAAACCTGCTCAGTACCATAAGGTAACAAGGTTACTATATACTATGGTTCTGGTATCTTATTTTATAAAAAATACCAGTTAGACTCAGGGTTTCGATAGCCTCCCTGAGAAAGAAGAGAGAACCCATTTGAGTGAGAAAATCTTTCAGTAGAAAGTGAGGTTGATAATCTAGGTCAAGAAGAAATTGTTATTGGCTCAAAGAGTATTGAGACTTACTAATTTTAAACTAGAATTTTTACAGTTTTCTAAGGTATACAGAGCTTTTCACAGATATAGAAAAGAGGAGAATATAGGGTAAGCTGCTATAACCTAGAAGACATGATGCTATATGGTTGTTTTTGTTGTTGTCACTGTGCTTATTGGTTTTGAGACTCAGACCAGAGACTAACTGAAAACATGTCAAGAAGCCAAACTGTTTCAGGAAGGAGATGGAATTAACATCTGCTTAGTCCATATATTTCTATTTAAGCCACATGGAAGAAGGATAAATGGGTCTAGAGTCAAAGCAGGATTTCACAGGATTGAGATGCCGAAAGATCTAAAATGAAAGTAACACCTGTTATGAATAAGGAGGGAAGGGAAGGTCTTTCACTGACTGTGGACATAGCTAACCAACTCTACCCTTCAGTATTAAAAAAATATTTAAGAGATAGAATCATGGAAACATGGTAGCATCAAGGTAAAATGCATATACAGCTTTTTGCTAGAGTTTTCTTTTCAGAAAGTGAGCTATATTTGATTCACCAGCATGAATTTCTAAGTTTTAAGTACAGGGCAATGTACCTTCCTCAGTTTATTTACGTTATCATTTAAAAAACTTTGCCATACTGGGGTGTCTGGCTGCCTCAGTCAGTAGAGCATGTGACTCTTGATCTCGGGGTTGTGAGTTTGAGTCCCACATTGGTTGTGGAGATTACTTAAAAATAATATCTTACTCATTCATTTATCATTTTAGGTCCTGTCCATGCTCTCACAACCCTGAGATCAAAAATTGAGCTGAGATCAAGAGTTGGATGCTTATTCAACTGTGTCACCCAGGAGCTGCTTTTTTTTTTTTTTTTTAAAGATTTTATTTATTTGACAGAGAGAGAAACAGCGAGAGAGGGAACACAAGCAGAGGGAATGGCAGCGGGAGAAGCGGGCCTCCCGCCGAGCAAGGAGCCCGATGCGGGGCTCGATGCGGGGCTCGATCCCAGGACTCCCGGATCATGACCCAAGCCGAAGGCAGACGCCTAACGACTGAGCCACCCAGGCGCCCCACCCAGGAGCTTCTTAAAATTAAAATCTAGGGGCACCTGGGTGGCTGAGTCGTTAAGCATCTGCCTTCGGCTCATGTCATGATCCCAGGGTCCTGGGATCGAGCCCCGCATTGGGTTCCCAGCTCCATGGGAAGCCTGCTTCTCCCTCTCCCACTCCCCCTGCTTGTGTTCCCTCTCTTGCTGTGTCTCTCTCTGTCAAGTAAATAAATAAAAACTTAAAATCTAAAAGAAAAACACAAAACCTTTGCTGTACTTATCAAAGATGGATTTGTTAGAAGCAGCTGTGGGGGACACCTGGCTGGCACCTATGACTCTTGATCTTAGGGTCATTGGTTTGAGCCCCATGTTGAGGATAGGGATATTTAATAAATAAAAATTAAAAAATCAAACGTTAATGGGGCATCTGGGCAGCTGAGTCCTCAGGTCTTGATCTCAGGGTCATGAGTTCAAGCCCCGTGCTGAGTGTGTAGCCTACTTAAAAAAAAAAAAAAAGCTTTTGGTAGAGAAACAATGATACAAGTTTATTTTACTAGTGATAATGGTAAATTATAAGGAACGTTTAATGTTTTCTGAGAATTCATATTCACTGTACCATAAGCTTTCACATTTCTTCAAATTCATAGGTTTTTAAAAATCTGGATTTGTTGTAAAAGCTGGGAGAAATGGTAATGATCTTTTTAGAAATTAAAGCCTTATATTTGGAATTTATATTCATGGAAATGGTTCTAGACAAAACTTGGAAAATTCTTTACTGTTATGTATTTGTACTGAAAAGGATGCTTAAAAATTTTAAGAAAACAAGGGTGCCGGGGTAGCTGATTGGGCATCTGGCTCTTGGTTTTGGCCGTGGTCATGATTTCAGGGTCATGGGATCGAGCCCCAGGTTGGACTCTGCTCTGCACTAGACGAGGAGCCTGCTTGGGATTCTCTTTTTCACTCTCCCTCTGCCCCTCCCCCTGCATTCAATGCGCACGCTCTCTCTTGTTCTCAATCTCGAGCTCTCTAAAAAAAAATTTTTTTTAAATACTTAAATCATATTTGAAATGTGTATTCAGTTAATGCACTCATTACCAAACCTGATTACAGTAATATTTCTACCACTGGCCTCTTCTAACGTCTACCTCCAGTGAAATATTTTTAGTTTGGATTGATTTTTGAGAATGATTTTCTTCTTTTCTTTTTTTAAAGCAAACTTTGCGTAACTTATTGAGCAAAGTTTCTCCTTCCTTTTCTGCTGAACTTAAACAACTAAATCAACAATATGAACAATTATTTCATAAATGGATGTTGCAGTTACGGTATGTACTATCAACATTTCATACCCTTGTAAAATAACATATTTATGTGTCTGTGTTAAAGCAGTTTAACATTGAATTTTCTTTTTGCAATCAACTTGATATGTTTTTATATATAAAAATTTGAATAAATAGGTATTTTCCTAATTTTATGACTCACATGTAGAAATTTCATATTTGACTTAGCTCAAATTCTAGTTTTCAAGAAATGTGTCTAAATTTATCAGATGTGAAAGCCAATGGTAAAATAACTTAGAATTCTAAGGAATTCTAAGTTACTAGTTATAAAAGTATTTGAAAATCTAATTTGTCAAGATTGATAATATCAGTTACATTTAAGTTCAGTATTCTATAGCAAAGGTCCTAAAAAGTGTATTTATTTTGATCTCATTCTGTTTTCATGTACTATAGATCTTCATATATTTTGTGATATCTGTCCTATAAACATTTTACCATTTTAAAATTATTCCTTAGAATATTTTTTCAGTTTTACCATTTTTCAGATACTTCAGGTTAAAATTTAAATTCCCATTAAAATAACTAGAAGAATTATTAAAACTTTTTTTTAACTGTAATTACTTTTATACCTTTATTAAAAAGGATCTTAGTATAAGGACATTCTTAAAATGTGTGCTATTGTAAATGTGTGCTCACAGTTACATAGTCACTGGAATAAATAAGAAGGCAGGTCCACCAGGCAGTAAAAACAGAAATTGACACAATTTTCCCCATTGATCTTGGTTTTCTTTTGCCAATAATACATCAAAGGGTTATGCTTGTCTTCCTGCGGAATTCAGCTTCTCTCAATAACTATTTATAGATCTGTTCATTATAAACTTGTACAGTAGCTCTTCATTCTCATCCCATCCCCCAGAAACCCAATTCCTCCTGATAATATGTCAGCTCTGATAACTTGTTCAGTTTTGCTTCCCAGCCTAGACCTCAGTCAGCTACTTCAACAGAATTGCCAACTCTGAATTCCCCTTCTTTCCACTGCTGCTACTTTGCTAATCTCTGCTCGGGAGTCATTGCTTTTCTTCTATTTCTAGGCTCCCTTGCGTTGCTACAGAGCATCACATAAATACTGTTCCTGATTGACCTCTATAAACAATCATGGAGTCGAGCTTTAGCTTGACCCATAATGCTGGTGTTCAGATCATCTTACTCTCTTGGCTTTGGTTGCTTTTTGCAGTGAAAAACTCCTGTAATTTTATCTCTGGCCCAGCCCAGGTATCACTCCCTAGCAGCGGATATAGGTATCACAGTGTGTGTTGGAGGTTTCCAAGTAGATGTCCTGTAAATTATTCAGTATACATAAATTTTAATTCATCTTAAACCCATCATTCCCACCTGCCCCAGCAACCTGGCACAATGAATGTCACCCCATTCATGTAGTTGCCCATGCCAAAAAAAAAAAAAAGCTATTTTGAAATACTCCTTTTCCTCACCTTCTACATCTAACCACTCTCCAAATCCTATTGATTGGACATGTAAAGCTCCTGACAACTATGCTTTTTCTCCATAACACCTAATTCAAATCCATAGTCTTTGGCAGTTTTGTCTCTCCTTCTGTCCGTTCCCCCTCTTCAGCCAGTACTATCTTCCTAAAAATATCATGCTACTTTCCTACTTAAAGCATTTCAGTTAACACCTGAGTAGTTACTTTTAAATGGTCATTGTCCTTGAAATAAAATCTAATTAATTGATTTAACAAGACCTTTGTGACCTGGCCTCTGCTAACCTTTCCTGTTTAATCTATCAGTTAAAACTCTGCTTCAGCTTGTGGAACTGTTAGTGCCTTGTCCCTGCTGTTCTCCCTTGCTTCCAGCCAGCCATCACTTGAAAGGTAATAAAGAGCTGGAAAGAAAGCTACTGAAGTTGGAACTGAAGTTTGGTGTATATATAATAAAACTGTGCTTCTCCTGTGTATAAGCTTGGAATCAGTATGCTTAATTATCCTAGTCCTTTCCATATTCTTTATCAACTTAAAGAAACTAGTTGATTATAAAAAATTAAGAGATACCAAACTTTAATTTCTTGAATGCTATTTTTCCTAACAGCCTGGGGTTCAACATTGTGCTTTATGGTTTGGGTTCTAAGAGAGATTTACTAGAAAGGTTTCGAACCAATGTGCTGCAAGATTCCATTCATGTTGTCATCAATGGCTTCTTTCCTGGAATAAGTGTGAAATCAGTAAGTTTCAAAAATGTTAAAAGGAGCAACATTGTATCCTTGCCAGTCCATACCCCTACATTAATGAGGATGCTACTTCTCATTCTGGAATATTCAAGTTTTTTTAGCCTTTACAGTAGTAGGATTGCATAGTGCTTAAGATCATGTGTTTGGACTCAAGGTTCTAGCTTTGAATCCTCACCTCTGAATTTCCTACTTTGTAACTGATAAATTTATTAAATCTTAGAGAGTGTTAGTTTTGTTTACTATACCAAATACCAACAGTACTTCTCTGAAAGACAGGATTATGGAAGACTTCAGTTTTATTATGCTTTTGTGTCACTTTGGTACTCTAAAAGTAATAATATAATAGTTTTAGTTTTATAATTTATTATAGATCATTTTCAGTGCAAATGCTTGTGTCTCTTGATCATTTGAAAACTAAACCTTTTGGTGCTGGATATTAACCAGTGCAGTATTCCTTTTTAAAAGTGTCTTTAATGTTTGTAACCTGCTTTCTTTGATAGCTCTGTGGTTTTCTAATGTTTGCCATATTGGTGGGGTGATATTTTTGCTACCCTTTTATCTGTACATCTTTGCTGTTCTTCCATGTTTCATTTTAGCTATAAGTTATGCCAAAAAATGAATCAGATATACTTATGTACCAGTAGAATTTTTAAGTGATTTTTCAGACTTGATGGGAAATATAAATGCATTTTTAACTTAAAAAAGGATTTATTTCTTAGTTGTATTTATGCTATATGAAAGAATAAGTAGTGATTGATGTACTTCTTGCACTTTTATGATATAGATCCTGAATTCTATAACAGAAGAAGTCCTGGATCATATGGGTACTTTCCGCAGTGTATTGGATCAGCTAGACTGGATAGTAAACAAATTTAAAGAAGGTAACATGAAGTAGATGCCCTAGTATTAGGGTGAAGCTAAGCATAAGCTTCTACTTCTTCATGTACAGATAGATGGTCCCCAACTTAAAATGGATTGACTTACCATTTTTTGGCTTTATGATGGTGGAAAAGCAATATCCATTCACTAGAAACCATACTTCGAATTTTGAATTTTGATTTTTCCTGAGCTAGTGAGATGTGGTACTATTCCTGTGATGCTGGGCAGTGACAGAGCCACAGCTCCTAGTCAGCCATGTGACCATGAAAGTAAATAACAAATAAACTTGTAACTGTTCTGTACCCATACAACCATTCTCTTTTTTTAATTTCAGTATAGTATTCAATAAATTACATGGGACATTCAACACTATTATAAAATAGGCTTTGTGTTTTTGCCCAACTGTAGACCAACATAAAAGTTCTGAGTACATTTAAGGTGTGTTAGGCTTGATGTTTGGTAGGTTGCATTTTCGACTTGTTTTCAAGTTAGCCTGGGTTTATTGGGACATATCCCCATCTGAAACCAAAGAATATCTGAATTATTGTATATAAAAATGTGGATTATTTCAATAGTAATACTTCTCTCAATGCTGATGAAGATTTCTCTGAAATAATTTGTCCTTTCTTTTTCCATGAAGTTTTTCTGTAAACTTCACTTATACCTAACACAAAAGAATTGTTCATACTATCTTGAATTTGTTTAACCCAAAGCCTATCATTTCAGAATAGTTTTCAGGTTTTATTTGGCCCATGTGAAATGCAAGGTGATAGATGCATCTTTGGTATTTTTATATTGTTTACTATTTTTATAAAACTTTTTTATCTCTTTATTTGAAGTAAAATATCACTGCAATTGAAAAGTTTCATACACTAAAATCTATGGAATGGAAAAAAACATTTTTGTTATTTCTTTGGCGTGAATGTTTTGGCTATGTGAGCATATCAAAACATTAGAAATAAAATTATTTAGGGTCCAACAATTGCCGCTTAGTCACTAAAGAACTAAAGGAGTGGGGTGCCTGGGTGGCTCAGTTAAGTGTCCAACTCTTGGTATCAGCTCAGGTCTCAACCTCAGAGTGATGAGTTCAAGCCCTATGTTAGGCTCCACACTGGCCATGGAACCTACTTTTAAAAAAAACGTAATAATTGATCTGATAGAGAATTTTGACATTGTTTATATGCTCATGAAAATAGGTGCTTAACTCATATGTATATATTTATATATAATGCCTATTTTATATATTGTTTATATAAAACATACTTGTAATTATATAAATTATATGTTATATAAAAGTTTTTACATATGGGTATATAATTTGAATATATATAACTAATTATATAATTCATAACTAAATACACTTATATAGCATAATGCATATAAATGTAAATATATCAACATTTAAGTATAATTCAATTATAAAATAGAAATGTTTATATATAATTTAGATTCTATTGATTATGGTGGCTTCTAGACTTTCAAAATGTCAGAAAGTTACTATATTATCTCTCTTGTCCCTCTAGTCCCAGTGAGAGAAATATACTTACTCTCTCTAAAAGGCTCATCCTTCATTATGTCCTATTTCTTAACAACTCCAGAAGACTTAACAATGGCTTTTGAACATGTATAGGACTTCTTCCAGCATAAGAAAAGGTTTACCTGATTCTACTGCCCTTCCACAGTATTTTATTTTCCTAGTTCAGTGATTTCAGAGTTTTTGAAGACATATCCTGGTTCTACTTTTTACCTATTTCCTTAATATCTTACTTCTGTACTACCTGAACTATATGCTTGAAGATCACCTGTACTTTTCTTAACTAAAACACAGGGGGCCTTGGCTTATACTTTTTATCTTTTTGTTTTTAAAGATTTTATTTATTTGACAGAGAGAAACATAGCGAGAGAGGGAACACAAGCAGAGGGAATGGTAGCGGGAGAAGCAGGCTCCCTGCTGAGCAGAGAGCCCGATGCGGGGCTCGATCCCAGGACTCTGGGATCATGACCTGAGCCAAAGGCAGCCGCTTAACGACTGAGCCACCCAGGAGCCCCTATACTTCTTTTATCTTGATCTCTGCAAGTATTTAATGATTTTGACAGCCCCATCCTCCAAATGCTGCCTTCATTTTTTTTTATTCTTTTTTGTTATTAACATATAATGTATTATTTGCCTCAGGGTACATGTCTGTGACCCATCAGGCTTACACATTTCACAGCACTCACCATAGCACATACCCTCCCCAATGTCCATAACCCAGCCACCCTATCCCTACCCCCCCCCACCCTAGCCACCCTCAGTTTGTTTTGTGAGTTTAGGAGTCTCTTATGGTTTGTCTCCTTCCCGATCCCATCTTGTTTCATTTCCCTCTCCCACCTTCCCATGACCCCCCGCCCTGCCTCTCAAATTCTTCATATCAGAGAGATCATGTGATAATTGTCTTACTCTGACTGACTTATTTCCCTTAGTATAATACCCTCTAGTTCCATCCACATCGTTGCAAATGGCCAGATTTCATTTCTCTTGATGGCTTCATAGTATTCCATTGTATATATATATATACCACATCTTTTTTTTTCTATTTTTTTAATTTTTATTAACATACACTGTATCATTTGCCTCAGGGTACATGTCTGTGACCCATCAGGCTTACACATTTCTCAGCACTTACCATAGCACATCCCCAATGTCCATAACCCAGCTACCCTATCCCTACCCCACCACCTCCCAGCCACCCTTAGTTTGTTTCGTGAGTTTAGGAGTCTCTTATGATTTGTCTCCTTCCCCATCCCATCTTGTTTCATTTCTCTCCCCCACCCTCCCATGACACCCCACCCTGCCTCTCAAATTCTTCATATCAGAGAGATCATGTGATAATTGTCTTTCTTTGACTGATTTATTTATATATATTTTTAAAGATTTTATTTATTTATTAGAGAGAGATCACAAGTAGGCAGAGAGGCAGGCAGAGAGAGAGAGGGGAAAACAGGCTCCCCGCTGAGCAGAGAGCCTGACACGGGGCTTGATCCCAGGACCCTAGGATCCTGACCCAAGCCGGAGGCAGAGGCTTTAACCCATTGAGCCACCCAGGGGCCCCCTCTGACTGATTTATTTCACTTAGCATAATACCCTCTAGTTCCATCCATGTTGTTGCAAATGGCCAGATTTCGTTTCTCTTGATGGCTGCATAGTATTCCATTGTATATATATACCACATCTTCTTAATCCATTCATCTGTTGATGGGCATCTAGGGTCTTTCCATAGTTTGGCTATTGTGGACATTACTGCTATAAACATTCGGGTGCATGTGCCCCTTCGGATCACGACATTTGTATCTTTAGGGTAAATACCCAGTAGTGCTATTGCTGGATCGTAGGGTAGCTCTATTTTCAACTTTTTGAGGAACCTCCATACTGTTCTCCAGAGTGGCTGTACCAGCTTGCATTCCCACCAACAGTGTAGGAGGGTTCCCCTTTTTATCTCATCTTCACCAACATCT
>CM053605.1:28338021-28370039 GCA_028646535.1 Procyon lotor
AATATCTTCTCCCATTCTGTCAGTTGTCTTTTGGTTTTGTTGACTGTTTGTTTCCTTTGCTGTGCAAAAGCTTTTGATCTTGATGAAGTCCCAGTAGTTCATTTTTGCCCTTGCTTCCCTTGCCTTTGGAGATGTTTCTAGGAAGAAGTTGCTGCGGGCTGTGGCTGATGTCGAAGAGGTTGCTGCCTGTGTTCTTCTCCAGGATTTTGATGGAGTCCTGTCTCACATTGAGGTCTTTGATCCATTTTGAGTCTATTTTTGTGTGCGGTGTAAGGAAATGGTCCAGTTTCATTCTTCTGCATGGGGCTGTCCAGTTTTCCCAACACCATTTGTTGAAGAGATTGCCTTTTTTCCATTGGATATTTTTTCCTGCCTTGTCGAAGATTAGTTGACCATAGAGTTGAGGGTGTATTTCTGGGCTCTCTATTCTGTTCCATTGATGCTATGTGTCTATTTTTGTGCCAGTACCACACTGTCTTGATGATTATCGCTTTGTAATAGAGTTTGAAGTCAGGAATGGTGATGCCGCCGACTTTGGTTTTCTTTTTCAACATTCCTCTGGCTATTCGTGGTCTTTTCTGGTTCCATATAAATTTTAGAATTATTTGTTCCATTTCTTTGAAATAAATTGATGGTATTTCGATAGGGATTGCATTGAATGTGTAGATTGCTTTAGGTAGCATAGACGTTTTCACATTTGTTCTTCCAATCCATGAGCATGGAACATTTTTCCATTTCTTCATGTCTTCCTCAATTTCTTTTATGAGCACTACTTGTAGTTTCCTGAGTACAGATTCTTTGCGTCTTTGGTTAGGTTTATTCCTAGGTATCTTATGGTTTTGAGTGCAATTGTAAATGGAATCGACTCCTTAATTTCTCTTTCTTTTGTCTTGCTGTTGGTGTATAGAAATGCAACTGATTTCTGTGCATTGATTTTATATCCTGACACTTTACTGCATTCCTGTATGAGTTCTAGCAGTCTTGGAGTGGAATCTTTTGGGTTTTCTACATAAAGTATCATATCATCTGCAAAGAAAATGCTGCCTTCATTGACCTTTTTGACATTTTTTACTTCTCTGACGTTCCCGATGCCTTGAGCAATATCCTAAATTCCACCCCTCCTCTTTTTTGTCTTCTTTGGCTTTTGTGATAATCTGGGTTTTCTGTATCTTAATGCCTAGAGAGAACTTTTGGTATGTGTGTGTCCCCTCTCCACTCCTGCCCTACAATGTGACATGTACAGACTTACCTCCAACCCAAAATGCATCTTGCCTTATATCTTGTGCCTTATTGAGACTGCTTTATGATCTGATTCAGGTGCTAACCATTCCAGTTAACATCCAGTCCCTGGGGCGCCTGGGTGGCTGAGTCGTTAAGCATCTGCCTTCGGCTCAGGTCCTGATCCCAGGGTCCTAGGATCGAGCCCCGCATCGGGCTCCCTGCTCGGCAGGAAGCCTGCTTCTCCAGCTACCATTCCCTCTGCTTGTGTTTCCTCTCTTGCTGTGTTTCTGTCAAATAAATAAAATCTTAAAAAAAAAAAAAAATCCAGTCCCTACTGATTTTTAGTGAATTTCCTTAAGACTTTAATAATCTCTTGTCTCTTTTGAGAAACTGATACCTTCTCAAATAAATTACATACCTCTGTGCAACAGCTGCTTTGTCCCATACTACTCTGATATATCTTTTAATACACAGGCATTGTGTGTGGTTAAGGACTTTACAAATACTCTTTGTAAATAATAATTGAAATGTCTTTCTTTTTAGATTCTTCTTTGGAGCTCTTCCTTCTCATCCACAATTTGGATAGCCAAATGTTGAGAGGAGACAAAAGCCAACAAATTATTGGACAGTTGTCATCTTTACATAACATATACCTTATAGCATCTATCGATCACCTCAATGCTCCTCTCAGTAAGTATTACCATTTTTCTTTCTCAGGATATCAGTCTTAAGAAATTTCTTAATGTTGTAAATCCTTGTTTTTCCGTACACTTTTTATTTTGTTGCATGTGTAAAGTCACATATTGCTAAAAATAAAAGCATCCTCAGTCTGATTCAGAACATAATTCTTGGAAATAAAAATTCAGATTCTAAATGGGGTGTTTTGTTTTTTTTTTTTTAAGATTTTATTTATTTATTTGACAGATCATAAGTAGGCAGAGAGGCTGGCAGAGAGAGGGGGGGAAGCAGGCACCATACTAAGCAGAGAGCCCGATGTGGGGCTCGATGCCAGGACCCTGAGATCACGACCTGAGCCGAAGGCAGAGGCTTCAACCCACTGAGCCACCCCGGTGCCTCTAAAGGGGATGTTTTACATCTAAAGTTTCACAAGGAGAAGGAGAAAAAGCCCAACAATTATTTTGGTCTCTCTACCCTTCGTGGTATTGCAACATTTATTTTATGCATTTAATTCCGAGACTTTGTGATAATCCATATGCCCTGGTAACACTAATATATTTTAAATTGTATTTAATTGACAATGAAATTAGATTGTGAGGTACTGATAAGGATGGGGAAATGGCAAAAATGAAAAATATGCAGGATTCATTTTTTTTAACACTTTCTTTTCTAGAGTGGACTCTAGTAACATGACAGTTATGACATTAATTAGTAACTCCTGTTTTCTTTAATCACATGCTGTAGTGTGGGATCATGCAAAGCAGAGTCTTTATAACTGGCTCTGGTATGAAACTACTACATATAGTCCTTATACTGAAGAAACCTCCTATGAGAATTCTCTTCTGGTTAAACAATCTGGATCATTACCACTTAGTTCCCTAACTCATGTCTTGCGAAGCCTTACCCCTAATGCAAGGTAAGAATGAAAACTCTGATTTCTTTTTTTTTTTAAAACTCTACATTTTATGATATTCACGAGTAGGTTTTAATGGCAATTCTGAAGTCTCTACTTAGTTTGCAGGATTAAGAGAGTAAAAAATAGAGTTGCCAGTATGGGGTTATGCAATAGGCAGACTCCTCTTAATTTTTATATTTCTAAATAAGAGCATCTCAAGATAATGGTCATTGTGGAGGAAAAAAGAATTTTGATGGGTTTGACTGAAATCTGATGGTTATTTTTAATTATATATTGGACACTGTGATACATAGGGCCCTTTACATGAAAAAACTCCTTTGATACTTACCACCACTATAAAGTAGGTCTCAAAGGGCAGAGATTTTGATCCAAATCTGCCTGGCTCCCAAGCTCTTGGTTTTAAACATCTCTGTAATCTCTTCAGTGAAGACCTTTCAGCAGCCTCACCTAGAGGAGGATCTGAATTAATAAAAGCTAAGAAAAACTGGATATAGCATACACTGGCAAAACATATAGGGCATGATAATTATCCTGTTGAAAAAGGCTTTGAGTAGGAGATTCCCCCCTCCCAAGTACAGAATTCAAGATAAATTGTTTAAAAACAAGCCCTGTTGAGAATCACTAAAATTTGAAAAGGTGAAGAAAAATACTGTGTTCTTGGATGAGTGGACTGAATATTACAAAGGTAGTAACTCCTTCGAAGTTAGAATATATTAGCCCTATAAATTAATCCAAACATCGATGATTTTTCTTGTATTTTAAATTTGACACAAAATGCAGTTTTTTAAAGAAGCAAGTGAGACTAGTGAAGTCTTTTTTCTCTCCTAAGAGCAATGGCACTTCTAGTCAAATGGAACAATACTGTTCACACTTTAATGATGAAGCTGCTTTGTATACCTGAAGATTAGCATTGCATAAATATTGAAATGTGCATTAAATGAGTAATCAAAATTTCTCTGGAATTGCAACAGAAAAAGTCGCATTCAGTCCTATGCTTATTTTAAGTGCAAGTTGCTATGTGTCAAGTTGGGAATCCACTCAACATAAGTACTCTCAGCATTAAAGATGACTCTGACTGCTCTAATGCAAGTAATTTTTAGTTTGGCATACCCTAAATGTCTGTGTACTAGCCTCCACTGCTTTTTTTTTTAACTATGAAATTTAAATTCTGCAAACTCCAATATTATGTAGTCTTTACTTGGTATGAATGGGATCAAAAACTTTAACCAACATTTAGCTGTGGAGTCACTGGCAGTATCTGGTTATAATGTGGCCATTCAGATGATACAAATATGCTTACAGTGATTATTGTCTAGATTATCTTAAAAATGTAAATATAAAGATTTAAAGTTTCTGCTACACCAAAGGACTCCTGGAAATCTTAGTGTGTGTAACATGCTTTCAGCCCTATAATTCCACTTTGTACACTTCTGTAGAAATTGATATGAAAGAATATTTATGTATAATTTAACATGGAGTTATTTTTAACAATTAAAACTGGCAGTAATGTAAACATTCAAAATGAGTAGGGCAATGTTAAGTTTATGGTATACGAAAGGTGAGCAGCCTATAAAAATTTAGGAAGACTTTTTTTTAATGATATGGGAAAATGAGTAAGTGGAAGGCGAGATATAAAATGGTGTATACTATATATAAATGCATGAATTTATGTTTGTTTCCACCTTCATTCCACAAAGATTTGAGAAGACAGCACACAAATATGATTTCTACGTCAAATGTTAGTAGCTGTTATTTTAGGGTTATGGCATTAATATTTTCCTCTGTACATTTTATTATATATTCCACATTTTCTAACTTGAACAACCTATAGCCTTAAAAAAAAATTCCGAGATTTTCCTTAAAAGGAAATTTTAGAAAGCTTCTCCTTTTTAAGTAGGCCAGGATAGGATGTTCCCTGGAGAAAGGAACAGAAGAAAATACTAAGGTTTATTTTTATTTTTTTAAATTCTATTTCTATTTATTTATTTGACAGAGAGAGAGAAAGCGAGATCACAAGTAGGCAGGGTGGGGAAGCAGGCTCCCTGCTGAGCAGAGAGCCCAATGCAGGGCTTGATCCCGGAACCCTGAGATCATGACCTGGGCCGAAGGCAGAGGCTTTAACCCACTGAGCCACCCAGGCGCCCCAAAAATACTAAGGTTTAAATCACGTATTTTACATTATCTTTGCCTATTTTACTGTTCTCTTTTGATGTTAACGTTCTGGATTTGAATTCCTGTTGTTTTTTTTTTTTTCCTTAGGGGGATTTTCAGGTTACTGATAAAGTATCAGCTGGACAACCAGGATAACCCTTCTTACATCGGTATTCAATATTTATGATATTAAATTGTGTGTGACTTTTGTTTCACCCCATAAATTCCTTTTCCTGGAATCTAATGATAGCATTGCAGTGTTTCACAGGAGCAAATAAATGGTTTGCTCTGGGATCAGTTTGTCTGCCATGTGGCACATTTTCGAGAACCCCACAGAGACACTGCTGAACAGGCTATTTGCCAGTGCACATTGAAAGACATGTCTGGCCTATTTTTACATTTCCTATGTAAAAATTTCCTAAGTTCCTATGGTAACTGTGGACATGTGTCTACCAATTACATATATTTCATATTCTGGGCATCTTAGCAGATTTTCTTCTCCTTGGATAAAAATAATGTGTTAATTTAGACAAATATTTTAATAATTGTGCACCTCTCGACTTCCTTTTTTTTTTTTTTTTTTATAATTTTTTTTAATTAACATATAATGTATTATTTGCCCCAGGGTACATGTCTGTGAATCGTCAGACTTACACATTTCACAGCACTTAACATAGCACATACCCTCCCCAATGTCTACAACCCAGCCACCCTATCCCTACTTCCCTGCCTCCCAGCCACCCTTAGTTCATTTCATGATTGACTTCCTTCTTTAAGAGTCAACTTTATTCATGCTGTTTAAAGCTCCCACAAGATTTATGTTTTACTTGGTCACAGATAATGACTCTCAACCAGTCTATTCTCTTTAAAATGTAAGCCACAGTGTATAATAGTTAAATGTTCTCTGGTTTTGCTTTTTCCAGAGGTACCTTTTTTTTTTTTTTTAAGCAATACTTAATGGACTGCTTTGACATAATATGGCAACAGCAGCACTTTTTTTGTGTTCTTAGATATTGTGGGGTCATGTCTTAAATCCTGACTTATGTTCACATCTCCTTTTGAACTCTTTAGGATTTTCTTTTCAAGATTTTTACCAACAGTGTCGAGAGGCATTCCTGGTCAATAGTGATCTGACACTTCGGGCCCAGTTAACTGAATTTAGGGACCACAAGCTTATAAGGACAAAGAAGGTGAGAGTTTTACTATTATAGCATTATATGCTAGGAATATCTTATCTCTTGTTTACTTAAGGACAGGTATGCCTTTGACTCAACTTTGATAATAAAATGCAGGTTCCGTGATGGGTCACAAGGATCCACTTAGGCAGTGTGCCATTTGAGGTTTGTAGAAAGAGATAAAGTTAGAAGAACTCAGCTCTTAAAAGAGTTCTAGTCCAGAGTAATAGGCCCTTAAAAATAATTCTATTCCCTTTTCCCCTTCTTCCTCCTATCCCCTTCATTAACAGGTCTATCTGGAACACTAAGTATTAAATACAGTAGTAAGCAAAAACCTAACTCCTTTCTGATAGAGCTTAAAGTCTGTTGGAGGAGATGGACACTTGTCAAATAATCACACATATTTAAAGCTTTAACTGTGGTGTCCTATGATGAAAAAGGTACATGGTTCTAAAAGAAGTCAGGTTCACATTTTATGCTAATTATGGTTATCAGACTACTGAGCTGAGATCTAGAGGGAAACTAGGAGATAACTGGTCAGAGAGAGAAAAACATAAAGGACAGTGTGCCCCAGGATGAGGCTGTAAAGACAATGACGTAAGGGCTAGCCCACACACTAATCTTCATTGGAAAATTAAGGGAAGTCATTAAAAAAATTATTCTGACTCTGATATGGAGAATGGAATCAGGCAGAGTGGGATAGGGATTGCTAAATGTCAGTGCACAGAGACCAGATAGGAAGGTGTGTTAATAGTAGAGCTGCTGATGAAGAGATAAAAGTGGTCGGAGGTCAGATACCCTGGGAGGCAGAACTGACAAGAATTGATGATAGGTTGGCTATGAGCACCAAGGGAAAGTGTCAAGAATGATTTATGGTGTCTGGTGTATGGCTTGAAAGCTGGTGAGATCACTAGATGAGAAACATTTTTGAGGAGACAGATGTGAGTTCCTGATTGTAGTATATTTGGACTTACTCTGTTTGAAGTTCTTTCGAGATTTCCAAATGGAGATGTCAACTAGGCAATTGAGTTTCCTAGGACAAGAAACCAGAGGAAAGATCTGGGCTAGAGAGAGACGACTAATCCCCATGTATTTAGTTTATAACAAAAACCAGGCATTGGTGGGAATGAGATTAGAAGACCAGCAACTAAGTCTTCTAGAAGTGTGACATTTAATGGCCAAGTAGAAGATAAATGTAGAGGCAGGAGAAAAAGCCAGACAGCCAGGAAGAAAACCAGAATATGATGTATAGAAGCTAGAGAAGCATGTTTTAAGAAAGAGCAGCAGTGCAGGTTCTGCTGAGAGGCCAAAAAGATGAAAATATTAATTTCTGGTGGTCCAAACAGAAGCTCTTTTAATGACATGATAAAGACATGGGTGAAAGGTGAGGAAATGGAGTCCAGCAATTATTGATAACTTTTCTGGAAAGATACAGAGGTTGGGTAATAGAAATAAAAGTCTAGTGAGAGTTATTTAAAAAGGGCAGCACCTGGCTGGCTCAGTCAGTAGAGCCATGTGACTCTTGATCTCAAGGTCACGAGTTCCGGCTCCCATTGGGTGTAGAGATTAAAGATTTTATTTAGGGGCGCCTGGGTGGCTCAGTGGGTTAAAGCCTCTGCCTTCGGCTCAGGTCATGATCTCGGGGTCCTGGGATTGAGCCCCGCGTCTGGCTCTCTGCTTAGTAGGGAGCCTGCTTCCCCCCACTTCTCTCTGCCTGCCTCTCTGCCTACTTGTGATCTCTCTCTCTGTGTCAAATAAATAAATAAAATCTTTAAAAAAAAAAATCTTTTTTTTATTTGAGAGAGAACACGAGCAGGGGAAGCAGACTTCCCACTAAGCGGGGAGTCCAGGACCCTGAGATTACAACCCAAGCAGAAGGCAGATGTGTAACTGACTAAGCCACCCAGGCACCCCTAGGGATTACTTTTTTAAAAGGAAGGGGGTATGTGTGGGTGGGTGGGTGGAGATACTTGGATAAAAGAACAGAGAAATCAATAGGGTAAGATTCTAGAAAGAGCAGGAGTGTAAAGAGATCTACTCACCCTCTAATCTTTTCCACTATGAAATGGTTTAACTATAAACTCAGTGTATTTAGATATATAAGTGTACATACCCTTTTGCCTTAATCTTTATATATCAAATCCATTTTTTTTGTTTAACCTACAACAGGGTTCACCTATCTCTCTTTACAAATGACTAATATCCAGGGTATTCTCACTTCTTTTAGGGAACTGATGGAGTGGAATACCTATTAATTCCTGTGGACAGTGGAACATTGAGTGATTTTCTGGAAAAGGAAGAAGAGGAGTCTTGAAGTTGTCCTTTACTCTTGAATCTTCTGTGGAAGAAAGGGTTACACCCCAGCTGCCACTCCTCTAGTCTAAAGTGTGTTTACATCTAACATTAGATTCTTCCAGTGTACAAGACTTCAAGTTGGGAGGGGAGGAATGTCATCGATTAGAATCTTGATTTAGCCTGGCTGGTGTACCATCTCTAGTACTATGCAGCGGTCCTCAAGTTGGAGAAAACGTGCCTTTCATTCATTACCTCTCTGGAGACTTCATGCTGGAATGAACAGTGTGCTCAGGGACTTTTGGAGCTGGATGTTCTTGAATTCTTTTATACTAGAGATGATATGATTCCTAATTTTTTGAGGGCCTTTTAAACACTCCCAGAGCTGATTGTTTGCACATGTGTTTGTTCCAGAGTATGGAGGTACTAAAATATTGACGTCACATAAATCCACTTGCTCTTCTGCCAGAGCTGATGAGTATAAAGAAGGCAGATCATCTTACTGTTCTTGAAAGGCTTAACAAAAGGTGTGTAAGACTGGGGAAGAGTAGGTGATCTAGCTTTCTCTTTTTGGATTTAGACTTCATCCTGGTGGGGCAGGGGAAGAGGGCATGACCCTCTCCAGTTGGGATAGTGGGAAAAGCATAATGAGCATATAGGGTGTATACCCACCTTAGAAAGCACATGAACAATAATCATGATACTTGGAACAGCCAACATCTGTGCCATCACCTTCATGACACAAGAAACCAGGCTACAGAAGAAACACAGTCCCGAATTACATTGTAGTCGTTTTTAAGACAACAGAAAATAAAAATTCAATTATTCTTGTATTGACATTTTTCTTCAATAACTTACAAGTGAGTAGCATATTAATGGCAGATATTAATCTTGATTTCTCTATCAAGTAGACCCAGAACTCACTGTAAGGCATTTTAGTTTTTTTCTTTAACAACTTCAAGCCCTCTATTACACAAGCCTTCTCCCTTAGGAAAGAGAAAAAGGCTAACTTTGGCCACTGGTCAGCTTCATAGTCTTCACATATTCTCTAAAATATTTCATACTTGGAAATGAAATTCTTCATTAAAACATCACTGTAATAAACGAGAACTGCTAATGCAGTACATACGTTATCTTGTAAACCCCTCTTATGAAACTTTCCCCAAATGTTCAGAATTTAAGTTCTTTCTCTTTGTGGCATATAATTTGTTAAATCTATGTGTGAGGGTTCAGTCACATAAAATCAAAATATTTCAATTAGTACATGAATTTGATTCTAAAAATTTTGTTACCAAAGGATAGTCACTAAAAAGTGAGTTTCCTTCCCCTTCACCGATCCAGTCCCTTACGCAACCAGTGATAGTTTATTCCTCCAGAGGTATTCTATGCACATGAAAGGGTATGTGTCTGTATCTCCTTCTAAAAACAAATGGTAGCATATGATATGTGCTCGTTTGCACCTTGCTTTTTTTGCTTAATATATCTAGTTTATAACTTATAGTATAAAAAAGTATATAAAAATCTTTAATGACCTATTATGCAAATTTTGCATTAGCCCTTAAATATCTACTGGTTTATTTTTATAATTTTTGTGTCCATTCTATTTGCAAGCAGTATGTGTCAACAGTCTATTAATAAAAAGCCAATTTGGATAGAATCACTTTTTCAAAGTACTGGTTTTTTACTAAAAATATTTTAAGTCCTTCAAAAATTTTATAAGTGCATCTTACAGATCTGAAGATATGAGCAGAATTATTCTACACTCCATTAACTTGTTTCAGTATCAATGTGCCTTATGCTCCTCTGACCAGTTAAAGCTTGACTGCTAAGACTCCAACTTCTGTTCCTCGATTCTGACAAGGGTGAACAGACCTGAAAATCTTGAAGGATTTTTCTGGCTGCTCTTAATAAAATGGCCAAATAAACAGGCCCAAAAAAGGCACAGGGGATGTAGAACAGGCATCCTTACACTCTACCAAAGTTGACATAACACTGTATTCCTGATGTAGAGAGTGCTAAATCAGCTCTTGTGATACTCTAAGAAACTGATTTTCTTAGCATGTTTGTCAGTTTAATACATGAACATTTCATTCATATAAAAGATTAGTGAGTTTAGGGGATGGTTAGTAGATAATCCTTATCTTTTTTTTTTTAAACTTACTTTAAGAAGTCTACTTTTTTTCCTTAACTCACTGTGGAGCCAGTAGCATTGTTTAAAATTTTTTCCCTACATTCTGGGAGGTGAGAAGACTCTTCCAGCTTAGTTCTGAGTAACTATCAGAGATGACAAAGTTGGGAGGGTCTCTTGTCTTATCACAGACTGTGTGGCTCCTAAAACTGAGGATTAAAAAAAGGTGTTATGCAAAAGACTTTGTTCTCCTGCTTTCTGTAATTACTTTGACTTCTCCCTTAGGAGAGTCTCCTACCTTTTGAGATTTCAAATTGCTGTTAATACATTTTCATTCATGTTTGTTGAACCTTTCCTACATAGAAGGCCCTGTGCTAGACAGAGGAATTGTAAGGAAGATGAAGGAAGAAATATTATGGGCTATAAAGGTTACAGTATTCTTAATATGCTGGAAATAAGTTTGAAATAACCGATGCCATGGAAAATATAACTTTAAATGTGAGTTTAAATAGAAAGTTAATTACCACATTCTCCTAACAATTTTGGCATATAGCAGCGCACTTTGGCCTCGAGCCCGCCCACATGTTTAGGTCACAATCTCTACTTCTGCTACCTAACTTGCGGGCCTTGAAATGGCAGCAGCATTCTCTTGGGAACACAGAAGTGCTTGGGCCCTACTCAAGCATCTGAATCAGTCTGCATTTGTAAACTACATCTCTGGGCACCTGGGTGGCTCAGACGGTTAAGCATCTGCCTTCAGTTCAGGTCATGATCTCAGGGTCCAGGGATTGAGTCCTTCATCGAGATCCTTGCTCAGCAGGGAGTCTGCTTCTCCCTCCCTCTCCTGCTTGAAAGCTCTTGCTCTTTTTCTGTCAAATAAATAAATAAAATCTTTAAAAAAATCGCCATATATTCTGCACATTAAAGTGTGAAAAGCAACAACATATAACTAAACCAGCACCTTAAAGTTAACAGTTAAGAAAATTTGACAAGTGAAAAGAAAGAATTCATCTTTGGTGACACTTTATTTTTAAAAAACTACAGAGGACATATTTGGGGGTATTTTTGGTTATTTAGAAACATGTCAGTAAATAAAAATTATGGTAACAATGGCATTCTTTTAAAAAAAAAACAATTTGGCAATAAGCATGTCCAATCATAAACAAATTATTTGATGCATTAAATCCCTTGTGAAGCTCTAACAAAAGGAATTTAATCCACAACCTTCAGGATGAATAACTTTAGTTAAAGGTGAAATCATGTCTTACCTTCAGTGTGCCATAAAGGAAAAAAAAGGTTTAGGAATCACTGCCCCCAAGCTAATTTTTTTTTTTTTGCATTTTATTTTTTAAATTTTATTTTTTCAATGATCTAAGAGTCATTTTTTATGCACCACACCCAGTGCTCCATGCAATACGTGCCCTCCTTAATACCCACCACCAGGCTCGACCATACCCCCTCCCCTCCAAAATCCTCAGTTTGTTTCTCAGAGTCCACAGTCTCTCATGCTTCATCTCCCCCTCCAGTTTCCCCCAACTTATTTCTTAAGCAGTACCTCTGACTATATCATTTCTGCCTCTGCTTTCTGCCCTAACAATAATGGATGACTTACTTGGGCTTTTTCAATGCACTGTGCTGTTTCTCTACACTTTGTGTTTGTTCAAGCTGTGCCTCTTGACTGAATTCTAACCCCCCATTTCCCCAGGAAACCTTCCCTGAAAGCCCTCTGCATATCTTTAGCATAGGTAATTACAATAAACTTTTTTTTTTTTTTTAAATTTTATTTATTTGACAGAAACACAGCGAGAGAGGGAACACAAGCAGAGGGAATGGTAGCGGGAGAAGCAGGCTTCCCACCGAGCAGGGAGCCCGATGCGGGGCTCAATCCCAGGACCGTGGGATCATGACCTGAGCCGAAGGCAGACACTTAACGACTGAGCCACCCAGGCACCCCTACAATAAACTCAAGTATCATCCACACTTCTGTCCTATTCCCACATCTCCATGGGCCAGGCACAGAGAACACAAGCAATGACTGAAGTAAATGCCACTGAGAGTCTCTCAAAGCTGTTTGCTCTCCCATTGACTTTGAGGTCGACCATCCCTCATCAAAGCTTTCTACTTGGCTCCCGATGCTTTGCTGATTCTCCTCCCACCTCCTCTCCTGGCTCTTCCTCCAACCCTTGAATTGGGGGCATTTCTTAAGGGTCAGTTCTATTGGTTATTTCTGTGGTGAATCAGTATTACAGGTGAACCACCAAGAATAATTTGTAAGTTAGGATCCCAAATCCTCCAGGAGATAACTGGTCCTACAGGGTCCTACAAAATAATTGTAAAATTCATTCCTTCCTCATCTTAGTATTTTAAAAGACTGGCTTTTGTCACTACCAAAGGAAAAAAAATACCAGAGCAACTGGAAATCTGTACAGAATTCAAAAGAAAAACCTCCCATACTACCCAGAGAAAATCCCAGTTAAAATGGGCTCCTCCTTCAGGATTTCCTACATACCTCTCATATCAGGTTTATCATCACTGCTCATTAAGAAGTGGTTAAGACAGACTCTGAAGCCAGACTATCTGAGTCTGTGTTCAAACTCCTGTCATTTTCTAATTATGTGGGCTTGGGCAAACTCCCTAACCTGTTTCAGTTTAATCATCTGTAAAATGGAAATCATAATACCTATATTCTTATTTCTATAGACTGAAAGTGCTTATAACATACCTGAGAATGCCTAGCACAAAATTAATATTGCATGATAACTGGGATTATTCTAAAAGCTAACCATCTTTCTGTATTACTAATAAAATTTCAGGTAAGTTACCTAAAAAGCAATAAAACAGTCATGAATAATGATCATGTATATTAAAAAACAAAAAACATAAAACCTCATCCTGATTCTGAAATTTAGGTCAAAGATCAGTGATCTACAAATGGGAACACAGAGACAAGACCTTATCCCCCTCTAGAGGCCACAACCTAGAAATAGGTGTTCCAATCTCAAGTTTTTAAAAGTATATTTTTAAACTAACCAAGGGCAGAGATACCTAGAATGACACGTCCCATCTATGAGTAAGCTAAGGAGAAGACTGCTTGAGCAACTTACCCAGAATGTTAAGTAAACAGATTTTAGTGGATCTTTCCTGGAGTTTATAATGATTACATACTTTACATTGTATAATCATCTTAATTCCTTTTATAATAAATACTTATTTTTGAATGGTAGTTATGCTATGGTTTTTACCATATGACCTACAGAACATTTGGTGAAGCAGATTTACAAACCAGAAATAATGTACATTCTAAGACATTCTTCCAGGAGGATTCTAACTCTGCTGATTCATGTTATGCATTCAAGTTGGGATTGTCCTCCTGTTATTCCTGTATACTTTATACCACATGAAGAGGATCTCTGTCTGTCTCTGACAGGATAATATTAATCTTATTTTCCAAGTGAGCACCCAGCATATCTCGAAGATCAGAAAGAAAGCCTCGTTCTGTGTTGCTATGTTCACAGAGGATGACATTTATTCCCTGGGATGCAGCATCCAGAACATCATGATGGGACATCTCACCTGCCAACAAAGGAAAGAGCAAATACTTAAATATTAGATAAGGAGTCTGCAGAGTGCTGAACCACAACTGCAGAAACACCAAGTTCACTCTGCGTAAAAAGCAAAACTTTACACATAAATCTAGAAAGTTAGGTACAGGTTTTCTTACATGTCCTCCAATTTAGGAGGACATGTAACCATCCCACTGAGAATTCCAACTTCTTTCTCCTTGGCCTATTCAGGACAAGAATCTAAAGCGGCAAATGCAACAGTATCTAATACTGCCAGACCCAAACCCATAAGAACACCCATTCAAAATGTGTCCATTAGGGGCGCCTGGGGGGGGGGGTCTCACTGGTTAAGCAATCTCAGCTCAGCTCTCGATCTCAGGGTTATGAATTTGAGCCCTACATTGGGCTCCATGCTCCGCCTGAAGCCTACTTTAAAAAAAAAAAAAAAAATACAAATGTTTCCACTATAAAATAAATGACCACTACTAAGTCAACTGGGCTTTCAGAAAACTACTCTCTCATATAAATATTAAATAACAAATACCTCCAGAAAAATCCTAGGATTACTTCCCAAAAACTCCTTTATGCTTTGTGAACACCAAAATTTTCAGTATCAACTCTAGTCTGATTCATAAAGATGAAATGAGTTTAAGGTTATTTCTAAATTAAAGACAAGGTTAAAAAAAATAACAAAAATTAAAACAGGGCATTTATTTTCCTTTGACTTAGGCAAAATTTCTAGAAACTCTGAAGTTACTGGTAGAAGAGGATCTAATCTTTTATAAAAAGATTTCGGGGAAACTCAAGTGTTCTGAATTTTTAAAAACCCCATTTGTGAGTCTGACGACTTCAAATTTTTTAATCTTTTATTTGTTTATTTAACTTCATTTTTTTTTCTTAATATTTTATTTATTTGACAGAGAGAAACACAGCGAAAGAGGGAACACAAGCAGAGGGAGTGGTAGCGGGTGAAGCAGGCTTCCTGTCGATCAAGGAGCCCGATGCGGGGCTCGATCCCAGGATCCTGGAATCATCACCCGAGCCGAAGGCAGCCACTTAACGACTGAGCCACCCAGGCACCCCATTCATTTTTTTTTTTTTTTTTTAAGATTTTATTTATTTATACGAGAGGCAGAGAGACAGAAATGGTAACAGAGAGCACGAGTGGGGAGGAGAGGGAGAAGCAGGCTCCCTGGCTGAGCAGGGAGCCTGATGTGGGGCTCAATTCCAGGGTGCTGTGATCATGACCTGAGCCGAAGGCCGACACTTGACCCATTGAGCCACACAGGCACCCTGATGACTTGAAATTTAACAGCAAGAAGATGCTGCATAATTTGGCTTATTCGTAACAAGCATAGTTTAGGAGTATGTTTAAAGCCCTAAAAGCATAAAAAAGTAAGGAGAAAAGGTTCTTCACTGAGAAATTTTCAATCCCCCACACTTCCTCCTGCTCTCCAATATGTGAAATTTCATATATGGGATAATTTTTTTCAAGCACCTTTTAACATGTCTTTTTTTTTTTTTTAAGATTTTATTGACTTACTGGGTGCCTGGGTGGCTCAGTGGGTTAAAGCCTCTGCCTTCAGCTCAGGTCATGATCTCAGGGTCCTGGGATCAAGCCCCACATTGGGCTCTCTGCTCAGCAGGGAGCCTGCTTCCCCCCCTCTCTCTGCCTGCCTCTCTGCCTACTTGTGATCTATCTCTAATAAATAAAATCTTTAAAAAAAAAAAAAAAAGATTTTATTGACTTACTTATTTTAGAGCGAGAACACGAGAGCAGAGGGGCAGAGGGAGAGAGAGAATTCCAGCAGACTGCCAGCTGAGCTCAGTGCCTGGCCTCACAACCCTGAGATCATGACCTGAGCTGCAACCAAGTGTCCGATGCTTAACCGACTGAGCCACCCAGGCGTGCCAAAAATATCTTCATCTCTAATAGTAAAATATTTTAATCTGTAATAGAACAAAAAGACCCTAATGGGCCCAGTTAGAAGCCGTGCTTCAGGAGAGACAAGTCTGGTGGCCTGGATTATTATAAATGCTCTGAGAAGGCATGAAAGTGGAGGAATCTGCAAAGACTCCACAATAATAGATGAAGGTAAGGGGAAGAGAAGCCTAGCTCAGGATGCTAGCTGTGGGAAAGAAAGAGCAAATAAGAAAGAATTTATATTTACAAGGAACAAACCCCAGTCTGCTGGTCTTTCCACAATATTACCCTTAATGACCTGGTCCTACCATGTTCTGCTCAAAGGAAGGGTGATGAACATCAGCAGAGGCCCATGTGTGTGGTCCTTCAACTGGTACTTTTCATCCCTGAGGTTATACTCAAAGTGACACTTCACAGATTATAGACACCCAAGGTCAGTCAGATAAGATGACACTTTGCATTTCCCCAAATAACCAGATAGAAAGACTATTTTAACAATTTGAATTGCATTAATTTATCTTATGCACATACTGCTTAATACTTTAAAAAAAAACAAACTTAATTTTAAGAAAGTCATTATTTCGGTGCCTGGTGGCTCAGTTGGTTAAGCAACTGCCTTTGGCTCAGGTCATGATCCCAGAGTCCCAGAATCGAGTCCCGAATCCAGCTTCCTGCTCAGCAGGGAGTCTGCTTCTCCCTCTGACCCTCCCCCCCCCATGCGCTCTCTTTCTCAAATAAATAAAATCTTAAAAAAAAAAAAAAAAAAAAGTCAGTCATTATTCATGAGAAAACAACCACAGGCCCCAAACTGAGAGACACGCCATAAAATAAATGGTCTATACTCTTCAAAATGACAGTGCTCTGGACAAAGATGCACTCCAGACAGACTATATATTAAATAAATGTTTTAACAATATTAAATTCCTGTATTTGATCACTGTCCATGGTCATATATCAACTTTATTCTTAGGAGACATATGCTGATGTATTTAGAGATGAGATAAAAGGTCATATATACAATTTATTTTAAAATGGTTTTGGAGGAAACAAATAGATTTATACACACACCCATAGATATTTATACACATATATACAGGTACATATATATAACAGGTATGTGACACAGAATGTGCAGATGTGGCAAAATATAACCATTACTAAACTTTATTATTCATTTATTTTAGTAGCTCTTTGCCCAATGTGAAGCCCAACGTGGGGCTTGAAATCAAGACCTGAGCTGAGATCAAGAATCGGATGCTTAACCGACTAAGCCACCCAGATGCCCCTATAACCATTAGTAATCTTAAGTGAAGGACACACAAAAGTTCCTTGTACTATCCTTGCAACTTTTCTACAGGTCTGAAATTCCTTCAAAATAAATAAATATTAAAATTAAATAGTCACATAATGCCATAAGCTATTTTGTCAAATTGTTTATACACCAAAAGTTTATTTCAATCTGGTACAAGTTTGAGGGCTTATAAAAATTTTAGGTCTTTAGAAGAACAGAAAATGGGTTATGGTCATGTTCCTTTTTAATAAGTTCAGAGCAACTACATCAGGCTTGCTCAGATGCTGCACCTCTATACTTCTGGATGTGACAATGTTAATAAGTTCAGCAGCCTCTCAAGGAGGGGGTGCTAGATAGATAATAATGGGCAGGGACATGGAGGGCAGGAGAGGAATAATAATGAAGAGGCCTAGGAAGCAGCCATGGGGGTTAAGACCCTCAATTCTGGTCCTAGAAGTCAAAAAGTAATTTTTTTTTTAGAAAGATTTTAAGTAATCTCTGTACCCAACATGGGGATTGAACTTAAAACCCCGAGACCAAATGTTATATACGCTACGGACTGAGCCAGCCAGGTGCCCTGGAAAAAGTAATTAACTCCCTCTCTCTTAACTCCAAGGAGAAACAGATGTGGAAATGCAGCTGGTATCAGGAAGGGTACAAAGTGCTTCCAAATCCTTTGAATGAGAGGCCATGTTACCTATCAGATGTTATCTTCTATAACAGAAAGTGAAGCCTGGGTGCCAAACAATTACTGTCCAACAGAAATGCATACTGTAGCTTAAGGACAAAGCGACAGGGACTGGAGAGGAAGGCATGACCATCAGGGCAGGAGCCAGACAGTGACAGGAAAAGTTTCTCTCAGGACATATCTGAGTTTATCACTGGAAGTATAAAGAAAGAGACCAGAAAGGCATTCTAGCCAGAGAAAACAGCATAAGCAAAGGCTGCATGGATGAGGACGAACGTTTAGGCTTGACCCAGACACATTAAGGAAATCGCTGAAGGCTCTGTAGCTAAGATAGCATTATACCCCATCAAATCTGTACTTGTGAAGGACAGTTCATTTCAGGGGGCATATGTGGAAGACTAAGATTAGGGACTTGATGAAGTATCTCAGGTAGGAGATGATGCCTGAGTAGAGATAAAAGGAAAGACTCTATGAAAATTCTGGAGCTAGAACTGATAGGAGCTAATAACTGACTCTAGGGCTGAGTAAGAATCATTTTCTGGCTAAGGTAGAAATGTAGGAAGTGTCCCATCAACTGACATGAAATCATGTGTAGGAAAGACGACAGGTTAAATAAATGCTCAACATCAGTGTTTTAGGGGCGCCTGGGTGGCTCAGTCGTTAAGCGTCTGCCTTCAGGCCAGGTCATGATCCCAGGGTCCTGGGATCGAGCCCCGCATCGGGCTCCCTGCTCCGCAGGAAGCCTGCTTCTCCCGCTACCATTCCCTCTGCTTGTGTTCCCTCTCTCGCTGTGTTTCTCTGTCAAATAAATAAAATCTTAAAAAAAAAAAAAAAAATCAGTCTTTTATATAATCTAATAATAAATTGCTAAATGATTTTTCCCCTCTACAAAAAATATGGTCTGTCTCCAATTTCAGTGTAGTACCTGTTTAGTTCAGGTTCAAACAATAGTTATTAGGGGCACCTGGGTGGCTCAGTTGGTTAAGTGACTGCCTTCGGATCAGGTCATGATCCCAGGGTCGCGGGATCAAGCCCCACATCAGGCTCTTTGCTTGGTGGAGAGCCTGCTCCTTCCTCCCTCTCCCTCTGCTGCTCTGCCTGCTTGTGCTCTCTCACTATCTCTGTCAAATAAATAAATAAAATCTTTAAACAAACAAACAAAAACAATAGTTATTAGATCCATTTATATGCCAAGTGCTGTTCTAAAATCTACTTTTTATCTCATAAAACGTAAACCACGGTTGGGAAAGGATAAACACACAAAAAGAAAAGGAGACCCAAAGGTTGTCCTACCTGTGAGGTAAAGGTCGGCCTCCGTCCCCTGCAGCACGGTGCTCCCGGAACCAGCGCACAGGGCCACGACTCTGACTGGAGACTCTTCAAAATAAAGGAATCAAGAAGACCAATACTTTACAATTCCCCTTCCTTTTAATATTATAACTTGTATCAAGAATTCTTCACATAATGCAGACTTCAGTCCTGGTCTCATCACCAGTACATGAACTTTGCTTACTGAATTTTAAAAAGTAACAAATCCTGGGGCGCCTGGGTGGCTCAGTCGTTAAGCGTCTGCCTTCAGCTCAGGTCATGATCCCAGGGTCCTGGGATCGAGCCCCGCATCGGGCTCCCTGCTTGACAGGAAGCCTGCTTCTCCCGCTACCATTCCCTCTGCTTGTGTTCCCTCTCTCGCTGTGTTTATATCAAACAAATAAAATCTTTAAAAAAAAAAAAAGTAACAGATCCCGTCTTCATAGAAACAAGCAGATTATTCTTTGGTATTGCATAAATAACCCAACACAGGGCTGTTATTTCTTCAGACGTACCTGGCTGCACAAGCCCACTAAGACACCACTGAACAGTGCTAACTGTTCAGCTCTAGGCTTTATCCCTGCTGCTAGGTAAAGAGACCTCTCCTGGGTTTCCAGGCAACAGTGAGAGGTAGGCAGGTACTAACACTGTTCTCAAGTAGGGAAACAAAACAGCTAAAGAAATGCTACAAAACTGATTTGACATATATTTTTAAATATATTTCCTCTAAAAGAACAACCTTTGAAGAGTTGAAGAGTAAAATAACAGAAACTTTGAAGCCCAAATCCACAAGTATATAGCCCCTAGGGCTTCTAGAATGGATACTTCATTAGTGGTCATTCCATTAGAGGTATTTTAAACATTTACTGATTTGAAAGAGAGAGTGCGTGCATGTGTGAACAGGGTTAGGGGCAGAGGGAGAGAGAATCCTCAAGCACGCGCCCCACTGACTATGGAGCCTGACATAGGGCTCGATCCCAGGACCCTGAGATCATGACCTGAGCGGAAATCTAGAGTCAGATGCTTAATTAACCCACACAGGCACTCCTAGGGGTATTTTAAAAGAGGGGCTGAGGGCACCCTCTGCATGGAGAGTCCCGGGATCCCCAGGCCTGTACACACTTCAGGTACAGCTGTCTTGCCAGGGTGCCCCCAGCATAAAGCACCTTGGGACCTCCCCAGCCCATGCCCTACCTCCACTCCAGCTGCCCCACTGAGGCACTTTCTGCACAGAGCACCCTGGGACACTAGCCTTACACCCACTTCAGCTTCGGTTACTCTGCTGGGATGACCTCTACACTGAGAGCCAAGGGATACCCCATGTGCACCCACTTCACCTTCAGCTGTCCTGTCAGGGCATTCTCTGAGAGCCTCAGGACCAGTCCATGCCCGCTTTAGCTCCTGCCATCCCACTAGGACAGCCCCAGCAGAGAGTGCCCTGGGACTCCTAGCCCATGCCAGACACTACTCCAGCCAGCCAGCCAAAGCCACCAGGCACACACAGCCTACACAGGGATGGCCATACACAAGACCATCCCTTCAGGTTTAGAAGGAGCTGTTCCACCTAATTCAGAGAAATGAACACAGAAAGTCAAGCAAAATGAGAAGACTGAGGAATAAACTCCCCAATGAAAGAACAAGACAAAACCTCAGAAAAAGAACTAAATGAAACAGAGATAAGCAAAATGCCAGGCAGAGTTTAAAGTAATGGTCATAACAATGCTCACCAGACTGGAGAGAAGAGTGGAAGAACTCAGTGAAAACTTCAACATGGAGACAGAAAACATAAAACCCTATCGGGGTTGAAAAATATAGCTGAAATGAAAAATACACTAGAGGGAATCAACAGATTAGTGGATGCAGAAGAACAGATCAGTGATCTGAAAAACAGGGTGATGGAACACATCCAACCTGAACAGCAAAAAGAAAATCATTTTTTAAATGAGAATATGGTAATGGATCTTTTCAACATCAAGCTCACAAACATTAGCATTATATGCGTCCCAGAAGGAGAAGAGAGAAAGAGTCAGAAAGCTTATTTGAAAGAATAATAGCTGAAAACTTCCCTGATCTGAAGGAAACAGACATACAAGTTTAGGAAGCACAGAGAGTTCCAAACAAGATGAACCCAAGGAGGCCCATACCATGACACATAATAATTGAAATGTCAGAATAAAAGATAATTTTATCAGCTGACTTTCAGCAGAACTTTTGCAGGCCAAAAGGGAATGTTCATGATATAAAGTGCTAAATGGAAAAAACTTATCATCAAGAATAATCTTCCCCGGGGTGCCTAGGTGGCTCAGTAGGTTGGGCTTCTGTCTTCGGCTCAGGTCATGACCTCGGGGTCCTGGGATCAGGCCCCATGTCGGGCTCTCTGCTCGGTGGGGAGCCTGCTTCCCCCTCTTTCTCTGCCTGCCTCTCTGCCTACTTGTGATCTCTTTTTATCTGTCAAATAAATAAATAATATCTTAAAAAAAAAAAAAAATCATCTACCCAGCAAGATTACCATTCAGATTTGAAGGAGAGATAAAATGAGCTTCCCAAAGGAGCTCATCACCACTAAACCAGACTTACAAAAAATGTCAAAGAACTTCTTGAAGTGGATAAGAAAAAGCCATAATTAGAAGAAAGTTATGAATAAAAATATGTAAAATAAGATAATGTATACAAAAAACATGGAGGAGGGAGTAAAGAAGAAGTCCTATTAAAAGGAGTTCCAACTGGGGCACCTGGGTGTCTCAGTCAGTTGGGCAGCCAATTCTTGATTTCAGTTTGACAGACAGCTAGAGAGCACAAGCAGGGGGAGCAGTAGAAGGAGAGGAGAAGCAGGCTACCTGCTGAGCAGAGAGCCTGATGTGGGGTTTGATCCCAGGACGCTGGGATCATGACCTGAGCTGAAGGCAGACACTTAACCATCTGAGCCACCCAAGCGCCCCAAAGTCTCAATAAATTTAAGAAGAATGAAATTATATCATGCGTCTTTTCTGACCACAAGGCAAGAAAGTAGAAGTCAATCACAAGAAAAAAACTGGAAGAACCACAAACACGTGAAAGTTAACCAACCAATGGGTCAATAAAGAAATCAAAGAAGAAATAAAAAAATACAGAGAGACAAATGGAAATGAAAGCACAATGGTCCAAAATCTGAGACACAGTAAAAGCAATTCTAAGGAAAATTTACAGTGATACAGGCCTACCTCAAGAAACAAGAAATATCTGAAGTAAACAATCTAACCTTATACTTAAAGGAACTAGAAAAAAAACATAACCCAAGGTCAGTAGAGGAAGGAAATAATAGATTAGAGCAGAAATAAATGAAATAAATTTTTTTTTAAGAAAAAAAATGGCTCAAACAATAGAAAAGATCACTGACACCAAGAGGCATTTCTTTGAAAAGGTAAACAAAATTGATAAAACTTTGGCCAGACTCAAGAAAAACAGAGAGGAACCAAATTTAAAAAATCAGAAATGAAAGAGAAGTAACAACTAACACAACAAAAACACAAAAGATGAGCGACTACTTTGAAAAACTACACACCAACAAATTGAACAACCCAGAAGAAATGGATAAACTCCTGGAAATACACTATCTTCCAAAATTGAATCAGGAATACATAGAAAATCTGAACAGACTAATTTACTAATAATGAAACTGAACTGGTAATCAAAAAACTCCCAACAAATACAAGTCTAGTTGAATTTACAGGTGAATTCTACCAAACACTTAAAATTGTTTTCTACCAAACACTTAATTCTACCAAACATTTAAGGAAGAGTTAATACCTATTCTCTCCAAACTGTTCCAAAAAATAGAAGAGGAAGGAAATCTTCCAAATATATTCTACAAGGCCAGCATTACCTTGATTCCAAAACCAGACAAAGACACTCCCAAACTAGAGGCCAATATCTCCAGTGAACATAAATACAAAAATCCTCAATAAAACATTAGCCAACCATATTCAACAATGCATTCACCACGATCAAGTAGTGTTTATTCCAGGGATGCAAGAATGCTTTAACAGTCATAAAATCAATGTAAAACACCACGTTAACAAAGCAAAGGATAAAAATCACATGATCATCTCAATAGGTGCAGAAAAGGCAATGGACAAAATTCAACATCTGTTCAATAAAGTGGGTCTAGAGGAAACATTCCTCAACGTAATAAAGCCCATATATGAAAAACCCACAGCTAACATCATACTCAATGGTGAAAAACAGAGCTTTTCCTCTAAGACCAAGAATAAGACAAGAATGCCCACTCTAGCCACCGTAAGTTGTAGTCACAGCAATCAAACAAGAAATAAAAGATATCCAAATTGATAAGGAAGAAATAAAACTCTATTTGTAGGTGACATAATAGTATACATAAAAAACCCCAAGACTCGACCAAAAAACCATTAAAAATAATAAATGAATTCAATAATGTTGCAAAATACAAAATTAATATACAGAAGTCTGTTACATTTCTATACACTAATAATGAAGAAGAAGAAATTAAGGAAATAATTCCATTTACAATTGCACCAAAAAGAATAAAATAAGAATAAACTTAACCGACGAGGTCAATGTCCTGTACTCTGAAAACTATAAAACACTGATCTAAAAAATTGAAGATGACATAAATGGGAAGATATTCCGCTATCATGGATTTGAAGAATATTGTTAAAATGTCCATACTACCAAAAGCAATCAATTGAATCAAAAGATTCAATGCAATCCTCATCAAAATACCAACATTTTCATAAAACTAGAACAAATAATACTCAAATTTGTATGGAATCATCAAAGACTCCGAACAGCCAAAGCAATTTTGAGAAAGAACAAAGCTGGAGGCATCACACTTCCCGATTTCAAAATATACCACAAAGATTTAATAATCAAAACAGTATGGTACTGACACAAAAACAGACACATAGATCAATGGAACAGAATAGAGCTCAGAAATAAACCTACACTTATATATAGTCAATTAATCTTTGACAAAGGAGGCAAGAATATGCAATGGGAAGAAGTCTGTTCAATAAATGATGCTGGGAAAACTGGACAGTTACATGCAAAAGAATAAAACTGGACCCCTATCTTACACCAACACAAAAATAAACTCAAGATGGATTAAAAACCTAAATATGGGGCACCTGGGTGGCTCGGTGGGTTAAAGCCTCTGCCTTTGGCTCAGGTCATGATCTCAGGGTCCTGGGATCAAGCCCCACAATGGGCTCTCTGCTCAGCAAGGAGCCTGCTTCCCCCTCTCTCTGCCTACTTGTGATCTCTCTCCTCTCTGTCAAATAAATAAATCTTTAAAAAAAAAAAACCAAAAAAAAAACACCTAAATGTAAGACCTGAAACCATAAAACTCCTAAAAGAAAACATAGGCAGTAATTTCTCTTACATTGGCCTTAATAATACTTTCTAATTAGGTCTCCTAAAGCAAGGTAAACAAAAGCAAAAATAAACTATTAGAACTACACCAAAATAAAAAGCTTCTGCACAGGCACGCCTGGGTGGCTCAGTTGGTTAAGCATCTGCCTTTGGCTCAGGTCATGATCCCGGAGTCCTGGATCAAGCCCCACATTGGGAATCCCTGCTCTGCAGGGAGTCTGCCTCTTCTTCTGCCCCTCACTCTGCTTGTGCTCACTCTCTCTCAAAAAAATAAAATCTTAATTAAAAAAAAAACAACTTTTGCACAGCAAAGGAAACCATCAACAAATTGAAGAGGCAATTTACTAAAAGGGAATAGATACTTGCAATGATAAATCCAATAACAAATTAACATCCAAAATATATAAACTTATACAACTCAACACTAAAAAAACCCCACATAATCCAATTTAAATGGGCAGAAAACCTGAACATTTTTTTCAAAGACATACAGATGGTCAATAAACATGTGAAGAGAGAGTCAACATCACTCATCATAAGAGAAATGCAAATAAAAACCACAAGGAGGTAACATTCACATCCGTCAGAAAGGATGAACTCAAAAAAACAAGAAATAACAAGTGTTGGTGAGGATGGGAGAAAAAGGAATCTTCACATACTACTGATGGGAATGCAAACTGGTGCAGCCACTGCAGAAAACAGTATGGAGTTTCCTCGAAAAAATAAAAATAGGAATACCATATGATCCAGTAATTCCACTACTGGGTATTTATGCAAAGAAGATAAAAACACTAATTTGAAAAGACAAATACACTCCTATGTTTACTGTAGCATTATTTACAACAGTCAAGCTAAGGAAGCAACCCAAATGCTCATCAATAGATAAATGGACAAAAATGATGTGGTAAATATACATAATGAAACATTATTCTGCCACAAAAAAGGAGATCTTGCCATTGCAACAACATGGATGGACCTAGAGGGTATTATGCTAAGTAAAATAAAGTCAGAAAAAGACTAATGCCATGAGGAATCACATATGAGGAAAATAGAGGGGTTCCTGGGAGGCTCAGTCGTTAAGCATCTATTTTAGGCTCAGGTCATAATCCCAGGGTCCTGGAATTGACCGCCGCATTGGACTCCATGCTCTGCCAGAAGCCTGCTTCTCCCTCTCCCACTCCCCCTACTTGGGTTTCCTCTCTGTCTGTCAAATAAATTAAAATAATAATAAATAAAATAAAATCTTTAAAAAAACAAAAGAAATAAACAAAATGCAGGAGACCCATAAATACAGAGAACAGATGGTTGCCAAAGGTATGGCAGAATGGGCAAAGTATGTGAGGGGGGTAGGAGACATTTCCTAGAATGAATAAGTCATGGGGACAAAAGGTACAGCATAGGGAATATGGTTAATGGTATCATAACAGTATTGTATGGTGACAGACTGGTAGTCACACTTAGCACAGCATCATCTATAGACTTGTTGAATAATTATGTTGTACACCCGAAACTAACATAACATTGTATGTTAAGTATACTTCAATTAAAAAATAAATAAAACAAGGCACCAGGGTGGCACAACTGATTAAGTGTCTGACTCTTGGTTTCAATTCACCTCGTGATGTTAGGGTCATGAGATCAAGACTCACACTGGGCTCCATGCTCAGTGCAGAGTCTGCTTGGGATTATCTCTCCCTCTCCTTCTGCCCCTCCCCACACTCTATGTACATCCACATGCATGCATGCTCTCTCCCAAATAAAGAAATAAATCTTTCAAAAATTAAAACAATCAAGAAATAAATAAGATTAAAATTTTAAGTCTGAAAGAAAAAATTTTAAAAAGCAGCTTTGGAGTTGGATCAGAAATTAAATCCCAACTCTGCCATCCATTTTCTTCGGAAACTAACTCCCACAAGTTGTTTGTGGACTAAGTTACCTATTTATCTGAACCTCAATTTTATCACCTGTAATATAATACGAATAACACCTTCCACATAACTAACAGCCAGCATGTACTATACGTAATGTATGCCAGTCACTGTGCCCAGGCACATGGATTATACTAACTGGAAGAGTAAGGCTTTATTATTATTACTGCAGCTTTTACAGATGAGACTACCCTGACACTGAGGTGTTCACTGACTTGTCAAAGTTATGCAGCAAACAGGACACAGAAATCTGAACCAAAGGCATTCACAATCCACACTCATAATAACTATGCTCCACTCACTGCCTTTACAGTGGGAATTCACAAACTTAGGACATTCAGTACGCTGCTAGGCTCACTGCAGGAGTCCAACAAGTGTTCTCTTCACCTTTGTTCCCAAAAGTACTGGGAAAAGCCAAAAGACAAGACAGTGGCTACAAGACTCACACTGTAGTGAGTCACTCTGAACCTCACTATAAAATATCACCAGATGGTAAAATATAACATTTGCATTGTTAATTGGAGCAAAAACGATTTCCAGCTCTCTTCTTGGCCCATGTTACCATGACTACATTTCATGTACTAACTTATACTAACATGTGATTCATTCTGGCCAATAAATTGAACAGAAAATATATCATTTTCCAGGATAGAATATTTAACTGATGGTTTAAGACCTTCCAAAATTCTCCCTCTGCAACAGAAATCAGTCTATGGTGAGGAGACTTCTGCTGACTTGAACACCAAATATGAGAGAGACATAAATCTTGTTTAGCCAATAAGATGTTTACCACAGCATAATCTAGTCCACCCTGATCGATAAAAGAAACCAGTCACCTCCCATGAACTAACATATTTCCTGTCACTTACATTATATAACCAAGAACTTCAAGTTTTGTTCAAACACTACGTAAAACTACATTAGTAGATACACCAGACAAATAAATGGTACATATTTACCTAAGGTCCTTCCTACCCCAAGAGCAAGGCGAACATGAGATAGTTTAAGGTGCCTTTTGATTCGCTCAATCATGGCTGCCAAGGAAACAGATTCATCCAGTGTGCATAACCGTCCCATTCCAGTATGTGGAAGCAGAGGCTGAGGAGAAACAGAAGTTAGAAAAACTGTCCATCTTCGTCCTAGTAAACAAACAGCACGTGATTAGAATAAAACATGCACACTGTGAGCTTAGTCTATCAGCACCAGGCTAAAGCCTGGGGATGGAAACCTGACAAAAACATTCTCTGACTTCTAGGAGCTCAGACTTCTGGAAAGGCAAATGTTTAGATAACTCATCACAATAAAAGTGTTTAAAGAGGGGCGCCTGGGTGGCTCAATGGGTTAAAGCCTCTGCCTTCAGCTCAGGTCATGATCTCAGGGTCCTGGGATCGAGCTCCGCATCGGCTCTCTGCTCAGCAGGGAGTCTGTTTCCCCCTCTCTCTCTGCCTGCCTCTCTGCCTACTTGTGATCTCTCTGTCAAATAAATAAATAATCTTTTAAAAAGGTGTTTAAATACAAGAGAGGTGCTATTTTATGGGAGCACAAAGAAACAACAAAATAAATGAGCTGGGACGTGGGGTGGGGGTACTTGGAGGAAGTGCAATCAAAAGGTTTTTTTGGTTTTGGGGTCTTTGTAAAAAAGATTTTATTTATTTGTCAGAAAGAGAGAGAGAACACAAGCAAGGGGAAGCAGCAGGCAGAAGGAGAAGCAGGCTCCCCGCTAAGCAAGGGGCCCAATGTGAGACCTGATCCCAGGACTCTGGGATCATGACCTGAGCTGAAGGCAGATGCTTAACCAACTGGAATCAAAGGTTTTACAGACACTTGGGTCTCTCAGACTAGAAAAAAGGTAAAAAAGGAGAGATGGTAAATGCAGTGTGGTAAGAAAGGGATAGAGTGAAATGTGGATCCAAGAGCAGACACTATGGTGTGCAGAGCAAGGGCTTGGGACAGAAGGCATGGGCAATCATGAAGGGCTTTTGTATACTATGCTAGAAAACATGGACTGTGCCCACTAGGGAGACTATTCATCTCTCAGGTGAGGAAAGATAAGAATTTCAACTACTGCGATGACAAAGCAAAGAGAGAAGAGAAGCAGTTTAGATTTGGGGACAGAATCAGCGGGGCTTGGATTTATGAGAGGCAAGGCAGAGCTGTGAAAACTTGGAAAATAAGGTAGATGATGATGCCACCAATGAAACAGAAAAAATATTTAAAGGGGGTGATGCAGGTTCGCCTGGGTAGATCTGTTGGTTAAGCATCCAACTCTTGAATTCAGCTAGGGTCATGATCTCAGGGTGAAGCCTGCTTAAGATTCTCTCTCTCTCCCTCTCTGCTCCTCCCTCCAACCCCTGCTCTCACAGGTATGCATGCTCTCTCTAAAGGGGTGATACAGGGAATAAGGTCAGTACTTTTATCTACTGAAGTACCTGTGAGATCCATTAAGAGGAAAATGTCAGAGAGTCCCTGGAAATATGTGTTTGTTTTTTAACTTTTTACCTTAAGAAAGCATTCTGAGTCAGAAAATCAAGATATAGGAATCATTATACAAACAGCAATCAGATTAAAGGAGCAAATAAAATTGTCCAGGCAGAGGTTATACAAGAGATAGAACCTGTAACCTGTAACTGAGTCTCTAACCCTAAAAAGTACTGCTATGTAATACCGGATGTCAACCACACTTCAATAAAAAACAGAAACTCTAGAGGCGCCTGGGTGGCTCAGTAAGTTAAGCATATGCCTTTAGCTCAAGTCATGATCCTGGAGTCCCCGAATTGAACCCTGCATCCAGCTCCCTGTTCAGTGGGGAGTCTGCTTCTCCCTCTGGCTCTCACCCTGCTTGTGCGCTCTCTTGCTCTCTCAACTAAGTAAGTTAAAAAAAAAAAAACAAAAACAGAACCTTTAAAATTATTTTTTATTATTTTATTTTTTTTGAGAGAGCGTGGATATATGAACTTGGGCAGAGGGGGAGTCGTGAGCAGGATCCACACCCAGTGTAGAGGCGCGCCTCATGACCCTGAGATCATGACCCGAACCAAAATCAAGAGCTGGGCACTTAATGGACTGAGCCACCCAGGCACCCCCAAATCAGAACTTTTTTTTTAAAGTACTGCACTGCTGTGACCCAAATGTGTCTGCCCCCACACAAATTCATACGTTGAAATCCTAACCCCCAAAGGTAATGGTATTAGGAGGCGGAGCCCTATGAGAAGGTATTTGGGGGGTACTTAAGTCATGAGTGGAGAGCCCACATGACTGGGATTTGCTTATACAATAGGGCTCCGAGAGATGTCCCTAGTCCTTCCCTTTATATGAGAACAAAGAGAGAAGGTACCGCTGATGAACCAGGAAGTAGGCCCTCACCAGACACCACTCAAATCTGTTGGTACTGTTACCTTGGACTTCCCAGCCTCCAGAACTGTGAGAAATAAATTTCTGTTGTTCATAAGCTATCCAGTCTGGGGTATTTTGTCATAGCAGCCCAAATGTGTTATAGCAGCCCCAATGGACTAAAACATCTACCAACAGTTTTCTACTCCTGGAATGTCTCCATTTCTCAATATATTTTTTCAGGATATTTTACACATTCTACACCACCTTGTGCTTCTTTAAGTAATGGTTATTATAGCCTGCCAATCTAACAATTTACAAATGAAACTGTCAAACAAAAATATACAGTAATATATTTTTATTACCTTCTCCAGTGACAGAATTTCAGTCTTCTGATAGAACTGTGTGCTCTGGGAAAGAAAAGCCACCACCTGTATCATAGCCTCCTGACTACAATTCAGACAAATCCGTGTTTGTTCTTCATCATCAGTCCTATTTAAAAAAAAAAAAAAATCACTTGCTCCTTTAGGATAAATGTAAGTGAAATGTATTTTATTTTTCATAATGATATAAAGATTTTATTTATTTATTTGAGAGAGAGTGTGCGCACAAGCACATGCTCACAAAAGGGCAGAGAGGAAAGGAGAGAGAATCCTAAGCAGACTTTGTGCTAAGCTTGGACCTCGCTGCCAAGAGGCTCAATCTCATAACCCTAAGATTGTGACCTGAGCTGAAACCAAGAGTCAGATGCTTAATCAGACACTTAACTGACTGAGCCACCCAGATGCCCCATAAAATGTATTTTAAACAATCCAGTTTACAACCTCCTGTAATAGAGATTAGATTACATGAAATTTAGTATTCAATTCCAAACCATTTTCTACAATATTTCTCAAACTTCAGTATCCATCAAAATCTCCTTGTAAACTTTTTTTTTTTTTTTAAAGATTTATTTATTTGAGAGAGCAAGTGGGAGAGGGAGAGAAAATCTCAGGCAGTCTCTTGTGTTCAGTGCAGATCCCAACACAGAGCTTGCTCTCATGGCCCTGAGATCATGACCTGAGCAGAAACTAAGAGTCAGATGCTTAAGCCACTGAGCAACCCAGGCACCACAAAATCTCCTTGTAGACTTATTAAAACACAGATTGCTGAGCTACCCCCAGTAGCTCTAGGTGGTGATCTGAGAATGTACCTTTCTAACAAGTTCTAGGTGATGGTGATATAGCAGACCCAGGGAGCTCACTTTGAAACCACTGTTACAGAACCATTTTTTAAAATTTTATTTATTTACTTATTTGACAGAGAGAGAGGGAGCACAGAGCAGGAGAAGCAGAAGAGGGAGAGGGAGAAGCAAACTTTCCGCTGAGCAGGGAGCCTGATGCAGGGCTCAATCCCAGGACCCCCAAATCATGACCTGAGCCAAAGGCAGATGCTTAACCTATTGAGTTGTCCAGGAGTCCTGTTACAGAACTTTTTTTTTTTTTTTTTTTAAGATTTTATCTTTTATTTGACAGAGAGAGATACAGCGAGACAGGGAACACAGGAAGGAGGAATTGGAGAGGGAGAAGCAGGCTCCCTGCTGAGCACGGAGCCCGATGTGGGTCTAGATCCCAGGACCCTGGGATCATGACCTGAGCTGAAGGCAGACACCCAACGGCTGAGCCACCCAGGCATCCCTACGGAACTATTCTTAACCCCAGGTGTGCATCAGCAATCTGCTAGCTTCTTAAAATGATAGTCACTGGACTCTTCTACAGATCCAGTGAAACAGAACTTCTATGAACAGGAAGGACTATGGCATTTTTTTTAGTATATGTGCTGCCGAAGCGAGCACTGAACAGGACTATGGCAAACTGCTTTTTTTTAAGGCCCTACAGAAGGTAACTTTCAAATATCAATGAATACAAGAATCTCTGGGACAGATTTTCAAGCAAATCCTATTCTAATTACATAGATCTAGGATGAAAAGCCAAAAGTATGCATTTTTCATAAACATCCCATTAACAATGTGTAGTAGGTCCTCGAGTTGCCCTCTGAAAA
>CM053605.1:28378966-28395042 GCA_028646535.1 Procyon lotor
GGTGTAGTGGTTGCCAGCAGGGCACAGGCTATTTAGTATCCTGCTTCCCTCACTTTTTCCTGTACCCAGCCTTCCCAAATACCACTTTTAATGAGCACGTTCGAAACTCGTTTCCCCAGCACTTAAATTGTTTCCTCAGACCTAGACGGTCTCCAACATGGCTGACACGACAGCCAAGGCCGAGTTCCTCACCTCCACCTTCTGTCTTCGGTCTCCGCATCCGGCGCCTGCGCACACGGCGGCCACCGCTGTCTCCTTCCATCCCTGGGCGCAGGCGCCGCCCACCCGGCCCCGCCCTGCGGCGGGACGCGTTCGCTGCGTCACCAGTGTTTTCGAGTAGAGTCCCGACGCTGCGGCTGTCAGCTCCATTTTGTTGTTGGAGCCCGTCGCAGCCAGTTGGGCTTTTCTCGTTTTCAAGTTGCAAGCTTTGTCTCCTTCGACTTGGACTCTTTGGCCTGGACGGTAAGACACAGGAGGAAGTGGGCTGGGTGTCAGGGCCCTTTTTCTGTGCCTCTAGAGCGCCTAGTGATGCCCTCTCTCCTCGCTTGTTTGCTGCATGTAATCCCCGGCACGACCCTTTTTTTTCTTCTCAGCCCCGGGTTGCACGAAGGCGGCCCGCTTGTCTTCCCTGCGCTGCAGAGCCTGCTGCCGCGAGTTTTTCCTTGAACCTAGACGCCCTAGACACTGGCGAGGGGTAGTGAGTGCTAGG
The DNA here is from genome assembly GCA_028646535.1 of Procyon lotor. NCBI lineage: Eukaryota > Metazoa > Chordata > Mammalia > Carnivora > Procyonidae > Procyon > Procyon lotor. The sequence continues at coordinate 28,379,676 of CM053605.1, forward strand.
CTGGGAGGGCTGGGCGGAGCTCCTGTAGGCGCCATTTTGTTGGCGACGGCCTTGGCCACCTCAGCGGAGCTGTAAGATGGCGGCGGGGCGGAGGAGGCGAAGCTTCCTGTTGTGGGTGGTGTTTACAAGTAGTCCTGGAATGCGCGTGTCATTCTCCAGTAAGGAGCTGTTTGTAGAACACATTGACCTGGTATGAGGCGGTATCACTTAGGGTCTATTCTAGTCTTGAAAGATTCGAGTGAAAATAGCGAATGTCTGCCCTGGGTGGCGTTAACAAAAATCAGATCTAGAAACCCGGAGAAGCAGAAATAGTAGGGTGTATTTGATAGAAGGTTGGCATTTTTGCGCCCCTTTACCCCCCAACCCCTAAAGAACAATTAGAGCGCTTCGATTCAGAGTTAGGTGCAAAGACGTGGTGGAGTCCCGGCAGTTAGTACTAATAAGAACGGTAGTTGATGAAAAGTCAGTTCCATATGTCTTTTTTCCAGTTATCAGGGGTTTTTGTTAGAAACATTACTCCTTAATTACGTAAGACTGCTTTTAAAATAAGCTAGATATTGTTATATAGTGTGCTGGGTACCTCAAAAGATGGTATTTCGTGGTTTTCTAATGCCACGGTTGACTTATGTGTATAATAAAAGACCTTGGTAGTTTGATCGATTTTTTGCTTTACTGAAATAATAGGGTTCTGTCGCAAAGAACATTTATGATTGCGTTTGAGTTGGAGGCTAGTTTCTGATAAACATTTAAATGGGGACCTATAGTCTATGTATGTGGACTTAAGAGTATTTTTGTTTTGCTGACAGGAAAGGGGGGTAAGATTTTTACCAAAATTGATAAATTGGATTTCCTGGTCCCCACCCCCTTTATTTCTTTTCCTTCTTGCTTTCAATAAATCTTAGCATTAGGTGGATAATGCAGAACACCTGTTAATATAGTTTGGACTCCACAGTTTGGCACACAGTGCACTCATTGGATTTATCAGTGATTTTAGATGGGTCGACAATGACTTTAGAGCTTCGATTTAAAAGAACAATTTAGAGGCATCTGTCTGACTGAATCAGTAGAGCTTTGAGACTTTTGATCTCCAGGTTGTGAGTTCCGGCCCCACAATGGGTGTGGAGATTATTTAAAAATAAAATCTTTAAAAATAAAAGAACAATTTAAAAAGTCACAGCTAGAGTGAATTTGCAAAGAAGAGTTTTATTAAACTGCTCAATGTTGACAGGTGGGATACAACTTAACTGGGAAAACTTGTCTTTTATGTAGATGAGACACTCAAAGAGAACTTATTGTCCTGATTGGGATGAAAAAGATTGGGACTGTGGAAAATGGAGAAGCAGCAGCAGTCATAAAAGAAAGAAGAGATCACATAGCAGTGCCCGGGAAAACAAGCGCTGCAAATATAATCACTCTAAAACATCTGATAGGTAAGGATGGTGCTTAAAAGTGTCTCAATGTAAAAATACATTTCACTGCAATTCTGTATGTGAACTATATTTCAGTAAAAGTTGGGGGGGATATATTTTCCTGATTAAAATTTATAGTATCACTTAAATCATGATGAATCCCATTCCTTTCTGTTTCCAGTGATGGCTTGTAATGTTTGTAAAATTGTGTGGATTTTTTCGGTGGGGAAAGCATAAAGTCTTAAAACCTTTTTATTTTTTTAGCCATTATTTGGAAAGCAGATCCATAAATGAGAAAGATTATCATAGTCGACGCTACATTGATGAATACAGAAATGACTACAGTCAAGGATGTGAACTTGGACATCGTCATAGAGACCATGAAAGCAGATATCAGAACCATAGTAGCAAGTCTTCTGGGAGAAGTGGAAGAAGTAGTTATAAAAGTAAACACAGGATTCACCACAGTACTTCACACCATCGTTCACATGGGGTATGAGCTCTTTTAAAACATTTTGTAAAGTTTATTTCCCACGTGGAACAGGAATACTTGAGTTTGTGTTTGATCATTTTGAGAAAGTTCTGTTTAAAAAAGAAGTCGTCTCAGTTTAACTTGGATTCTTTGTGTTTGTGCATTAAATAGGAAATTTCTGAAGTACAGTACATATTAAGTTATCTAGTAACAGATTTTATTATTAGTTGACAACTAATTGTCATTCCAGGAAATCAGTGGAGGTAATTACCTTAGATTAGTTTATTTTTATGGTACTTCAGGAAATCTGATTTGTTTTGATAGATTGAAGTCTTGTCACAAAAGTAGAATAAGCATTTTATTTTTCTATGGTTGAGAGTTTAGGCATGCCTTTTTCTAGCAAAGCATGCTCTAATTTTTTTCACTAAGCAAATCACTTAACAGATATGAACATTATGGGTTATGGGTTAATTTGAAGATTAGTTCAGATGACATTTTAAATGACATAGTGTTGTTCTTGTATGCCAGAATTTTTTTTCTCCCCAAAATTAGGCTTTAATTTTATTTACTGTTTCAATATTTGTTTTCTTAGATTAGTTAGGAAATCTTAATTTGGCCACAGTCTACTTTGACCAAGTAAATATTACATCCTACAGTTTTGCAACATTAAATTAGAACACTAGAAACTTAAAATTATGTTTCAGTGAATGCTACAACTAAGCAATTTTTTTTTTTTTTTTTTAAGAAAAACAATTGTATTATGTTTTGTTGCCTTGCCACTTTGAGTATCTTATCTGAAAATCTGTTCCTTGCCATGTTTTTCTCCTGTTAACATAAACTATGTGCCCTGTGAATTTCTGGGGACTGAATTTGAAATTGCTCCTGCCAACCGTTTGTGGCCTGGCGTGTATCTGAATGCCTGAATATCTCCCCGCTGAATGAATTTCGTATTCTGCCCTGAATTCACTCGGGTATATTGATTGGCTGGATGATCTTGGTGCCGCCCACTTGACGTTTCCAGAAGAGTCACCGAAGGAAAAGAACCAGGAGTGTAGAGGATGATGAGGAGGGTCACCTGATCTGTCAGAGTGGAGACGTACTAAGTGCAAGATGTATAGAATATTTTTCAACACTTATTAACTTTTCAGATAACATAATCTGTATATAAAGATATCAGGGATTTGGAAATCTTTTCTTTCTCTGTTTTTTTGTTTGTTTGTTTTTCATTTCTTTTGGTGGGGGGGGATTGTGTTTCTTTCTTTCTTTAGAAATTTAATATTTGTTAAGCAGAACTTCCAAAACAGTAAATCAAGTTAATAAAATGAGCTTAAGAATGAATTTAGACCTAAAAATAGTTGTAAATGTTTTTTGACAGTGTTGACCGATAAAATGTCTAGTGATAAGGAAATTTGTAGCATCAACTAGAATAATCTGCATTGATAGCATTTATTATGATAAGTAAACTGTTCCACTTCTTGATATAACTGAGATTTATTTCTCTCTTTTAGATGAAATTGTTGATACTTTAGGAGAAGGAGCTTTTGGAAAAGTCGTGGAGTGCATTGATCATAAAACGTAAGTTTCCTAGCCTGAGATTGCATTTGGGGCTGTCAGAAATATGAGAGAAATTTTTTAGCTTTAGAATATTGCCTGACCATAAGTTAGATGTATTATTATATCCTTTCACTTGTTTTTTTTTTACTTTGATCTAGGAAACTGCCAATAAAAGGTTCCAGCCCTTTAGGGGCACTTGGGTGGCTCAATTGGTTAAGCATCTACTTTTGGCTCAGCTCAGGATCTGAGGGTCCCAGGATCAAACCCTGTGTCAGGCTCCCTACTCACAGGGAACGTGCTGCTCCCTCTTCCTCTCCCAACACCTCCCTCTCCTCTGTATGTGCTCTCTCATAAATATATATATTTTTTAAGAATTTGTCATAGCACAAGCAGGGAGAGTAGCAGGCTAAGGTACTGGCAGGCTCCCCACTGAACAAGGGGGTCCAATGTGGGGACTTGAACCCAGTACTCTAGGATCATGATCTGAGCCACCTAGGCATTCCTCAGATAAAATCTTTAAAAGAGGGGCAGGAAACCAGCTCTTTAGATTTTTAAACACTAGCTCTTAATAGTATATGTAGCCTTTGATTTTAAGTTGAGAACGGATTTAATATTTTTTTTAATCAAGCTCATTGGCTTTATTTATTTATTAAAAGATTTTACTTACTTGACGGAGACAGCAAGAGAGGGAATGCAAGTAGGGGGAGTGGGTGAGGGAGAAGCAGGCTTACCGTCCAGCAGGGAGCTTGATGTGGGGGGCTTGACCCCAGGACTCTGGGATCATGACCCAAGCCAAAGGCAGACACCCAACAACTGAGCCACCCAGGTGCCCAAGATTTTATTATTATTTTAGAAAGTATTTTGTTGTCCCACTGGGCACAATTGTTGTGACAGTCTCCTGTGGCCCCACTCCTCCCCCCAGTCAGTAATCTAAATTAGAACTTTCCAACAGCCTTGGTTTTATCTTAGGGGTATTTGGAATTGGGCTTACCCAATGCATATTGACACATTCTTCACACAATTCTGTATTCTTAGAAAATGCTATAATTGATAACACAGCCAGGGTTGAGAACTCTTAAATTGGTATCATGTTTAATTATTTATTTATGCCTTTCAAACTACTGGTTGAAATTTCTTGAGATAGTATAAGAAATTTTTCTTTTATCTTTTTTGTTTCCTATTTGAATTCTCAATGGCAGAGCTTTTCTAAGTGAATTATTGGGAAAGGCTTCCTCTTAATGGTTAGTAAGGCTCTGAGAAGTAGAGCTCTATACTATGCCCCTTTCATATCCCAACTTTTCTGGTAACCTAGACAAAATGAAGAATTTGAAATATTTGCCAGTGACAAGTACTAAAGAAGAAACTCTTTTACATACATGTATTGAGTTTTAGTTGGACTACAAATTGGTGGTATTCCAATATTCTTGTTACATTATAGCTATTAATACATAATTGAACCAAAAAAAGAATTCATGTGAGTGGTCGTTTGATGAAAAAAATTGTGTCATTCAACATGTATTTGTACCACCTGATTCCACCATATACCTAAAAATCATTCTTGGGATGCCTGGGTGGCTCAGTTGGTTAAGTGTCTGCCCTTAGCTCTGGTCATGATCCCAGAGTCCTGGGATCGAGTCCCACATTGGGCTCCTTGCTGGGCAGGGAGCTTGCTCTCTCTACCTACTGCTCCCCCCTGCTTGTGCTTGCTTGCTCGTGCTATCTGACAAAAAAAAGTCTTAGAAAAAAATAAAATCATTCTTGTTGCTTACAATGAATTGCCAAAGTCAGATAAAACTGGGCTAATTTGGTTAGAAGAGAGTACTTAGATATAGTCAGATAAAACTGAATGCTAGACCATAAATTCAACAGATAAAGTGGGTCAAAGTAGAAGTAGTACAATTTGAAAAGAGTGATAGAAAAGTGGAAGAGGATATCATTTTTTTTTTTTATTTTTTATTTTTTTAAGATTTTTTTTATTTGACAGAAACACAGTGAGACAGGGAACACAAGCAGAGGGAATGGTAGCGGGAGAAGCAGGCTTCCTGCTGAGCAGGGAGCCCCATGCGGGGCTCGATCCCAGGACTCAGGAATCATGACCTGAGCCGAAGGCAGACGCTTAACAACTGAGCCACCCAGGCGCCCCGAGGATATCATTTTTAACATTTTTTTCAACTTATTCTTTCTAACAGAGGAGGTAGACATGTAGCAGTAAAAATAGTTAAAAATGTGGATAGATACTGTGAAGCTGCTCGCTCAGAAATACAAGTCCTGGAACACTTGAATACAACAGACCCCAGTAGTACATTGTAAGTATCAAAGTAGAACTCAGAAAATGCTCTCAGGTAGATTGGAATTGTGAGAAGCTGTACTCAGTTATTTTTCATGTGTTTATAGCCGCTGTGTCCAGATGTTGGAGTGGTTTGAGCATCATGGTCACATTTGCATTGTGTTTGAACTACTAGGACTTAGTACATATGACTTCATTAAAGAAAATGGTTTTCTGCCATTTCGTCTGGATCATATCAGGAAGATGGCCTATCAGATATGCAAGTCAGTGAATTGTAAGTACTTGGCATGTCTTCAAGAAACTTGAGGTTATTGAGACTGACTAAATGCCAGACTGATTTGGATCTTTTAAGAAAAAGATAGGATCTAACATAAGCCTGACTAGAGAGTAGGTATGAGAAAGATGTTGATGACAAGCTGTTGGTCAGTTTTGCATTTTATTCAGTAAGTAGTTTATTAATCCATCATGTAACAATAATATATTGTCATGTAAAGAGTAGTTTAGCTTGGTTTATAACTGTTTCTTCCACTTCTCCCAGAAGACTTGCTACTATGGTTCTGATACCCGCTCTCATGGTTTCTATGGTGATGTCCAGGTTCATGTCCTTGACTGTAATCATTTCTGTATTCATCAATGTAGCATCAGCTGTGATAATCTTTCTTATTTATGGATCTGTTTTCCAAATAGTGGCTAAAAAAAAAGATTTTAAGTCTTTCAAAAAGACTTTAATCTTTTTTTTATTTTTGGAAAGACTTTATGCATTCCCCCACCCCAAAAAAAATCTGCACAATTTTACAAATGTTAAAAACCATCATTAGAAACAGGCAAATCTCAGCTTCATAAATAAAAATGCTTCTTCACTTTTGAGCAGTCAGCTGGTGGTGAACTAACTTGGAGGGTAGTAGGTGGTTTTCTAGTGAGCTATTGAATGTGTGTAGAAAAGGCATCAGAGAAGTTGTTGTGTAGGACTTTTGAGTTTGGTTAGGTTTTTGATTTTCAGATGACAACTTTCTGTTTCATTCTCAGTTCTGCACAGTAACAAGTTGACCCACACAGACTTAAAGCCTGAAAACATCTTATTTGTGCAGTCTGACTACACAGAGGCATATAATCCCAAAATAGTAAGTCTTCAGTGCATAACTTTCATTGTTTGAAATTAGTATCTTACGCCTTCTTAATATTATGCCTCCTTAACTCACCATTTATGATTTCAGAAACGTGATGAGCGTACCTTAATAAATCCAGATATCAAAGTTGTAGACTTTGGAAGTGCAACATACGATGATGAACATCACAGTACATTGGTATCTACAAGGCATTATAGGGCACCTGAAGTTATTTTAGGTAAGTTGCTTAATTGTGCTTTAGGAACCTGTATATATCCTTTACTGAAGCTAACCATAAAATTTATAGTTCTAGTCTTATTCTTTGTGGGGATTTTCTAAAACCTTTTTCCCTTTAATTAAGAGATTAGTAACTTAAAATCCAGTATGGGTAGTGGGGGCCTGGGTGGCTCAGGCAGCTAACCGTCTGACTTCAGCATAGGTCATGATCTCGGGGTCCTGGGATGGAATGCCACTTTGAGGGGACTCCACCCTTGGCAGAGAGTCTGCTTGTCCCTCTGCCTTGCCACCGCCCCAGCTCGTGTGTGTAGAAGGACACACACGTGTGCTCTCTCAAATAAAATCTTTAAAAAACACACATTAAGGATATCAACCTCATGTTTATATTTTAATGTCTTTAAGAAGTTTTTTTCCTAACAGTTTGCCTTTGCTTTGCAGCTTTAGGATGGTCCCAGCCATGTGATGTCTGGAGTATAGGTTGTATTCTTATTGAATACTACCTTGGATTTACAGTATTTCCAGTAAGTGATAGTGATCAGTTTCAGTGGCTTTGCTCAAAAACAGTGCTTTTAAAAAAAAAAAGTATTTATTTGAGTGAGCACTTCAAAGTATGCACGTTTAGGCAGTTTTTTTTCTAATTATGGACTTAATTGTTAAGTATAAAGGAATAAAAGTTCTATAACTGATGCTATTGGATATTTGTATTTCCTTCATAATTTGTCATTTAAAAAATTTTCAAGTATATTGTAAAGTTATCCCGTTCATTTGGAGATAATCATTGGTGAGCTTGTTCTGTGGGCCTTAATATTTGTTGTCAGCTGTATACACGCTAAAAGTTTGCCCTTTTTAATAATCACCCTCCTTTTCTGAACTAGAAATTTAGTGGCTATGTTAAATGAAAACAAAGTACACAGTGTGCTTAACAAGTTTTGTTTATTGTTATTTAGACACATGATAGTAAGGAGCATTTGGCAATGATGGAAAGGATTCTTGGACCTTTACCAAAACATATGATACAGAAAACCAGGTATGTTTTTATTTAAGAGGTGCCATCTTTCTTACCACTTGGTCTTCTATTCTGATTAGAACTTGATAAAAAGTCAAACTAATGCTTTTTCACTTAAAAAACGGATTCCTTGGGGTGCCTGGGTGGCTCAGTGGGTTAAAGCCTCTGCCTTGGGCTCGGGTCATGATCTCAAAGTCCTGGGATCCAGCCCTGCCCATCAGGTGCTCTGCTTATCAGGGAGCCTGCTTCCCCCTCTCTCTGCTTGCCTCTCTGCCTACTTGTGATCTGTTTGTCTAATGAATAAATAAAATCTTTAAAAAAAAAAAAAAAAAAACGGGCGCCTGGGTGGCTCAGTGTGTTAAAGCCTCTGCCTTCGGCTCAGGTCATGATCTCAGGGTCCTGGGGTCGAGCCCCGCATCGGGCTCTCTGCCTGCCCCTCCGCCTACTTGTGATCTCTCAAATAAGTAAAATCTTAAAAAAAAAAAAAAAAAAAAAAAAAAAATTCCTTTGTTGGGAATCCAGTAGCTAGGCTGTTTTCAAGTCTATAGTAAAGTGTTAATCTCTGATCTATAAAACCATAATTGATGAAATCAATCATTTTCACTAGATATTTTAAGTTTTCATTGTCAGCATTATAAATATCAATGGATATTGACTTACTTTAGGAAACGTAAATATTTCCATCATGACCGATTAGACTGGGATGAACACAGTTCTGCTGGCAGATATGTTTCAAGGCGCTGCAAACCTCTGAAGGTGAGTCTGGGTCATTACTGAAATGATTAAGGAAAAACTCAAGTAAAACCTTGAGTTTTCCTCCTTTTTGTGGTAGAGAAATAAAGTTATGATAAATGGTAGCTGAAAAGACTGTTGACTGTATTTCTTTTCTTTTCAGGAATTTATGCTTTCTCAGGATGCTGAACATGAGCTTCTCTTTGACCTCATTGAGAAAATGTTGGAGTATGATCCAGCTAAAAGGATTACTCTCAAAGAAGCCTTAAAGCATCCTTTCTTTTACCCTCTAAAAAAAGCTATGTAGATCTGTAGTTCTCTTGAAGAAATTTTATAGACTGTATCAGTCTAATTTTTAAATAAGTTATTTGGTATAGCTTTTGTAAAATTCTTACATTTTTGTATTGCTATGTTTATTTTGCTTGGATAATTTGATTTAAATAAATTGCTGAAGTAATGAACATTTTTTCAGTAATTAGTGTATAAAATGATTTATTCAGAATAAATTTTTTGTGCTTAAATGAAATTTATAGGATTCTGTACAGTTTGTTTTTAGCACTATTTTTTTTCCTCCCTGTACATCTTTTCACTTTTGGAGGTTTCCTTTAAGTCTTTGGAAATAACTTAGCTTTGTTTCTATTTTAGGGATGGCCAGTATCTGCCTGCCTTCTTGAAACCAAATATAATGTCCAAACTTTACAGAATACAAAGAACTAGAGATTAGCTCCCAATTTTTTTCTCCCTACTGGTAACAAATAACAGAAAAGCTTCCAGAGGGGCACCTAGCTGGCTCAGTCGGTGGAGCATGCAGCGCTTAATCTCATGGTTGAGTTTGACCCACATTACTTAAATAAAATCTTTAAAAAAAGACCTTCCAGAATACTTTGTAGCTAAGTGACTGTAGTGAGTCAGGCATTTATTTGTCTATGGTTTTATTTATGCTTGATCCATTTCAGACTCTACAGTCAGGTTTTTTTTGTTCTGTTTCTTTAGAGCTGTAGGTTCGCAGCAAAACTGAGAGGAAGGTACAGAGATTCCCTGTGTACCTCCTGTTCCTACACATGTATAAGCTGCCTGTTAACAACATTCCTCACCAATGGATACATTTGTTAAAACTGAATCTATATTGACATAATCACCTAAAGTCCAGAGACTGCTTTCGAGTTGACATTTGGTACAGCATTACATTCTGTGGGTTTGTATGAATGGAAGATGACATGAATCCGTCATTAGAGAATACCGAGCATTTTCACTGCTCTGCCTTTTATCCTGCCCTCCCCTCCCATAGTCTGGCAGCCATTGATATTTTTACTGTCTGTAGTTTTGTCTCTTTCAGAATGTCCTATAGTTGGAATTCTGTAATATTTAGCCTTTCAGGTTCCTTTCACTTAAATAATATGCATTTAGGTTTCCTCCGTCTTTTCATAGCTTTATCATTCTTTTTACTTATAGAAGAATTAGTATTTCAGGGGCGCCTGGGTGGCTCAGTCATTAAGCATCTTCCTTTGGGTTAGGTCATGATCCCAGAGTCCTGGGATTGAGCCCCACATCGGGTTCCCTGCTCCTCGGGGAGTCTCCTTTTCCCTCTCCTGCTCCTTGTGTTCCCTCTCTCACTGTCTGTCAAATAAATAAAATAAAAACTCTTAAAAAAATTAGTATTTGAGTCGATGTGTACGACAGCTTATCTATTCACTTACTAAAGGACATCTTGCACGCTTCCAAGACAATTACGAATAAAGCTGCTAAAAATATCCATGAACAGGTTTGTGTGTGGACATGTTTCCAGTTCTTTGGGGGTAGATAACAAGGAGTGATTGCTAGATCAAATAGTAAGGATATATAGTAAGAGTTCTTTTTATATATGGAAAATGATATAAGACATGTCTTACATTTTCTTCCAGTCTGGCTTGTCTTTCACAGCAGAAGTTTATTTTTAGAATCTAGATTGTAAAATTCTAACGAGCTATGCCTAATTTAGTGTGTCTCAAAAGTCACCATACCCAATATCATCTAGGTTTTCTTTGTAGGAGTTCTGCAGTTTTGTGTTTCACATTTAAGTCTAATCCATTTTGAGTTAATTTTTGTTGAAGGATTAATCTTTTTATGTGTGGATGTCTAGTTCCTGCACTGTTGAAAGTTTGGGGGTTTTTTAGAAATTTAAAAATTAAGCAGATTTGTAGGCCATGGTATATATTCTTGTTGCTAGAATGAGGATCTCACCTCCAGAGCCAGAATGTAGTTTGAAAATTAGTCCTGACTAGCTGCAGGATTTGTAAAACTAAAAAGTATTACAGCATCTACCTCGGTGTTACGGGTATGTTTGATAGATGAAAAAAGCAAAAGTAGTGGAGTACCTGTGCGGCTCAGCTGGTTAGGAGTCTGCCTTTGGCTCAGGCCATGATCCCAGGGTCCTGGGATCAAGCCCTGTGCTGGGCTTTCCTGCTCACAGGGAGCCTGCTTCTCCCTCTGCCACTCCCCCATGCTGGTGCTCTCTGTCAAAATATCTTAAAAAAAAAAAAAAAAAATCAAAAGTGGAATAGTGGCCAAATTGTACAAAAGCTATTAGTTCTGGAAGGAGCCACATATATCTTGATTGGTATTTTGTGCGTTTCTTTGGTCCCTTGCAATACAGTTAGTCCTTAAGGTTAATTCCCACTCATTACATTAAGGTTGCCTGTGCAGAGGGAGTCTGACTTTTTTTCTTGAGTAAACCCTAAATGATAGTAACATCTTAACTTTTTCTTTCTTGTAGATTTCTCTTCATTTTAGAGAGGGAGAGAAAATTGCAAGCTGACTCCCTGCTGAGTGCAGAGCTGACACAGGGCTTGATCCCATAACCCAAGCAGAAATCAAGAGGACCGCCCCGCCCCCAACCAAGCTACCCAGGAGCCTGTTTGGTGTTTTTTTGTTTTTTTTTGTTTTAGGATTTTATCTATTTATTTTAAAGATTTTATTTTTTTGGTCAGAAAGAGCACAAGCAGGGGGAGCAGCAGGCAGAGGGAGAGAAGCAGGCTCCTCGCTGAGCAAGGAACCTGATGCAGGACTCCATACCAGGACTCTGGGATTGACTTGAGCTGAAGGCAGACACTTAACTGACTGAGCATCCCAAGATTTTATTTGAGAGCAGGAGGAGGGACAAGCAGACTGCACAGAGCCCAGCACAGGGCTTGATCACACAACCCTGAAATCATGACGTAAGCCTAAATCAAGAGCCAAAGGCTAAACCAACCGAGCCACCTAGGCACCCAATGATAGTATTTTTTTTTTTTTTAAGATTTTATTTATTCATCTGAGACAGCATAAGCAGGGAGCAATACAGAGAGGGAGAATCAGACTCCCCACCAAGCCAGGAGACTGACATGGGGCTCAATCCCAGGACCTGGAGATGACCTGAGCCAAAAGCAGATGCTTAACCGACTGAATGACCCAGGCGCAGGCGCCCCTGATAATTCGTTTTAAATGACCACTTTAGATAATCTCAGATTATAATTTGTTTTAATTTGTTCACTATGTATCCCAAGAAACTAAAACAATGCTAAGTAGATTGAAAGTACTCAGTAAATATTGTTGAATAAATGGATGGTGATGGGGCACCTGGGTGGCTCAGTGGGTTAAAGCCTCTGCCTTCAGCTCAGGTCATGATCTCAGGGTCCTGGGATCGAACCCCACATCAGGCTCTCTGCTCAGTAGGGAGCCTGCTTCCTCCTCTCTCCGCCTGCCTCTCTGCCTACTTGTGATCTGCCTCTCTCTGTGAAATAAATAAATAAATCTTAAAAAAAAAAAAAAAAAAAAAGGATGGTGACCTTTTTTTTATTTTGGAGTAGAATTCTTAGGAAGGTAGGGAGAGGTCCATGCAGATAATAACCCAGTGAAGATTGTGTAAGGAGAGGAAATAGTTAACAGCTACTGAGGCAGAAGCATCCTTAGAGTGTTCATTGTACAGTAAGAAGAACAGTATAGTTGAAGCAATGGGTGTTAGAGTGTTATGAAATGATGTTAGAGAGAGATCCAGGCTTTGTAGACATTGTGGTTTTTGTTCCACTTTTTTTAAAGTTTTATTATTTTTTGAAGATTTTATTTATTTGACAAGAGAGCGCACAAGCAGTGGGAGCAACAGAGGGAGAGGGAGAAGCAGGCTCCCCACTAAGCAGGCAGCACCATGCAGGGCTCGATCCCAGGACCCTGGGACCATAACCCGAGCCAAAGGCAGATGCTCAACCATCTGAACCACCCAGGTGCTCTAAGGTTTTATTTCTAAGTAATTTCTACACCCAACACAGAGCTTGAATTTACAACCCCAAGTTCAAGAGTCACATGCACTACTGACTGAGCAAGCCAGTCACCTCTGCTTTGTGGCTTATTGTAAAGACTAGATTTTGTTCTTTGTGACATAGGAAGTCACTAGAAGGTTCTGAATGGTTACCTGCAGCCCCTGGCTTATGTTATCCCAGTGGAAGAGAGAAAAATGCCTTCCTTTCAACAGTCTCAGAAAAGGATTCCTGGGAAAGTTATGGTGTCTTGGTTTTGTTTCTGAATAATCCAGAGGGGTTGGGAGAAGTGGAGGGGAGGTGTAGGGGAGTATAAACAAAGAAAGATTAGCTGTGAGCTAATAATAGTTGAAACTGGGTGATGGATCAGTGAGGGTTCACAGTATTTTTTTCTTATCTATGTTTTTAGTGTGTATGTTTGCTCTTGTAGTGAGAAAGCAGCTATAGGTAACATGTAAATGAACGGGTGTTACTGCATTCCAGTAAAACTTCACAAAAATAGTAGGTTTTCAAAAGATGTTTGTGATGTACCATGATGTGCATCCTTTGGGTTTATCCTACTTAGAGATACACAGCTTCTCAAATCCGAATGTTTCTGTCTTTTGCCAAATTTGAGGGTTTTCAGCCATATTTCTTTGAATACTTTTTCAGCCTTGCCCACTTTCTTCTTTCTTTCTGGGACTCTAATGACATGAATACTAGATCTTTTGTTATAATTCCACAGGCCCCTGATCCTCTGGTCATCTTTTTTCCCCATCTATTTTCTTTGTTACTCATAGTGGATAATTTATATTATTCAAGAATACCAATTTTTCCCTTAGTTCTTTCCTTTCTGCAGTTTAGACCATCCATGGGGTTCTTTTCTCCCAATTATGTTTTTCAGTTAAAAAATTTCCATCTGTACTTTCTGGTTTTCCATTTGTTTCAGGTGTTTTTGTAATTGCTCACTGCAACATTTTTGTGATGACTGCTTTAAAATCATTGTTGGGTAATTCCAAGTTCTGTGTTATCTTGGCTTTTGTTGATATTTTTAAGTTCAGGTTGGTATTTTCTTGGTTCTTGGTATGACAAGTAATTTTTTTTTAACTGAAACTTGGACATTTGGGGGCATTTACATAAGACTCTGGATCTTACTATTCTGTATCACTAGACCTCCTCTGACACACCTTGGTGAGAAAACAGATGGTACTGCCTCATTACTATCAGGTTGGTGGGCTGGGGGGAGCAGGGAGTCCAGAAATCTCCATGCAGCTTATGTTAACACTCAGGGTCAGGGAGGAGCACCTCCTCCTCCTCCCTCCTGGACAGGGCTGGGAGTTCTGACTCCCCACTAGGCCTCTACTATCACTCTGGCTAGGAGGGGCAGGATTGCTTCATTGTTACCTCATAAGGGCTCCACTGACAGGGTGGAGAGGCCTCAATCCATGTTATCTCTGGACAGCATGCAAGTTCTGTGACGCTCCACCTGGCCTCCTGAAATGCCACACCAGCAGGTAGAGGGAAGACTACCTCATTACTGCGAATGAGGATGGAAGTCCAGGATCTCCAAGTGGACATAACAGGAGACTGGACAGACTGTTATCATCCAGCAGGGATGAGAGTCCCAGCTCCCTACTCACCCTTCTCTGACACCACCTCATTAGGGCTTGAGGAATCTTGTTAGAGCCTGGCAAGAGTGGAAATCTGGGATCCCCACTGAAGTTTTTGCTGGCAAGAATAGAAGTAATGCCATATTTTTCTGTGGTATTTGGCTGGAGTAGAGCAATCATTGTCTTTTAAAAAGTTTTCTGTCTTGGGGAGCCTGGGTGGCTTAGTTAAGTATCTGCCTTCAGCTCGAGTCACGATCTCGGGGTCCTGGGACTGAGCCCCACGTTGGGCTCCCTGCTCAGCAGGAAGTCTGCTTCTCCCTCTACCCCTCCCACCGCTCATGCACATGCTCTCTCTCTCTCAAATTAAGAAATAAAATTTAAAAAACAAAGTTTTCTGTTTTGCTAGGCTGCCCTTTTCCTGGTCCTTTGACTAGAAAGAACAGACTTTATTGAAGATTTTTGTCTGTACCTGTTGGTGTTTCCAGGTTGCTAATGTATCCAGCATCAAGTCTGGGATAGATAAAAGCCAGCGGACGCCTGGGTGGCTCAGCTGGTTAAGCGTCTGCCTTTGGCTCAGGTCATGATCCCAGGGTCCTGGATAGAGCCCTGAATAGGGCTCCCTGCTCAGTGGGGAATCTGCTTCTCCCTCTCTTGCTCCCCCTGCTTGTGTGCTGTCAAATAATCTTTTTTAAATTTAAAAAAAAAAA
>CM053605.1:28395542-28446564 GCA_028646535.1 Procyon lotor
AAAAAAAAAAAAAAAACCAACAACCAATCTCATTTACAATTGTATCAAAAACAATAAAATACCTAGGAATAAACTTAAACAAGGGAGTAAAATACCTATACTCTAAAAACTACAAAACACTGATGAGAGAAATTGAAGATGACACAAACAATGGAAAGATATTCTACACTCATGGGTGGGGAGAATACTGATAAAATGCCCATACTATCCAAAGCAATCTACAGATATGATGCAATCCCTATCAAAATACCAGGAGCACTTTTCATAAAAAGAGAACAAATAATACTCAAATTTATATGAAACCACAAAAGACCCCAAATAGTCAAAACAATCTTGAAACTGAAGTACAAAACTGGAAGTATCACAACCCCAGGTATCAAAATATACATTGGGGTAGTAATCAAAACACTGGTACTAGCACAAAAATAGACACACAGATCAATAGAAGAGAATAGAGACCCTAGAAATTAGCCTACAGTTATATGGTCAATTAATCTTCAACACATGAGGCAGGAAATACAATGTGAGAAAGGCGGTTTCTTCAATAAATGGTGTTGGGAAAACTGGACAGCTACATGCAAAAGAATGAAATCAGACCACTTTCTTACACCATACACAAAAATTAACTCAAAATGGATTAAAGACCTAAAGGTGAGACCTGAAACCAAAAAATTCCTAGAAGAAAACAGGCAGTAATCTCTTTGACATCAGCCATAGAAATATCTTTCTAGATGTGTCTCCTTTTGTAAGGGAAACAAAAGCCAAATTAAACTATTGGGACTATACTAAAATAAAAAGCTTTTGCAAGGTGAAAGAAACCATCAACAAAACAAAAAGAGAACCAACTGAATGAAAGAATGTATTTGCAAATGATATATCTGATAAGGGGTTGATATCCAAAATGTATAAAGAACTTCTACAACTCAACACCCAAGAAACAAATAACCCAATTAAAAATGAGCAGAAGACATGAACAGACATTTCTCCAAAGAAGACATACAGGTGGCCAACAGACACATGAAAAGATGCTCAACATTACTCTTCATTAGGGAAATGCAAATCAAAACCACAGAGTTCACACCTGTCAGAATGGATGAAATCAACAACACAAAAAACAACAAGTGTTTGTGAGGATGTGGAGAAAAAGGAATCCTTGTGCGCTATTGGTGGGAACGCAAACCAGTGCAGCCATTGTGGAAAACAATATGGAGGGCCCTCAAAAAATTAAAAAGAGAATTACCATTTAATCCGGTAATTACACTATTGGGTATTTACCCAAAGAAAACAAAAACGCTAATTCAAAAGATACATGCACCCTTATTTTTACTGCAACATTATTTACCATAGCCAAGATATGAAAGCAGTTCAAGTGTCTATCAATAAATAAATGGATAAAGAAAACGTAGTGTATATATACAATGGAATATTACCCAGCTATTAAGAAGAATGATACCTGGGTGGTTCAGTAGTTAAGTGTTTGCTTTTGGCTTGGGTCATGATGCCAGGGCCCTGGGATGGAGCCCCATGTTAGGCTCCCCGCTTGGCAGGAAGCCTGCTTCTCGCTCTCCCACTCCCCCTGCTTGTGTTCCCTCTCTCGCTGTCCCTCTTTCTCTGTCAAATAAATAAATACAATCGTTTAAAAAAATAAAAAGAATGAAATCTTGCCATTTGCAACAACATGGATAGATCTAGAGGATACTAGGCTACATGAAATAAGTCAGAGAAAGACAAACACCATGTGATTTCACTCATGTGAAATTTAAGAAACAAAACAAAACAAAGGAAAAAGACAAACAACAACCAAAACCCCTTAAATAAAGATTCTTAATATTCTTAAACAAAGAGAACTGGGGGTTACCAGAGGGGAGGTAGGTGGGGGGATGTGTGAAATAGGTGAAAGGGATTAAGAGTACACTTATCATGATGAGCATTGAGTAACATATAGAATTACTGACTCACTGTATTATATACCTGGAACTAATACAACACTGTATATTAACGATACTGGAATGAAATGAATGAGACCTTAGTCTCCAGTGAAAACTAAGTAGGTAAACAACTGTAAACTCTGTTACACCAGAATTTTTTTTTTAAATTTATTTGACAGAGATAGAGCACAAGAAGGGGGAGGGGCAGAGGAAGAGGGAGAAGCAGATTCCCTGCCAAGCAGGGAGCCCGATGCAGGGCTCGATCCCAGAACTCTGGGATCACGATCCAAGATCCAAGCCAAAGGCAGATGCTCAACTGACTGAACCACCCAGATGCCCCCAGAATTTTTTTTTAAAAGATTTTATTTATTTATTTGAAAGAGGGAGAGACACAGCGAGAGAAGGAACACAAGCAGGGGGAGTGGGAGAGGTAGAAGCAGGCTTCCCACTGAGCAGAGTTGGATGCGGGGCTCAATCCCAGGGCCCTGGGACTATGACTTGAGCTGAAGGCAGATGCTTAATGACTGAGCCACCCAGATGCCCCACACCCCACATAGATTGGAAATTTATGAATATATTTCATAATTCCTAGAAATGTGGTTTTTATTTTAGTAAAGCACAAAGCAAGTTTACCAACAGACTCAAGCATCCTCAGTTTCTCTGCAATATGAAGCCCAAAGCAGACAAATCTATGTTCAGTAATCAATACATCAGAATTCTATTTGAAAAAAGCTTAGATATCCAATGAATTCAACCCAATTCATCACTTAACTCAGCAAAACCTCAAAGTTTCAGGTTATCAAAAGTTCTGAAAGTTTTAAACCTTTTTATTTACTCACCTACTTGTTAACAGTTGTCCACAAAAACTTTGAGACAGACAAAATTAACTACCATTCTAAGTCTTCTTTTTGCTGACAAATTGCAACAGAAATGACATGAACTCATTTGACCTTTAGTAAGCCTTGGTAGAATAAAAGTTTTATATTCAATGCTGATAGCTCTAAAGAAGTGTCTAGTTTAGTGAAACCAACAAACTTACCTTTACTACTGAATACGTTTCACCTGTGTCTGCTAAAAGTCAATCAGTTTCTTCCCCACCATTCATTTGACTTGGGGCTCCTGTGGGGAAAGCTGACTTGGGTGGTTTAAGTTCAGGGGAGCTCTTGGGGCCCCTCATGTCGACTTGGGAGATGCTGTAGTTTTAAGCTCAAGAGGAGGTGGCCCAACAGCTCAGGGTGCAGGAGTGTTAGGAGCAGGAGCTGCTCGCTTGGCAGGCACTGAGCATAGTATGGGAGCTGCTGGTGGTATGGGGGGGTGGGGGGGGAAGCAGAGGCGCCGGGGTGCCACCCGCAAGGCTGAGGTTCATTATAAGTTTGGACTCACATTCCTTTATCTCCATCTCCTGTCTCTCCCTCCTGCGAAACAGGCTTTTACTCTGCCCCTATTTATTCAAAACTTGTCCTAACGGACTTTATCTGGGAACAGGAGTAGTCGCCATCTTCCCAAAGGTTCAGAAAGAAAACAGAGGAAACAAATCTGTAACTGAGCCCAGAGTTTCTGCCATTAGCATTTGTTCTTCCCCGAAAGTCGGTAGGTGGGTGGGGGGTGGTTCACCAACTGAACCAAACAAACAGCTTCCTAGACAAGAGAGCCAAACCCAAACCTGCTGTTTGGAGACAACCAGACGGAAGGAAGAAATCCAAGAGAGCCTTTCAGAGCTTATCAGATACACAGGCCAGGTGGTGTTACAATAAAAATCATTTTCTTCTTAGTCGCAGGTTTATAATTAAAAGTAGACCAGTCAACCAGTCTCCTCCTGGAGCCTTTGGGAAGCGCTAGAGCTAGCGCTCCCCATCCTGCAGCGCGTGCGCACACACCAGTTCCAAGAGAGAGCTCCCTGCACCGCTCCCTGGCTTCCTGTTTACCTCGCGTCCTTCCGCTCTCCAGCGACCCCTTCACGCGGGACACCGGCGCCCGCCCCACTCCAGCTACGGGTCAAGAGCATGCTGTGAGGGCACACACACAAGTGTGTCTTTCCCCAGCGTTGGCTTTACTCAATCATAAAGCAAACTTGATCCAACTGTATAAAGCCGGTTCAGGATTCCAAACTCCATGACATTTCACCATGGGATTAGACTTGGCTTCTTACACAGCGCAGAGAGCGGGACAGAAGACGCGCCACACAACAAACAAGCTAACAGAAGGGCGTAGGAAGTGAACAAACCAGAGGAAGTCAGTCTGTGGGTGCACAGCTGAGATAAGGTCCAGGTCGGTTCTGGGCTCTTACTGCTTATGTTCAAGCATCGAAGGATCTCCGTTTTGTCTGGAGATCAATCAGGCAGAACCTTCCGTGGCAGTTGCCTTTTTTAAGTTGTCAGACATAGAGGGGTCATGTCTGAAGGGTCTGACAGTTTGCTGCAAAAATCCTTCCCGTTTTAAAGGGGCTTAATCCAGGCGTCTGGGTGGCTCAGTCGGTTAAGTGTCTGCCTTCAGCTCAAGTCAGGATCTCAGGGTCTAGGATTGAGCCCCACATCGGGCTCCCTGCTGAGCAGGGAGTCTGCTTCTCCCTCTGCCTGCTGCTCTGCCTGCTTGTGCTCTCTCTCTCTCTCTGATAAAATCTTTAAAGGGGTTTAATCGGTCTTGGATCCCGCAAACCTCCTCTGGTTCTGCTACTTATCAGGGGACGCTGCAGCACCTTTAACTTAACTGCCTCATTGCCTGACACAGGCTCCCGCTTGACAGGAGAGACTCCATTTTGTTCTCTATCCTGCGCAAACCTGAAGAAATGGGTTATGAAAACCCAGAACAGGTGTGCCTGGGGTGGCTCCGGCTCAGGTGATGATCTCCAGGTGTGTGGGCTGGGCACTCAGCACAGTCGGCTTGTCCTCTCCCTCTGCACCTCCCCCCTCCCCTGCTAGCGCTCGCACACACACTCTCTCCCAAATAAATAAAACAAATCTTAAAAAAAACCCAAAACAATGGGGCGCCTGGGTGGCTCAGTGGGTTAAAGCCTCTACCTTCGGCTCAGGTCATGATCTCAGGATCCTGGGATCCAGCCCCGCAGCGGGCTCCCTGCTCAGTGGGGAGCCTGCTTCCCCCTCTGTCTCTGCCTGCCTCTCTGCCTACTTGTGATCTCTTTCTCTCTCTTTATAAAAATAAAATCATAAAAAAAAAAAACCCAAAGAACAAATGGTTCGAAAGAACTCAACAGCCAGGAACCAAGGAGGGACAGGGCCGGGTGTGCAATTATCGGGAGAACTTACCAGAAGCAAACTTCTAAGGCCCACGACTTCTCATTCGTTTCTTTGCTTCACCAAATGCTTTGAGGCGGTCTGTGCCAGCTCCAGGCAAGGAAGAAAGAAAATCCTCCCAATGAAACAGGTTTTGGCAGCTGCCAAGGGCTTCCTCCCCGTCCTGCCCGTCCTGCCCGTCCTGCCCATCTTCCCATCCTCCCGTCTGGGGTCAAGCAGCCAAGAGTAGCAGACTCGGGAGGCCAACAGGTAAGCCCTGGTGCGCAGCTGCGGCCACCGCTCCATCCGGGGAATCCCGAGTAGGCGAGACAAATTCCCAGCATGCTCCTGCCTGGTTCACCAAAACTATAGCCGGGCCCATCCACGGCAGTTAACGATTGAGCAAGCTGCGGTCTCTATAATTACCATCGCCATCTCGCCAACGCCAGCGACGTTGTATAAGCCGGCGCGTCTCCTACCACCTGCGTGCTATGTCAGTTCACGAATGGCGGTGCCGCAGCGTTCCAGGGATGGTCAGCTCCCCACACATGGTCCTCGTGAACCATCCGGTCAGGGAGCGACCCGATCAAGAATCCCACCTTGGGAACTCCATTTTGTAGGACCAGTTCTTGGCCCAGATGCTTTAGTTTGTGGTTTTCCCGGAAGCAGAAGCTCTGAAACGTGATTTCAAACTAAGTAGTTTATTTGGGAGGTGGTTTCAGAGAACACCCGTAGGAGAGTAAAGAAGTGAGAGGGGAAAAAGGATGACCTCCAAGACAGAACGCGTTATTAAGGAAGTTCCTGTTGGGGGTACCTGAAACTTAATGCCTCTGTGGAACTCTGGGAGCCAGGGTAGAAGAGCCGCAGGATTTTCTCCCCAAGGGCCAATGGTGAGGACTGCGGGGGTGGAGAGAATGAATTCTTGGTGCTTCAGCCTGCCAAACATAGCGTGGGCTGTGCCAGCCAAAAGAAGCCTTCGGACAAAGAAATGCAGATGAGATACTGGCCACTGGAAGTTAACCTCCAGTTACTGTAATGGGAATACCTGAGGGAAATGGGCAGGGCCCCAATGAGCTCTGCCACAGGATCCCAGGTGAAAAAACTGGGGTCCTCCTTTGCAGGCTTCCAGCACCATTTTTCCCTGAACTCCATGCAGCTGCCTAAAATTCTGCTCAACTTTTCAGCCACTATTGGTAAATTCCCTTATACTTTGAAGGACTGCCTCCTTGGCACCGCCCTTTTCTTTTCTCAAGGATATTGGCTCCACAAGTTATCACTGCCTCGGTAACTCCTCAGTGTTTGCAAGCTCATGTATTTTACATTTTTGTTAAGATTTTCTAGTTCTTCTTAGTAAGAGAGTTTGGAAGAAGTTATCCTGCCATTGCCAGAAGCAAAAATCACAGCCACAAAACATTGGAGAGAAAAGCCAGCATGGGAAGGATCCCTCAGATTTTGTTTAAACCAACCAACAAAAAAACCCTTGGTACTTTCTCCTAAACAGCAAAATTTGGGATTCTCATTTTGCATGCAGATTAGCAACTAAATATTTGTAAATCTGTATTGCCCACTGTAATTTCTCAGTTTCCCTGCATCATGTGAAATTCAGTCCACTGCTAGATTTGTAAATTTGGTTAAGTGTCAAGCATAGAATAACTCCCATCGATCTGCCTTTACAAAGAGCTTTGAATTGTATGTTCTAGAAAGTCTCCTTTCATATGTCTCTCATCCTTCTAGAAAACCCTGTGTTTCTTTTTTCTTTTTTAGAAAAAATTGAGAAGGAGAGCACTGAGCTGGGAGGAGAGGGAGAAGCAGGCTTCCTGTGAGCAGGAAGCCCGGTGCTGGACTTGATCCCAGGACCCTGAGACCATGACCTGAGCCAAAGGCAGACGCTTAACTCACCCAGGCACTCTACCCCTGTGTTTCTAATCCTTGAGCCCTTGTCAATGGCATTTCATTATGTCATATATGTAGTGTCTCTCCTGTTCAGATGGGGACCCCCAGATACTGGGTGATGATGTGGGGGTGGGCAGTGGCATGGGCAGTGAAAGACTTCACCCAAGGCAGAACAAAGGAAATAGTTTATTGTGTACACTGCCAAGGAGCAGTGGACAGGAGAGCAAAAGAGACTGTCTGCCACGAGGCAGTAGGTGGGGCTGTTTTTAAAGAAAGAAGGTGAGAAGGTATGGGGATATATGGAATTTTCACTTTTTTGGTATGCATGCCTGATTTTAAGTAACCCATTGGTTAGTTAAGGCCTATGGATACTTTGCGGTGAGCAAGTATCCACCGATGGGCCTGTCTGTATTCAGCTGGGTGGTTGCCCTGGGCTCTGTTGCCTTGATCAAGTTAAAAGCAGCCTCTACAATATACATTTTGCCTTATTCTTTTGTCTTGTAAATCAAAGGAATCTATACATTGTCATTTACTAAAAATTGGTATTTTCTTTTTTAACTGTTATTTTCAACATTGCTATTTTATTGTGCAAAAAATAGATTAATAATTCTCATTGTAAAAAATTCAAACAATATAAAATAATGTAGATTGAAATAATATGAAAGCCCAGGTTTACCCATCTCCTTCATCCCCATCACCGAGATGATGGGTACAGGGATCCCATTCCCTTCCAGTTCTTTCTCTGTGTGTTTGTATGTGTACATATGTACACATTTTTTTTTACAGATTTTATTCATTTATTTGACAGAGAGATCACAGGTAGGTAGAGAGGCAGGCAGAGAGAGAGGGAGGGAGGCAGGCTCCCTGCCGAGCAGAGAGCCCAATGCGGGGCTCGATCCCAGGACCCTGAGATCATGACTTGAGCCAAAGGCAGAGGCTTTAACCCACTGAGCCACCCAGGCGCCCCTATGTACACATTTTTTAACTTTACAAATAATATTGTGCCTGCTGCTTTTTTAATGAACAAATACAAGTTTTCTATAAGATAGGTGTGACAGATTTTTTCTAAAAATATCTGCCACAATATTTCCAACTTCATATGTTCTTTGGAACTGCTAACTGCGTAAAATAATAGACAATAGCAGAAGTCACACTAGGATTAAAAAAGGTTCTGTGGGTTTCATCTTGTTTTTATGGAACACTTGCTCTCACAGCAGGTCCCTCTTGAGGAACTGCCTCTTGGAATCCCGCTGCCACGCTATAAGAAGTCCAAGTCACTGAGAAAAGGGCCACATGTAAGTCCTCCAGTCAAGAGCCTCAGTCTCCAAGTCATCTTAGATCAGCTTCCAGGTGATAGAGCCTGGGATAGACCCCTGAGTTGGGCTCTGCTCAGCAAGGAGCCTGCTTCTCCCTCTCCCTCTGCCCTGAAGCTCCCCGTTTGTGCTCTCTCCTGTGTGCTCTTTCTTTTGGACAAATAAATGAATAAAATCTTAAAAAAATAAAATTTTCATTCATAATGCCAAATTTCCTTTCACCAGTAACTGACTTAAGATGAAAACAGAAGAAATAGGAGTGCCTGGCTGGCCCAGTTGGTAGAGCATGCAACTCAATATCAGGATTGTGGGTTTGAGTCCCAAGTTAGGTATAGAGATTACTTAAAAATAAAGGGGTGCCTGGGTGGCTCAGTCAGTTAAGCCTCTGCCTGTGGCTCAGGTCATGATCCCAGGGTCCTGGGATCGAGACCCACATCAGGCTCCCTGCTCAGCAGGAGCCTGCTTCTCCCTCCCCCTCTGCCTGGCACTCTGCCTGCTTGTGCTGTCAAATAAATAAATAAATAAAATCTTAAAAACAAAAACTCAGGATCTGTCTGTTGTTGCTTTGTAATGCTTAGCAAGTCTGCTGTTCATCTTCATAGTCCAAGAGCCCTGTTTGAACCCCAGTCCCCATGCCCATTTCCCAGCTACAGGAAGGAGAAAGGGAGGACATGGTCTCTTCAAGGCCATTGGAAATAGCCCATCCCATCATCCAGAACTTAATCATGTGACCACACAAGGGAGGCTAGAAGATATTCTTTGGGCAGTCATGTGTCCAGCTAAAAGTTGGGGACTCGAAGAAAAAAATCGGAGAATAATTATCAGGGAACAGTTAGTCTCTGCCACACAGGTGTACTGTGCTGGGGATCCACTTGTTTTACTAATTTGTTTTTTGAATTTTAAAACAGTGCCCTCTTACCATATCCACTAGTCCATAGCCTCTGCCTCTTTTTCCTAACTTCTGCAGATGGTAAACCTTATATGTTTTCTGCTGTATTTAAGGGCAGCCACTTGACGGTATAACTTAATTGGACAGAGAAGGTGGCTACTCCTTTTAAAGACTCTCATCTGTTTTCAGCCCTGCTCCTTACCTTAAAAGAAACCAGTGCCCCTGATTTCTGAGACTTCCCTTGGTCCTGTGGTATTGATCTAAATTATGGATAGCTCTCCGATGCACTACAGGGGCTTAGCAGAACAGGGAAAGCTAAAACCATACTGGTTGGTCACCCGTCTGCTTGCTTTCTTTCAACATAGGTATTTATCATCTACCATTGACCCTTTGTGGGTTTCTTTTACATTGTTCTTAGTATGGACATCGACTGGGTACTTGACCACACTCACAAAATATGGCTTCCGTTCTTGCTGCTGGACCATGAGGATTTCAGTTCATCTTGTGTCTCTACAGTTGGTAAAGCATGCATGATGGTTTTTGGGACTTTCATTACTTTCTACTAGTTCAAATCAAACAAGAAACCTGTATTCAGGGCTTTAGTAGTGTTAGTAGCTTTTTGCTCTTCCAAACACATCCTTGGCCAACAGTTCACGGAGTGATTAGGACAGGTACTCTTTTAATTAACTTCCTTTTATTTAAGTATTTTATTGTAAATTTCTTGACCACTCCATGAAATAGGCATCATTTAACTATTGTAGTTATTTTATACATGCAGAAAACAAGGCTCAGAGGTTGAATTATTTGCCCAGTCACATAGCTAGTAGATGGGTATCTTTCTCCAACTGTTTCAGGTAGGCGCGTACGGCCTATTTTGTTCAATGTTGGGGACTTACAAACCATTTGTTGAAGTGTTAATTTCTCTCCCATGGTTGTTTTAATCATTTACAGATTACATAACCCTTGAAACCAGATGCTCCCAACTTGCCCGTATCTACCATGTCTTCGGGGTTTTGCACTCACCTCCCTCTTGATTACCTACCTCCTCCTGTAAACCTGAATTTTGGTATCCAGTTCTGTTTATATTACCATAGTGCTAAAGCTCAGCAGGGCATCTGACAAGATGTATTTAGTTTGACTGACAGGTTCTTCTCCTGCTTTGGCCACTTGTAGCAATCCTAACCACAGAACAGACATTTCTTGGATTTAACCTTGTCTAAGTTGCCCCTAAATATTTATGTAAATCTAATTCACAGAGCTTTGTGCTTACAACACCCCCTTGCTTTTCCTATCAACTTCAGTATTCTGACTAAACCCAGGAAGTATTATTGTGCCTGTTCTCATTTCTTCACTTACCTAATATTTAATGCTTGCTACCTGACAAGTACTATTGGATGGTGGGCACATAGGGGTGAATTAAGAGAAAAAGGCAGATTAAGCTAAAGAATCAATCATGCGGGTCCCTCCTGGGCAACTGTTTCACTTGCATCCAAAGAGTACTGTAGCTGTTAATAGATGGTGGTGGCCTGAATTGGCACTGGAGTTGGGAGCTGAAATGGACAGAACTTGATCCATTAGATGGGAGCGCTCAAAGGGAGGGTAGAGGGCACTAATATTTTATGAAGTGAAATACTCATATTTTTTGACTGTTTGGATGAGTCTGAAGTATATTTGAGCCAAACAAAAGCAAAACTGGTCTGAAAAAAAAAGATCTCTGGAGGCACAGTCCTTTTGATGTTATTTAAAACACCAAAGGAAAACCAAACCGGAGCCATAACCAACTCCAGGGCTTAAAGGTTAGCAGCACACATCAACCAATGCAACAAGAGTCATTGCTTCTCTCTTTATGTTAACAAGAAGTCTCATGAAATTTTATTTAATTTCAAGGGTACAGACAAGAAGCAGATTTCACAGTTAACACAGAAATAATGCAGCAATGGAATTACTGGTTTGGATGGCTGTACTTGAGGTTGTTCTGAGTGCCAACAACTATCTGGAATATCAGCTATCCAGTTTTCTCCGTTCTTCAACTGTTTGCCATGCCGGGGTCCATTACTCCTAACTAGAATGGAAATGAGGTGTATTTACAGAGAAAATATTCTTAAGATGCCAGAGAACATAGAACATCTTTTGAAGTAATAGAGGCTTCAGTCTAATGGGGCCACTTATTTCCCTATTACCCTCTAAGTCCACTGCTTAAGCACAGCCCTTGGGATTTCGGCTTTAAAAAAATGGTTTAAACTATTTTTGTCCTTATTGTAAAACAGTTCCACTGAATGGAAACTCCTGAAATGGAATAAGCTCAATTATATTTGGTAACTTTGTCACCCCAAATTCATTGTATACACTTAATGCATTTCCCAAGCCTGCGCTAAACAGTTATCAACATTCTAATTATGTCATAGTTTGAACAAGGTATTGGTCCCTCCAAATAGTCTATGAAACAAAAGACTCAGATTTTTCACCAGTGTTTCCTCTATGGCACTACAGTGGGCACAACAAGCAGCTGAACTTTTCATTTAAATAAAATTCTTATTAAAAATTACTAAGTTAAAAAAATAAAAATTACTAAGTTGACAGTGATTGAGTACATTTGTAAAGTATCCTCATCTTTTTTTCAATTCATTTTAAGAGGTGAGACTGTACTCCTAGAATGAGAAAAAACTCTAAGGGCATGAAAAAAAAGACTAGATTTGGTTAAGTCAAACAGAGAAAGACAATTATCAGATGATCTCACTCATTACGTGGAATTGAAGAAACAAAACAGAGGATCATAAGGGGAGAGAGGGAAAAAAAAGATGAAACCAGAGGGAGACTCAATCTGTAAGAGACTCAATCTGAGGAAACTGAGGGTTGTTGGAGGGGAGGGGGGAAGGATGGGGTAACTGGGGTATGGACATTAAGGAGGGCAGTGATGTAATGAGTACTAGGTATTCTGTAAGACTGATGAATCACTGACCTCTATCTCTGAAACCAATACATTACACTAATTTAAATAAAAAAGAGATTTTTTAAAAAAGGCTTGGATTTGATATGGCTGCTCATTGCCCAGTTAAACAGAGAGAAAAAGTTGGTAAGGAAAAGGGAGTTGGGAAGGCTTTTTAAATCCAGTGTCATACAATTATGCATGACTGGGTTTAGACACAAATCCACTTCAATTCATTTTTAAACAAAAGCCAATTATAAATTCATTATTTTGAAGTCAAAAGTACTTATACCTTCTAGAGTCCGCTTAAATAAAACCTACTGAAAAACTTATTTAATTATATTTTAAACCTTTAAGCCTTAGTAGGTTGGTGAATAGAAACACCTTCTATCAATACTAAAGGATTAATACTTTACACATAAAAATCGTAGCAAGGCAATTTACCAGAATTCCCACAGAAATGCTTAACCTATTTGACATGACACCTGTAAATAGCAACTGAAGAAAATTTTCACAAAGGTCATTCAGGAGTCCAAGTGATTATGCAACTAAAATTTTGCCATCTGTTGTACTTAAAGCCAACCAATATTTGTCTGTTCCAAATCTCCTGTAGTTTCATCAGTAAAATTTCAATACCATTATCTACATGTTATCTTAACTTTAAACCATTCACCTAGGATTTTGATTTTTATAGATTAGAAGGATCCCAAATGATTCTATTTATGATACATTTACAATTAAGTAAGAATCTGTTAAGACCTTCAAAGCCAATGGGGAATGACATGTCTGTTGTCTATGGTGGGCTGGGGTGTAAAGCCCAACTGTTAAGATTGGCAGGAAAAAATACTCTCAGGATATGGATACACATAAGTCTGCCAATGCCAATGTCAATCATTAGGTCCCCTCCACTTTAAAATTAGATTAGGTCATGCATTTGCAATAGGGATGATGTCACTGCCAAGCGGGACCGAAAACCAACAAAAACATCACCCTTACTCTTTTTCATGTATAAAGCAGTTATACAACTTAGTCACATGCATTTCCTCTCACCACCATCACTATGCTACGTCAAAATATCCTGTGGCATTTTTGGTTATTTGTAATTTTTGTAACAACAGAATAATAAACATCTCTAGGACAATATTTCCAGAATAATTAAGAAACCTATGATCAGCTCTAAACACATGTTTAATTATGGCACCTAAGGAGACTTATCCTTAGAAACCAACGCCAAGTTTGGAAAATCAACTAACATTTACCCAATCATAATTACAAGTACAATTTTAACATCTAGATTAAGCATTACATATTTGACGCCACAGGTGGGCATTGGCAGCTGGGTTCCAAAATTACCACTTAAAATTCAAAATGAAAATCTGCAGTCTTTAGGAAGCATTCTCTTTCTTTACACTATACTGTCACAGGTGACTTATCCATTTATTATAATACTGTAGTAAGTAAATACTACTTTGTCATTATGAAGGAAAAAAACTATGATCAAAGATCATAATGTAGTTCTGGAAGACTACACACTCTTTCACTATACACAGTATATAATAAAATAGGGTACACTTTGTACGACAACAACATGCAATGGTTTGGCTGTAGATATATTAAATGTAGTTTCCGCTACATTAGTATTCTGTGTGAGTGCTTAGTTTGGGAATCGTAAGGATGAGGACAGTTACTCAATGATTACACAGTAGAGACGTCTGAACACGTAACAGCTACTCCTAGGTATTAACATGGAATATATATAAAAAAAAAATTAAAGAAGACTGACCTATAACCTAAGTGTAAGGATGGACTTTATTTTTTAAAAAAAGTCTTTTGAGGACTACAAATTACAAAGTAAAAGCAGATCACTATGTAGAAACCTAGTGAATACATTTTGCCTGTGCATGAAAACTTTATCAAAATTATTAATTTAACAATTTCACCCCATTCACAATGGTATCAGTTATAATGCTCTTCTTCATAAGATTATATATTACATGTTATTCCCTCAAGATGAACTTTTAAAAACCAAATTCTTGGCTCATGAGAATGGCACCTTTGAAAGGGGCAATTTCCATTCAGTCTCTGGTGGAATTATTCCAAGTTAGCTTCTTTCATCAAGAGAAAAAAAAAACTTTCAAAATGTTCACTTTTAACATGAAGTCTCTCCACCAAAGTGGTTGTATTTTGTTTTCTAATGACTACATATATATATAATACACACATATATTATATATATATGGGTAGCAGCAAGAAAAGAAAAATGGAAGTTAAAAGGCAGCCATTAAAATAAACGGATCAACTGTACAGAAGAGATATTTGGCTCATGGCAATTTAAAAAGATGGCAACTTGGGTATGTTAATAGCCAGATGCTTGAGCTGTAAGTTAAGAGAATGAAGCTGATCCAGTATGATCAAGTGGTAATATTATTATTACTGCACTTCATTCTTTACAACAAATACTCTAAGCCAAGAGGAAATGAATTACATTTAGAGTCTCAATTAGAACATGCTGACCACTTGATTTTGAACTTACTGGGTTTAGTATAGTCATTTCCTTTACTCACACTATTTTTATTTTTTAAAAAAAGTAATACCCAATGTGGGGCTCGAACTCATGACCCTGAAATCAAGAGTCAAAAATGCTCTACCTTACTTGAGCCAGCTAGGCACCCCAACTCACGCTATTTTTGGGTCCTTTCCTTTCAAAGGAAGTGTACAAGTGTAAAATACCTTAAGTGACAAGATTTTACTAAGGTACATTTGAAAATGGGTGTAATGAAAAGAATATCCCTCTGTTTTTCCTGGAAAGATACAAACTGAATGCAGAAGCTTCTCAATGGGAAAAAGCTCAACTTTCTTCTTCCCATCATCTCTGCCACATAAAATTTCCCGAAGAACTCACTTTTAGGGTTGTTCTCTATGGCTTTACTAAAGAATGAAAACCAGAGAGCAAACAATTGAGCTCAAGACATCCAGGGTTAAAAATCTAAGAAAATATCAACATGCAAGCAATGGTTCAAATACTCAAGATTCATGTTAATGAATTCAATTACTGTCTATGAGATTTTCACTGATGAGCAGGGCTTTGGGCATACCAAATTATCACACAAATCATTGTCTTTTGAGACTTTGGATACTTTTACAGTTTAATTTGCAAACAGAATTTTTATAACAAATTATTTTTAACCAAATCATATCTTGAAAACTGTTTATATAGAAAACCCAGGGAATAAAGTGAACTGTTCATTGTGGAAGGCCTTAAATTACATTATTACAGTAGAAAATACAGGAGGTAGAAGATAACTGAAAAGACTAATGCAACATTAGATTCAAATCTATAGCTCCTGTAGCTACTTAAAACATGGTTTTAGAAACTAAACCCAACATTTCCAGTAACCATAGAAACAGTTAAAATAAAATTTGCCATGAAAGCCCTTATATCATGCTTGATATAGGGAGGTAGGAAGATGTAAGAACCAGGACACATGAGACATGACATTTTATCTACAACTCCTGTTTGCTTTACTGAGGGTGTAGTTTCAAAATTCAGTCACCTTCTTCAGCTTCAGATTCAGATTCTAGAAAAGGGGAAAAAT
This sequence comes from Procyon lotor, assembly GCA_028646535.1. Classification (NCBI taxonomy): domain Eukaryota; kingdom Metazoa; phylum Chordata; class Mammalia; order Carnivora; family Procyonidae; genus Procyon; species Procyon lotor. The sequence goes on from CM053605.1 coordinate 28,411,318, forward strand.
GCAGTCAAGCATTATATAAATATCAGAAAGCAAAAAGTTCCCATTTATAACTCTGAAGCTCTTTGTTACAATTAAGTAATTTCATTAACAACCACCTACTTAAATGGGGGATATTCAAAAGCCTTCATTTGTAAATCCAGTGTTTATTAAATAGTCTCAAATTTTTCAATTTCCCTTCTAATAAGTATGTTAGCATACTGGCCAAGCCATCAAAATACTTTAGCATTTCAAGTCAAGTTCTCCCCACCTGCCTTAAAGCAAATGAGTATTGGCAGGTCTGTCACAAATGAACAAAAATCTGTACTAGAGGTACAAAATGGTACCTCAATGAGAAAAGGCAGCACATTCTATGGTTCATGAAAAATTAGTTCTCGGGCTTTACCAAACAAACTGCACCAAGGAAGTCTTACCTTCTTCAGCATTTTTGAGCCACTCTACAAACTTTTTCATTTGCTCAAGGAAGACACTTTTCCCCTTTGCAACATGTGCATCTTTATACCACTTCAGAATGGGCTCTTCACTCAGGACTTCAGCTATAAAGAGAGCAATCATTACATTCGGGGTTTTCAGGCAGAGTCAGAGGACACCTGGAGTGCAACTGCCTGCATGGCGAAAAGCGCCTACTCAAAAGTTAAGCATCAACAATGACTGTATTCAAAACGCTCAACTGGTTTCTTCCATTTTTAAAGGAGAGCCCTCTATTATGAAATGCTTTATCAACTTGTTGCCAGCGTATAACCTGCAACTAGGAAAAACACTTACTAAACCAGTGATTCTCTCAACTGGAGGCAATTTGCGAACCCTTTGCTGGGACATCCTGACAACCTTTATAGACATTTCCGGTTGTTACACCAGGGAGAGATGCTACTCAACACTCTCCAGTGCACAGGTTTGTTACCAACTCAAGTTAAATGGCCCAAAATACCAGTAGTACCAAAGTTGAGAAACTTTGTGATAAATGGTCAGGGATATCTGACAGATTACATTAGATTTTTTATGTGTTTGACAATGGTACTGTGGTTTTACTAAAAACAAAAACAAGTCCATGTACTTTACAAACCCATACTGAAAAATTAATAAAAGTTTCTAGGATTTATTTATACATAATTAAGAGTGGGAAGAGGATGTAAATGGGGGTTTACTTTCAAGAAACCTAACTACAGCTATATATAGAAACCTAACTATAACCAGAGCCTGGAGTACTTGGGAATTCATTACCCTACTCTTTCTTAAAAACAAAAAAATTCAGGGGATGGGGATTTAGATCTCTGTTCTAAGTTTAGAATATAGGAACCAACAAAATCGTTTATGAAAACCAGGGCATGGAAATAATACATGTGCACACAAACTACATTTACTGGGGTCAAAGTGGTCTGATTTATGCAGAACTGAAGAAAACATTATTAACAATCATGGTAAACTAAATATTGCAATGGACTCTCTCCCAACAAAGTCCTTATCTTTACCAATCACTTTAGACTAGTTTTCTGAAATAGGATCACAGAAAAGGGAGTAATAACTAAACAGAAGGTTTTATAATAGGCATTCTGAACTAGCAGGACAAGTAAAAGTCTACATTGGTAATGGGGTAGTGTGCTGGGAAGTCAACTTGTCATGGGCCAAAGACTAGAGAGATGTGACAAGTGTGTCTAAGGAAGAGAACTGGTAGAGAATGGGAGGTGAAGTCTGAGGCCACATCAAGGTTTTAGGTTTTAACTTAGTAAGGTTTAGAGATGTTTTGCTATAAATAGACTAAAAAGCACCCAATTCAATTAGAAACAATTTTGTCCTATGATTAAAGTAAAATATTTTATGGAGCTGATGTTCAGACAACTACTTATTGGAATTATTAGCAGTATTCTAGGATTTTTTTTTTAAGATTTTATTTGAGAGAGACGGGGGGGGTTCAGAGGGAGATAGAGAAGCAGACTCCTTGCTGAGTGTGAAGCCCCACAGGGGGCTCAATCCCAGGACCCTGAGATCACTTAACTAAGTGAGCTACCCAGGTGCCCTTATGATTTCTATCACCAAATTCAAAATTTAAATTACCTTTATAAAAAAGCACCACTATTTTCTGGAAGGCTTTCATGAAATGAATGTTGTCATAGCAATACTCCTGAATCTTCAGTAACAGAGTCAGCTCAGACTGACCTTGAGTAGTAAAGGCAGCAAGTAGAGGGCTGTATTGCTTTTAAAGGGAAAGGAGAAAAAGTTTTGCCATTTATTACAATGACTCTCCATATCAAAACTTCTAAAATACAGAACAAATCTTTTAAATCACTGTGAATTATATTCTGCGTTGTGGAAACTAAAACAAACAAACAAAACAAAGAAGCTACAAAGTGTCTTAAGTCAAATAAGCAATACTGCACCAGGGCTTCCAGTCAACTGTCAACACGATGTTAATAATTTAGAGGAGAAAACAGGAGTGCTCTTATTTTCCAATATTCCCTCAAAAGCAAACACCAAATTGAAGGTGTATGCTATTTTTAAACATGTATTTGTTTTTAACCTGTGAACCAAAGAAAGGTGAAGTCAGACTTTTTAAAAGATTATCAATAGTTTATAACTATTTCTACTCACTGGTGGTCACGTCCAGGAAACCCAGGATGTGATACATTCTCTAAGTAACTCAAGTGTCCCCACTTTTTAAAAACCAGAGTAATGTTCTGCAAAGGCATAGTTCTGATACCTTCAAGTGCTTGATGGCTTGCTCTGCTACAAGCTCTTCCTTTTTGTTCCATTCCACGGTGCTCATTACGCTGGACCAGACTATCCCAATGACAACGGGTTCTGGGATGTTGTTTTTTTTCATCTCCTCCTTGACATACAAAATTATCTGCAAAAAGAATCCAAATTTAGTAAAAGAAATCAATTTCGCTATGTACACTCTCTCTACACATCAAACTCACACCTTTTACAAAAACATAACACCTTCTGTGCAACTGGCAATGACCACATGTCCCACACATAATCAGAGAACTTTTAGAACTGGAAGGAATGGATGAAACTGGAAGGTCCGTCCAAACTTTCATTTACATACAGGCAAACTGGCTGGGAAAGGACAGAGATGGAAACAGTATCCACTGGCGGCACCCCACAAAATCCCCAAGCATTATAATTTCTGGGCACTAGTAAAGCACTAAATATGAGAAAGACGCTGAAAAGCTCCAGCAGAACATTCTATAGCTATTAATTAAAATCCACTCTGGTGAAATACTTTAAAACTTCAAGTGAATAAACATTTTCTTTGTCAGAAAGAAATCATTAAGATGGTTTAAACCAAAATATCTTACATCCTTAAATGGATCACCACGGGACATCTGTTCTTGAAGTTCTTTCTGGAGTTCCTTTCGAGCTCCTATGGTTTGCTGATTCCGAACATATTCTGAAAGTTCTTTCAAGCCTGCCTCAGTAAAATACTTTGTGAAGTGTTCAACGCTTTGTTTATTGGCAGGAAAAAGTTCCTGAAAGGAGAATTTAATCTGATTAAATGATCTTTAATCCTATCAAGAAAAAACACCTCCTCTTTTCACAGATTAGAAATTAAAGTTCCCTTATTACACTTTAAGTGTTGTGAAGAATGGGAAGAATGAAACAAATTACAAACCATTAGTCTGTTATCCATGCTGACTTTCCGAAGACTTGCAGCTACTGCATTGATATCTTTTTCATTTATCCATGATTTAAAGAGCTTTACAGCAAAAGCTGCTGAAACCCCTGTAGAACAAAAGAGCTTACTTAACAGATAAGTGGATTTCAACCATTTTATCTACTTCAAGGGGCACAGAATTACTCACTTTATCCCTAAACTTCCTTCTGCCACTAAACTGCTTACCATTTCACACTCCAATTTTTCTCTTCTATAATTTGCTAGTTATATATTTTTAGTCGTTAAAACTGTTTTTGAAATGTGTAAAGTGATGGTAAGAGTACTGACACTTGACAAGGTTGTTGTGGGAAATAAGGCACATTAAGTACCTAGTACTCTAGTTTAAAAAAAGTTAGCTTTTGGGGCACCTTGTAGCTTATTTGTTAAGCATCTGCCTTTGGCTCAGGTCAGATCCCAGGGTCTTGAGATCGAGCCCCGCATTAGAATCCCTGGTTGGCAGGAAGCCTGCTTCTCCCTCTCCCACTTCCTCTGCTGTGTTCTTGCTCTCCCTGTCAAATAAATAAAATCTTCAAAAAAAAAAAAAACCAAAAAACAACACACACAAAAACCTAAAAAAATTTTAAAAGTTAGTTTTTTAACCATAAAAAATTATTTAACTATGAAAATGACAACAGGGACCTTATTTTCTTTTTGGCTCAACATTTCCCCCAACTGGAATTAATCTTCCTAGGTTTCCCTGGCATTTCTCTTTTTAGGTTATAACCACATTCTGCCTGAGCTTTGGATATTTGCTGTATGCCTAAAGATAGCCAAAGGTATACATGAAATATCATCTAATGAATTTTGTTAAATTTAAGGATAGTTAAGAAAACTAAAACTATTACACAAGTCATATCTACATAAACTATATTCTAGCTTTTGTATTAATTCACATCTTTCATGATCTTATCACCATCACTCTTTATTAAAGGATGATTACCTTCTTTCACCAAATTCTCATTATAAAGGCTATTAAGAATGGATGCATTAAGTGTTCCATTAGCCAGAAGAACACCAGTCAACATAGCCAGCTTGTTCCTCTCCGATTCTGAAAAACCCTTTAAGAACAGCAGCAGCTATAAAAGTAAATAATTAGAAGTTAAAAAGAGCAATTGCATCACATAAAGAGAAGCAGTAAGGCAAACTACATTGGTTAAAAGTGTGGGCTCTGGGGTTTAAGCATCCAAATTTTTATCTTCGTTGTTTACCGAGTGATCCTGGGCAAGTTACTTAACCTCTGTGCCTCAGTTTCCTTGTTAAGTATTTGTGAGTATTAAATGAGTTAATAATTATAACACTGCCTGAAAGGTGATAAGTGTTACTATTAACATTACTAGATTTTTTTGTCTGCCTATACATAGAATACCTAAGACTCCAACAGCAAGTATGTTAAATTTCTTTCTCAATATGGTTAGCTCTGATCCTTTACCCCTTATCTTGAAAAGATCTTATTTTGATCTTTAGCCTTTTGTCACTTGTTTAGACACTAAGCTAAGAAACAGTGTATAACAAATTGAACTAAATGATATACCTCCAAAGCACATTTCAGGCCTTCATAAATAGCTAATCATTTCAAATCTGTGGCAGAATTAAGATACAATGTTCTCCTCTTTGACCCCGACCTTTTGTTCCCATAAAACATACTGTTCTTAATACCTTTTTTACTTCATCTTCAAAACCTTTCTCCAGGTATTTGTAGCGCCTGATTAACTTGTTAAAAACCTATGAAGAAAGGAATTTAATAATTTCATAATTATAGTTGCCAGATTCCTAAAAGATCGGAGTATCTCATAGTATCTTTAGAACATCAAAGTAAACCTGCTGGATGTGAGTTTACAAGCTGTTTAAGCCAGCTTAGGAAGAGTCTGTCAACTCCCAAACCCTACAATACATGATCTAACACCTAAGCCACGCCACAATAGATTTCTACTGCCAAATGTTAAAGCAAGGACTAATTATTGCTCAAATACAAGTCATTTGCCCATTAATAGAATAAGAGCACAGAATATAGTTTTACTTCCCTATTGACACAGACAACCAATTTCAAGGCTAGATACACTTGAATTCTTTGCTTACAATAACACAAACCTATCCATGTACGAAACCTTCAAATGAAATTTTGATTGGTAAGCTGATCTGCTGTAACCTAACCTATTCATCTCTAAGAAGTTATATGCAGGGGTGCCTGGGTGGCTCAGTCAGTTAAGTGTCTGACTTTGGCTCAGGTCATGATCTCAGGGTACTGGGATCGAGCCCCTGCTCATCCCTATACCCTTCCCCGTTTGAACTCTCTCTGAAATAAATAAATGAAATCTTAAAAAAAAATAAGTTATATGCAGAATAATTCTATGATGGAAATCATGACAGGGATTTTCCTTTTCAGCTTGAGGTTTTTCTTAAAAATGGATTAATTCCAAAGGGACAAGTAGGAAAATAACTAATTCAATCTTTTCTGCTTTGTTTTCCTTAACACATTTCATTATATTGCACCAAAAAGTATCTCTAAATCTTCAGTTCAAATTCCTTCAACTTTCTACTTGCAACCTCTTAAAAGTAGACTATTCCTATTCGGAGGGATAGTAGCTAACTGAAATAAAGTCTCATTTACCTGAGCAAATGCTTGCATGGTCTCTAGGTCTTCTTGTGCTGCGAACACACAGACATCTGTACGCATCATGTCATCTGCCAGTGTACCACCTGGGGCTAAGGTATATTTACAAAAAATTTGCAGTGACCTTAATTTAAAATTAGTAATTGTTTCTATTTTACTTTCTGGAAGGATTCCCATTATAAAATAAAGTGATAAAAATTCTAAAAGATGATCTGAAAGCAAAGTCAGTATCTCAATAGGTACATGACTATTTGGTTCAGGATGTGTGAATAAAGTGTAATGATTTAAGGGAATAATCCCCTTTAGCGACCCAAATAAACTCCCTGTATTAACCACTCAGCAGTATCAAATCTGTCACACAAGTGGAGATGTTGCCTTGGTTTTGATAATCCAACTTTTCATACAGAAAACAACCCTTTAAGTTGCTGAAGAGGCTGGGCAGTAAAAACTTACAACTTAAAGACTTTACCTTTTACATACATTTATATGTATTTATGGATGAAATGATGTCTGATATATACTTTGAAATATGGGGAGGGGGATGAAGTCAGTGGGGACATAGCCAGAGTAGACTGTTAACAATTACTGAAGTTGGGTAATAGACAAGAAGTTTATTTTACTATTCTCTCTAGAATATCTTTCAAAATTTCCTTAGTAAACGTTTTAAAAAGAATTTTAAAAGCAGGCTTATTGATAGTATTGTAAATAGAAAATGGGTATTTCTTACCAAAAATTGGTAATGCAGCGGAAGAAACACTCACTGGACTAGAGCAATAGAACATATGAACATATGTTCCGTGCTTCTACCACTGAGTAATTATTTGACTACATGTAAGTCACTGAAACCTCTCTAAGCCTCACCCTGAGTTATGATTCTATTAGCCTGGCTGTGAGGGTCAATGCAGTAATCACCATGAAAACATTTTGAAATATTTTAAAGAGCTATGGAAATGAAATTGCCATCATCATTTGAAGATACATGGCTAAATGGCACATTCTCTTAAGATACCCTGAGCGCTGAGCGCTAAGTTAGAATAGTGCTGTGCAACAGAAATATAATGTGAGCCACATGATGTAATTTCATACTGTCTAGCAACTTTATTAAAAGTACTAAAAACAGAAAGTGTAATTTTAATATACTCTAACTCAACATATCAAAAATACTGATTTTAACATTTCAGTATTCAAAATATTATTAAGAGGTCTTACATTCTTTTTTCTATTAAGTCTTCAAAATCCAATGTGTATTTGACACTTATAGCACCTCTCAATTTAGATTAGCCACACTCCACGTGACTGATAGCCACAGGTGGTAGTGGCTAATGTACTGAAGAGCGCAGTAGTCCTCAGGCACACAGAAGTTCTATTTCATAAGATAGAAGAGGTAAGGGTTTCTCTATTAACTGAGGATGTTCAAACATAAGCTGGAAAAATTTATTGATTGAGGATGTAGTAAGGACATAGGTATCAGAAAAGTTATCGTCAAATGTTATGGTTTTGTGACAGATTTCAACTATAAAGCTAGACAGAGCAAGATAATTTGCTAAGTTACTATGATCTGGGAGGAAAAAAAATGGAAAAATCTTGAGATAAAAGGCACCCTAATTTGAGAGGACTGTCAAACAGTTCATATTCTGGATTCCACATAATCTCTATACATTACACCTCCCACAAAACCCAGACACTTACCCAGCATTCCGCCGGCCACCAGAATGTCAAAGAGTGTTTCTGCATATCGGCGGTAATCAAGTTTTGCTCCAGAAGCATCAAGAAACTTTGCTACTGCTTCCAAATCAGTACCAGTTTCAGTTAAGCCTTGAATAATACAGTCTTGAAACTGAGTAGGGTCAAACCTCTCTTTTTCATCTGGGGGGGAAAACCCCACAACATTTAGTTTTAAAAGGCTTACCAAAATGCCACGAAACCACTACCTTATGAAAGTGTAATTAACCACATTTAGCACAATCTCATTGAATTCAACAGCTGTAAAACACCAACACAAGAAAAGGCCTAAACATACACCCTCTGCAAATGCAAGGCATGATTGCCTGGTCACAAGAATTGTGTGGCTTTTTTCCTCGCTATTTTTTCACTGAAGTCTCATAAATGTTGAGTTATAAAATGAGCTAGTGTGTTCCTATAGCCAGGAGACAATTTCTACCCTGAATGCTCTCCTATTGCCTATGGGCTTTTCTGAAATTTAGGACATCCTCCAAATTTCAGGTAAATTTTATTCTTGAGTGAAATTTTGTCCAAACACTGGAACTCTTCATTCTTTTTTTTAAATGCCCATAACACTTTCTATGTTGTTTTTTTTTAAATCGTTCATTTGGTACTTAACAGTGCCTCACGCACACACCCACTTTACTGAGTTGATAGCAGGGTTTGACTTCCCTATCTAGGTTAGATGCTATCTTAATTTTCACACAGCACTAGAGTGATCAACTCCTCCCTGTCTGCCCAGGACTTTTCTGTTTTAGCACTGAAAGCCTATGTCCTGGGAACTGTGTCCAGTCCCAGACAAATGTGGATGATTGTTCATGCTACCTAGAACCCTATGATCAAGAACTAGGAGGGCGTGAGTGATCTCAATATGGAACTGGGGAAGTGACAGCTCTTCCTGATACCAATAACAATAAAACTGCTTGATACTATCACATATTCAAGAGAATACAGACTTTCCCCCATCATTGCCGAATTGCTCTGGTTTCCAAACTCTGTTCCTCCTCTTGAGAAAATTTACAGGTTAAATCTAAAAAAATCTGCAAAGACTAGCATCAAATCCTCTTCAGTCTCCCCACTACAAGAGGACAGTCTATGATCAGGGATTACAAGACTCTGTAATATGTATCTCAAAGTCTCTGCTACCCAGGGTAGAGAAATACAATTTATAACCAGTAGCTGACCCAATTCTATTTCCTGTAAAATAAGGTCAATATGTGTTTTTGAGCAGTAACACTGGAAGATTTTGGGGGAAAGTATTAAGCCCAATACAAAATATACCTGAAACCACATCTCATTTAACTTTGTATCACTAGTATATTGTCTTGCTACAGAATTAAATATTCACCTAACCACCCACTAATAGACAGAAGCAGTTATATAACTCTAGTACTTTTCTTATGAAGTCTATGAGTAAGCGACTGCCTGCCAGAGAAACCAAGATATAAAAGTTATTCTGAAGTTTGGAGAGATATATTAAAACATAAATATTTACCTCTTTTTCTGGTTTTAAAACGCTGGCCTGATAGCGTTGGCTTTTGCTGCTTTTGATTATTCATAAAAGACACCCTAGAAGAGAAAAATAAGGCCTTAAAAATATCAGTGCCATAACACTCATTTTAAAAACAAAGCATCAAACCTTGGTCTAGTCACACAGAAGTCAAATATTACCTGGCAATAGACCTGGGGGAAACAAAGAATTACCTTTGCCTGAATTAAATGTAACTTCAAAACCCGCATTTCTCCCTACTCCCTACAAGAAACCCTTTAAAGATGTGGTGTACACTTTTAAATGACATTACAGCACTATAGTGACTGGTGGCAAATCACCCACCATAAACATAATTGGTTTCCTCCTCGTTCCTCTTTAAATTCCCCTATATTCCACTATTTCTAAGCATCACACAAGACTAAAAGTGATCACCACCATAGTCAGGGGGTATACAAAAACGAGTACGTCAATTTTCAGACACCGTCAAAAGGTGAATCCTTTCTACAGAGGGGTTTATGAGCAGCACCACCCTACCCAGTGGTGGCTGTGACTGCGGTGGCCGCTTGCACCACTCCAGCCTGCAAAATGAACCGAGAGCCGGCCTCGCTTCCTTTGCCCCATACCCTGCAATCCAAGCCTCCTCCCTGGGCACGTGTCTCCCCCTCCACACCCTTCCTGTGCCTGCGTCTGGAACGCGACAACCCGCCCCCACGCAGGACCCTCTTGGCCACCGCGGGGTGTCGTAGGGGCTGCTCCCGGCCCGCAGCCCCTTCCCCACTGACCCCGTCGCCGGCAGTGGCGGCCGCCGCAACGAGCGGACCACAGGCGCCGAGGCGCTTCGCGCCGGGGGCCCCGCCGCCCCGTACATCCGCCCGCCCTCCAGCGAAAGCAGCGGCGGTGGAGGCGGCGGCAGAGGTGGTGGCGGCTCCTCCGCCCCGCCCGCCAGAACCCCCCACGCGTACATCACCCAACAGAGGCCGCAGCGGCTTTGTTACCCAGGCCGGGCAGGGCGGCCGGGGTGGGGGGTGGGGGGGGCATCTCGGCCACTGCCTCGGTCTCCGGTGCCGCAGCGCACACCCGGGTCCCGCGTTCCGGCCCGGCCGCAACCCTTCGACCTCCCTAATGAGGCGGCGGCGGTGGCCCTCGAATCCAGGCTCCGGATCCGGCCTGGCCTCATGCGGCGGCCTCGGCTTGGGCCCATTCAAGCGGGGCCGCACCTGACCTGCCACCCGCCCCGTCCCCCCCACCCTCCGCCGCGTCCCACGACGAGGGGCCACAACCTCGGCCAGGGACAAGCGGGCGTCACGACTCACCGAATTTAAGGCGAAGAGAAAAGAGCCAGAAATCCCCGATGTGGCGGCAACTGCGGCGGTGTCTCCTCTGCGACCGGAACTAACGCGAGGAGGAGGGAAGAGGTGTCACCCCCGCCCCGGCCGGCCTCCTATCGCGAGATTTGTTCCTCTAGCGTCCTCCCCCGCGACCCTCCCTGTCGCGGCCCTGAGCCTCTGCCTTTTCCATTCCGTGGAGTGCGGGGTGGGAAAGTAGGAAAGGAGAGGGAGAAGAGTTTTCAAGTCCTCGTTGTTTCTTTATTGGGTGCCAGGTTTATCCTAGAGTAACCTGTCTTTTTTCCATCTTCGCTTCATCCGGCCTTTTAGCACATGGAGGGGTTAGAACAGCTAATACCCCGCCCCCACCCCCTCCAGCCCTGAAGAAGTTGGACACGTCCTCCCGGAGTCCCTCCGCGTAGACGCTCTCCGTCCCACCCCCCAACCCCCACCCCAATCACCAGTGCAGGAAGTCGAAGCCCGAGGGCTGGGTGCGCTTGGGCCCCTCTGGGGCGGTGGTTGAGTTTGGCCTAGGGGCGGTCTACGGACCGCGGCTGCCGCCGGGGCTGGTAGAACTCTCTCGGGCTAAATCCAAATGGGGTGACTTGGCTTTGCAGTGCTAGACCGGTGGGTCGTGCACTGCCTCTCTTAGGAGGGCGGGAGATCCAGATGGAGGGGTTCAGAAGAAAATTCTGTCCTCCTACTGTGGCCGCCACTTCTTGCAGTGGTCTTCGTCGTTTTCTTCCGAGTGTGGTGCTTGCGGGGACCTGAGAGCATCAGAATCCCCTGAAGGATTTTTTAAAACACAGATTATTGGATCCCACCAGCACAGATTATGTAGGTCTGTTGTGGAACTCAAAAATGTGCATTTCTGACAAGTTCCATGTGATGCTGATGATGCTGGTCTAGGGACTACACTTAGAGAACCACCGAATTAGAGGGTGTATCCTCAGAGAGCCGGGGACAGGGTTGTGTGTGAAAAGCATTGCGGACATTACAAAACTGAACAAATAGCGATGCACAATGTCTCCCAGGACCTAGCCTTGCGTTTTTATTCCCTGTTGGTATTAGTGGTGTGCCTCTGCATTGTTACTTATCCTCCTACCAAAACCAACAAAAAAGTCACCTTCCCTGGACTTTGCTTCTCTTCCTTATCAGATATTTTGGGTGAATTAGTTTGTATTAGTTGATATATTTTCTTTAACTATCTGACCTCTGCCCCCTTCCCCTCACAACTTTTTGGAAAATTATTTTCTCAGAGTTCTTTCCCGAAATTATTGCCAAATCAGTGATCTTTCAGTCCTTACCCTCCTTTCCTCATCTGAGCATTAAGGGCATTACCTATGTCCTTAAACTTTGTTCCAGTTGGCCTGGTTACCTCCCAGATACTCCTTTGTAATTGCCGCCACCTCCTTTTTGTGCTCATACCTTTAACTTCCATCGTGCTTTCTTACATGACACTCTCGTACATTCCTAAGGATTTAACTTTTCAAAGAATCCACATTCTTCTATTGAATCATTAAATATTTGTTGAGTCTAGGGTCTACGCCCTTCAAGGCTGAGGGAATAGCAGTGGGCAAATCCTGAGAGGAAAAACCTGGCCTGTTGGAGGAACTGAAAGGGGCAAGTGTGACTGGATCTTGGTGGGAAATGGGAGGACTGTAGGGAGCTGAGTTGTAAGAGCCAGATTTCTTAGTCTAACCCTTTTCTTCAAACTCCAGAGTCCCACTAACTAATTTAGAGTCCACTAAATGCCAAACTAAACACTCTTAAGTGCTACTGATTACTCTTCACCCCACCCAAAGCTGTTTTTCTCACTTCTGAAGTTCTGTTAAAGATACAATGTTCTACTAATAAAAATAATAGCTACTTTATGTGGCAGGTATATGTATCATGTGTTCTTCTAAGCACTTCACCTTGTTTAATCCTCAAAACTACCTTATGATCTAGAAACTATTATTAGCCCCATTTAATAGACTGGAAGACTGAAGCACAGGGAGGGCAAGTAACTTTCCCAAGGTCATAGAACTAATAAATGGAAGAGCTTGATTTGAACCCAGGCAGTCTGGCTGTACCACTGTAGCGTTACTGCCTCGCCACCAAGATCTTATTTATCCATTCAACAAATAGTTGTGGAGCTAAAGACCACTAGATATACAGAGGTGACAAGTTAGACCTCTGACCTCACAAAGCTTGTCTTCTATATTTGTCACATTTCTCAATGCCATCATCTTTTCCCAGTATCATCTTCATTTATGCCTCTATTTCCCCTAACTGGGACTTTTGCAGTAACTTTCTAACTGCTATCCCTTTCTCCACACTTCCAGAGTAATCTTCCCAAATGCAGTCCGAGTCATTTCTCTTCACTGTTTAAATATCTTGGTTTGTACTCCAGATCACCCAGGGGTATATCTGACCAATGTTTCTCACCTTTACTTCCCATCACATCGGTGGGTCTTAACCTGTTATTGCCCTCCATTGTAGGGCATATAGCAAACAATTTTTGACTAAAACCTATATTAAATTTAACAAGTGATTTTCATTTTTTTAAAAAAAATTCTTTATTTATTTTTAGAGAGAGAGAGGGGACGGGCGGGAGGAAAGGGAAAGAGAGAAAATCCTTAAGCAGACTCCCTGCTGGGCATGGAGCCCCATGTGGGGCTTGATCCCAGGACCCTGAAATTATGACCTGAGTAGAAATGAAGAGTCGAACATTCAACCTACTGAGCCACCAAGATGTCCCAGCACGTGATCTTCTTTAAAAATTAAAGCAGATTGAAGATTATCCATATACGATCATTCTCATTTATTTCCATTCTATGTTTCTGGAAGTCGGGGGGGGGGACCCCTGGGAATTGTTTATGGAAGGCAGCTTATTTTATCAATGCTTTCAGGTGTGCCCATGGGAATAGGTGCAGTGGGTTCGCAAGGTAGATGTTTGTAAACTGTATCACGGCAGGAAAGCTTGACAAACACCTGAACTCTGCTTTAGTCAAACTGAGATGTCTCTCTTGTTGAGATTTCCTTCCCTCATTTTTTAGTGTCAAAATCCTATTTATCGCTTGAGGCCTTATCTCAAAATTACCATTCCCTGAAGCCGGTCTTTGTCACTGCAGCCGACTATGTATTTGCAACTGTCTTATCTTTTATCCTATACTGAAATTAAAAAAAATTTTTTTTAAGATTTTATTTATTTGACAGAGAAAGAGAGCACAGGCAGGCAGAGCGGCAGGCAGAGGGAGAGGGAGGCTCCCCGCTGAGCAGAGACTCCCCCCCCCCCCCAAATAGGCTGGATCCCAGGACTCTGGGACCATGACCTGAGCCAAAGGCAGCCACTTACCCAATGAGCCATCCAGATGCCCCCTATACTGAAATTCCTGATGGCGATAGTAAATTCTTGCTCATGTTAGTAGTGCCTCAGTGTATGGTAAGAAACATTCTTTAGTGAGTATGGAATGAGTTTGATAAAGCTAGTATTTCTGTGGAGGGGACTTGACCATGGAGGAGAAAGAAGGGTGACAAGGAAGGTCAAGCTGATTTCTTATAGCAATGCTGGAAGACAGACGTTCAAAGGAGAATCTCATCCCTGGCTGTTTGAGATTTTACATGAGTCACTTAACCTCTCTGTAAAATGTGAGTAGGGATGCTTTATGTGATAGCTAAGACTGTTCTACCGTTCATAATTGGGGTTCCATATCTTTTTTGTACACTCATTATTGGTATCCTTAAACTGTCTAGAGTTCCCAACAATATACTGCATGCCTACCTGATAAATTTAACAGTTTAAGGAGCTTAAAGCGTTAATTTTAAGTTTAAGGAGCTTAAAGTTAATGAGCTTCAGAAGAGGGATAAATCAGATCTTTGAGGAAAAGCTTCAAAAGACAAGGCCTGAGCTTGCCTGAAATTGCCCTTTGTTTTGTTAGTGCTATGCAGGACTTTGTTATTTAGACTTTCTGTGCTCAGTTAAGAATTCTGTAATGGCTAACCTTGCAACTCCAGCGTGTAAATAACAAAGTTTTTGGTAAAATATTAGAAACATTCAAGACAATGTCTTATGATAAAAATATTTTGGAACTTTTTTCCTCATTGCTATCTATCTATCTATCTATCTATCTATCTATCTATCTATCTATCCATCCATCCATCCATCCATCCATCCATCCATCCCTCCATCCATCCATCCACTAATTATAAGTCAGCTCCACACCCAACATGGGGCTTGAACTCATGACCCTCATGAGATCCCATGAGATCAAGTCACATGCTTTACTGACTAAGCCAACCAAGGGTCCCTGGGTTCCCTATTTTAAATGAAGATTTATTTTTTTAAATTTAATTTATTTTAATTTAATTTAATTTTAAAGAGCTTCTACTTTTTTTTTTAAATTTATTTATTTGACAGAGAGAGACAGCGAGAGCAGGAAAACAAGCAGGGAGAGTTGGAGAGAGAGAAGCAGGCTCCCTGCTGAGCAGAGAGCCCTGATGCAGGGCTCCATCCCAGGACCCTGGGATCATGACCTGAGTCAAAGGCAGACACTTAATGACTGAAGCACCCAGGCGCCCCTAAACAAAGACTTATTTCATGAATGAAAATATTTCAGTAATCACTCCCAGTAATCTTCATAACATTTGTGTAGGATTGGGATTATTTCTTTTTCAAGTATTTGATAGAATTTGTCAGTGAAGCCATATGGGCTTGGGCTTTCCTTTGTGGGAAGATTTTTAATTAAAAATTTAGTTCCTTTACTTGTTAGCGATCTGTTCAGATTTCCTTTTTCTTCATGAGTTTTCTTTGGTAATTTGTGTGTCTCTAGGAATTTGTTATTTTGTCTAAATTGTCTAATTTGTTGGCATACAGTTGTTCATAAAATTCTCTTATAATCCTTAGTATCTGTAAAGTTAGTTGTGATGTCTTTTGTTTAATTCCTCATTTGATAATTTGTGTCTTCTCTTTTCTGAGTCAGTATAGCTAATGGATTATCAGTTTGGTTGACATTTTCAAAGAAACCAAATCTTTTGGTTTTATCGATTTTTCTCTATCTTTTGGTTTTGTTTTTTTATTTCATTTATTTCCACAGAATGCCACTAACCTCCTATTCTTACTTGAAGCTTAACAGTTTTTTATGAATAGACACATGTCAATTTGTTGTTGGCCTTTGCTTGATGATTCTACAGTCTTGAAATGGTAGTTTTGGATAATCTTGCCCAGTTTTATCATTAGTTTTGGAGAGAGAATTTGCTGACATCTTTATTCTGCCACTGCTGCAAGATCCTCATAGTACTTTTGGATTTAAAATTTTTGACCTACTTAGAATAAAGATGCTAGATGAAACATGTGAACTTGATATTAGTTTTAACTTTGGTGGTGGAAATAGATAAGTGTTTCTTTTTCAAGGGCAAGTAACAATAGGTTTTTCTTCCAAAAGTTAGGAAGATGCCAAGGCCCTGTTTCAAAGAGTACATTGCTTCTGTTAAAAATTATCTGGGAAAAGTACTTATACTTTGCTTTGGATAGAAGATTGTAGAATACCTTATGAAACTGGCTTAAATACTGTATCATATATATATATATATATATGTTTATATATACATATACGTACTTGTATGCACATATGAATGTACTCATACATATATATGAATGTATGTATGTGTGTGTGGCTAGAAGTATTTTCATAGGCTTTACAAGATTTTTACAATGAAAAAGTGTAGAGGTGCAGTGAGCTTTCAAATAATTTCATTTTAGATGAAAATGTGTTAAATATTGCTATATATCTCATATATACCATTTATTTATTATTTTTTAAGATTTTTATTTCTTTGTCAGAGAGAGAGAGAGAGAGAGCGCATGAACAGGGGGAGTGGCAGGCAGAGGGAGAAGCAGGATCCCTTCTGAGCAAGGAGCCCGATGTGGAACTTGATCCTAGGACCCTGAGATCATGACCTGAGCCAAAGGTAGATGCTTAACCGACTGAGCCACCCAGGCATCCCTCATATATACCATTTAAAAAAAAATTTTTTTTTAATTTAAGTAATCTCTAAATCCAAGGTGGGACTCAAACTCATGACCCTGAGATCAAGCTGCATGTTCTACTGACTGAGTTAACTGTCATATTAACCCATATATAACCATATATAACCCTCATATATACCATTGCTTCCGCCTGCTGTATAGAAGAGTTTTAGTAGTTATTTGACTATTAATAATATTTACTATTAGTAATATTTGTTCAAATCAAGATTATGAAAAATTAGAAATAAGTATTGTTAATTACCTGAACATTTTAATAACATTTGGTAAATAAGTTATTCTTTTAAGACACTGATTTCTCGGGGTTCCTGGGTGACTCAGTCATTAAGCATCTGCCTTCAGCTCAGGACATGATCCCAGGGTCCTAGGATCAAGCCCTGCATCGGGCTCCCTGCTCAGCTAGGAGGCCTGCTTCTCCCTCTCCCACTCCCCCTGCTGTGTTCCCTCTCTCGCTGTGTCTCTCTGTCAAATAAATAAATAAAATCTTAAAAAAAAAAAGACACTGATTTCTCCCCTTGAAACAGACTCTATTATTTAGATTTTTGAGGTTTAGGTATTCAAGAAAACTGGCATTCAATCTCTATCTCCACATAGGAATGAAGGAATGATGGTAGGTTAGGGCGAAACTCTTTTTCGTGTAAAGTGTTTGTTCAGAAAATAGTTCGAGGTAACTTGCCAAGTAAGTAATATTTTGGATGACCATAATAGCTACATTCTAAGTTATGTAACCTGCAAGGCATTTATTTAAAAGAAAACAAGTTTAACTGATGGCATATGGTATAACTGTTAGTTATAGGATGAAGGACTGTTTATTACTTATTAATTCTTCTTAATATATTAAAATTCACTTCAAGGACAAGAAATCTTCTTGACAACCAAGATCTAAAGGTCTCTGTGTTAGAAAATGAACTTGAATGTATGTTGAACTCTTGCCTGGCATATTTAGATGGCAATCTTTCTTTACTCTCTTTTTATAAACCCAAATTTCACTTTTTAGGGGCCTAGGTGTGATATAAAGTTATTAGCCTAAAATGAGAAAGCAACTAAACAGAATAGAAATTCATCGGTGCTGTATTATAGTCGTTAGTGATAATAGTAATAGCAGCAGCAGCCACACTATTCTACTGGTAGTGAGTACTACTACTGCTATGAATGAGTACGTACTACCACTATTAGTAGTAATAGAGTGGTCATTGTAGACCTCACCTCTAGAGAGGATGTTATTGTTTACAAAATATTTTCACATGCATTTTAGAGTTCTTCACAGAAACTCTGTGAGGAGGCAGGGCTGTTTTACTTTCACAGGAAGCTACATATAATATCATTGATGATTATTCTTCTTCCAGAAGAAGGTCATGGACTATCTATGATGGAAATCTAATGCCAATTTATCTGATGAGAAAAGTACCCTTTTACTCATCATGCACTTCTGATTCTACCCTTAAAATGCATTATTTAAACTGTCCTGAAGGGTTTCCTAGGTCTTTCTGGAACAAATATCGTTTTCTTTTAAAACATAGCTTCATTTTTCAGAACCCAACTAGTGCCGGTGACTGTAGCCTCAAAGGGCTTTATACAATAAGGCTTATCCACAACAGAGGTGCTCAGCCTTAGGCAAATTGTCATACGAAGTGCTAATGTGAAATTCTGTCCCAGTTCTCTACACCTATTACTTTGAATATAAGTCATGTTTTAAAATGCACAAATTCCATGAACTTTTAGAACCGAGGTAAAAAGTGTTAGGAGATAACATTAAGAAACTTTGGTATTTTATGACATTTTGAGAATCACTTGCCTAGAAAGAACAATATATACAAGCAACAGATTTGTCTTTGAGCAAAGCATTTTTTTTTTTTTAAGATTTTTATTTATTTGTCAGAGAGAGAGAGCACAAGCAGGCAGAGAGGCAAGCAGAGGCAAAGGGAGAAGCAGGCTCCCCGCTGAGCAAGGAGCCCGACGTGGGACTCGATCCCAGGACCCTGGGATCATGACCCGAGCCGAAGGCAGCTGCCTAACCAACTGAGCCACCCAGGTGCCCCTGAGCATAGCATTTGCTAAGAACAGTGAGGAAGGTCTTTGTTTTTCCTTGGCAGAAGGGGTAAAAAAATGAAATGTTCCAGGACCTTCACTTTTGTTTTCTTCAACACGTATCTACTAAGTACCTACTGTCAACACATAATCTACTAAGTACCTACAGGTGCCTGGTGTGGTGTCATAGAGGCTGGAAGACAGTAGATTATGGTTCTTATGACATGCACTGTCCAGTAAAGGACACAGATGATAGTGACAAGCGCAGTATCGCTGTGAAAGTACAGATGGAGAGGTCCACACTAGATGCCACTAGAATGTGGATGAGGGAGTGGCCAGATCTGCAGACCTGGGAAGGAAGGGGCTCCCAGTGGATTCTGAAGAGGAGATAGCTCAAGTGGGATGGAAGAGAAGAGGTTAGTCAGATGAAGAAGTAGGGGCAAGAAGCAGCATGTGGAAAGGCCTGAGAAGTGGCGATGGCTGCCAACTTCTAAGAGCAGGGAGCAGCTTGGTGTGTCTAGTGTGGAGTGTGTGTACATATGTCTGTGTGTGTTGGGGGAGGGGCGGCAGAGATGAAATGAGGCTTAGTCTGAGAAGAACCTAGGCGGATGGTCTTAATCTGTGTTGTTTTCTGTGTAGTAATTTACTTCAAAATACTTTAGAATTTTATATAAAAGATATGATACATTTAAGTCACCAGAAGAGGCAAGGAAGGATTCTTCCCCAGAATCCCTGGCCCAGCTAACACCTTGATTTTGGACTTCTAGCCTCCAGAACTGTGAGAGTATAAATATTTAAGCCATCCAGTTTGTGGGAATTTGTGATGCCAGCTCTAGGAAACTAATAAAATGGGGGAAGATATTGAGGGCAGAAGTGGAGAAGCAGGCCTTGAGATGCACAGAGACAGGGCGCCCCTGAGGGTCCAGCAGCAGAACTCATGGACCTGCTCTCCACAGCCGGGCCATCCAGGCAATCTGTTCCAGTGGCCTTTTAATCTCATGGACCTTACGCAAGAGTCTCACTCTCAGGAGAGACATGGACCCAGTTTCTCCTGTGCCTTTCCCAGCGGTGCTCCTGGAACCCATGGAGTGGAGGATGGGAAATTTCCCAAAGGAAAAGCCCCCCAAGCAGATGGAAACTGGTGATTAATACACAAACTGCAGTACAGTCCTTTTTGGAAGAAGAAACTGTCCTATTGAATGCTACTCTTTCACCCAGTGAGGGTAGGTGGTTACAGATGTTGGGAAAGATTGTCTGGGCAGCTCTGCACAGAATAGTTTGGAACAAGACCAGTTAGACAGCTGGTGACATCATCTAAATACGAAGTAAAGAGAGTGTGGAAATGTCTGTCCTGCTCTGGTGGCTATGCCAAGGAAAGAACATTCTTGTTTTGTACTCAGTGATATCTTAGTATCAACTCATTCAAGGTTGTGTAAGGAGACTGAGAAAATGCCTTTATTTTCTGTCTCCAACTATTTCTGCTTAATTTTAAAAATTCTCTTCTGCATCTTAGGAATCAGAAGTCATATCTCTTTGCTATTTGTCTACCCAGTTATATGAGACAGATCAAATGTTAATTTTCACTATTCCAGGGGTGGAGCTGGGAGCAGGCTGCTTTTCCTTTCACAAGAGAAAACCCACTCAGAGAGCCCAGGTTCAGAAGGCAAGAGGATAAATGCCTTCTGTGTGCCCAGGCCCCGTGGGGAAAACAGGAGGCTCCTCAGAGCCATGATAACCGTTAAGAGTTATATTCCTCACTGGTACAAGCACCAGGGTACTGCTGACATGGGGAAAAGGATAGAATTGTCTAGACAGAGAGGAGGGACCAGCATCTCAGTCAGTGGGTCCAGCAGGTGTAACCTGGGCAGGAAGCAGCTGCTGGTCCTGACACCTTAGACTTCTGCTACCATCCCAACATTTGGCCACTGTGTTCCATCCATGTGTGGGACCAACTGAGAGTAACTTTAATCTTGACAAGAGCGGCTGGGCCTTCTGGGACGAGCTATTCCTGAATGGGGAAAAAGAAGTAGCTAACAAAAATAGTTGGGGCCCCTGGGTGGCTCAGTTGGTTAAGGGTTCAACTCTCGATTTTGGCTCAGGTCATGATCTCAGGGTTGTGGGATGGAGCCTGACACAGACAGGGCTCTGCACTCAGCATGGAGTATGCTTGGGTTTCTCTCTCTCTCACTCTCTCTCTCAAATAAATAAATAAATAAATAAATAAATGTGTGTGTATATATATATTTTTTTATTTTTTATTTTTTTTTTAAGAAAGTGGTTGTATTTTGTGCTTGTGTGAGAATTGGCTGGATGGGGATGGTATGAAAATAAGTCCTTGCACTATATACCTTTTTATATTTTTGAACTGTGTGAATGTATTACTAATTTAAAAAATTTAGTAACTTTCCTTTAAGGATGCTTAAATAGAGCCAAAAGAACTGGTTTCAAGTATGTGGTTCCAAATGTGCCTTTTTGAAAAAGTATTTGATTGATATCCATGCCATTCGGATTTTAGTGCATCAACTCACACGAGTAATTTTTATACAGATCCTTCTATTTTTGCTGTTTTAAGGTTCTCAACTGTGACAAATAGAAAATAAATGCCTAGTAACCATCCTTAGCTCCAACAGACCAAATTTTTACAAAATATCAATTATACTTACTACTGATTAAAATGATAAAGATGATAAAAAATTTAAAAAAATATTTTATTTATTTGACAGAGAGAGAGAGGGAGTGTGCATGCACGCACCCGCGTGCACAGGGCTTGATCCCAGGATCATGACCTGAGCCAAAGGCAGACAGTTAACTGACTGAGCCACCCAGCTGCCCCAAAACATATTTCTTTTTTTTTAAATTTTTTATTTTTTTAAGATTTTTAAAAAAAATTTATTTGACAGGAGAGAGGTTACAAGTAGGCAGAGAGGCAGGCAGAGAGAGAGGGGAAACAGGCTCCCCACTGAGCAGAGAGCCCGATGCGGGACTCGATCCCAGGACCCTGAGATCATGACCTGAGCCAAAGGCAGCAGCTTTAACCCACTGAGCCACCTAGACGCCCCCAAACATATTTCTTATACTCACATTAGATTAGACAGTTAAGGATTTTATTCTACAGAGCCAAAACTTTTTTGTTGTTGTTACTTTCAACTTATTTTGCCCTGGCTACTCCCACTAAGTTCCCAAGCTCTTCTGCTTCTGTGTGCAAAAATCTTGCATAATTTTTTGTCCTGCTTATGACCCTTCTGTTCTAGTCTCCTTTCTCTTGTGCTCCAGTCCCACTTCTTCCTTCAACTCCCGTGGCCTAGTGAAGCCTCCAAAGTCAGCGGACAGGCCTGTACACAGCCATATCCCAGTCCCTTCAACCAGATGTGCTCACTGCCTCCAGGGACCTTCAGGCTCCCATAGGGCAAGTCTGATCTTCGCTTCCTCTCACCCACCACCCAGGCCTCTCAGCTTAGCCCCTCCTCCCTCATTCACTGCTGGAGTCACTGAGGACAGTTGGCTAGGTGACTTTATCATGCAAATTCTGGCTGACAGAATGTCAGTTTACCTCCTGACTTTCAAAGAAAGGCCTATTTCATATTCTGGCTTCTCTTCCTCTGACAGCCTCCAAAACTCAGATTAATGGAATTGGGTGGATCCTACATATTTTAAGCTACAACATACAATTTAGAACTCTTTTGCTCTGTGTTACTCCCTTCAGTATATGGGAAACTGAGCAGTGACGTATTTCTGAAACTGTTACTAGATCAGGTGTTTTTTGTAGACAAAAAATTAAAGGGTTTTATGATAATACATTGAAAATGTTTTTACATTGCCTTTTACCTCCAAATTCCAATAGAATGTTAACCAGTTGAATAGCTGACCTCCCTGAGTAAAATACCACTCCTTTGCTGTCAAATGCACATGCACAGACCCACGGCTAATTCACAAAATGAAACCTTGCAGAACTCTTGTGGTTTTCCTACCTGCGGCCACTGACTCAAACATCCTTGGGAAAAGTAATCACGTATTTATTTACTGAGCAGTGTCTTTCATTCTAGGTTTGTAACTTGCATTACCAGTCCAGTTAGATTGGATGGACACAGAAAGATACAATTTGCTTTTAGAGCAATATTTACCTGGTATCTTCAGAAACAAATCAAACTTAAACTTGGCCACTGTGGCTATTGTGATGTTTGTCTGGTGGCTCTAGACAGAAGGACTAAGTAAATAATTTATAAATAATGATTGATCTTTAACCTAATCAGACTTGAATCATGTTTCTAAAATTTGTGTCTTTTTTTCCATAACCGTATAAGAATATCAGTTTGGATTAACAAACCACCTTTCACTTGTGAAAAACTGAAACACCTGGAAAAAAAAGAGAGAGAGAATAATTACTAAGTGTGCAAATCCCCCAAATTTTGCTTATAAGGAAAATAATAAATAGTTGAAAATTTGGATTGATAAAGCTTTATGGATATGACTAAGTACATCTAGGTAGTTCTTATTCTTCCTTGGCTTCCATGTCTTCATTTATAAAATAAATGAGAATCTGGATGAACTCAGAGATTTTCACACATTTTTAGCAGAGGTTTAAAATGGTTTTTGTTTGTTTTTAAATTTTTTTTTTTAAGATTTTATTTATTTATTTGACAGAGAGGAGAGAGATCACAAGTAGGCAGAGAGTCAGGCAGAGAGAGGGGGGGAAGCGGGCTCCCCCCTGAGCAGAGAGCCCGATGTGGGGCTCGATCTGAGCCTGAGATCATGACCTGAGCTGAAGGCAGAGGCTTTAACCTATTGAGCCACCCAGGTGCCCCAGAAGTTTAAAATGTTATGGGAACACACACACACACACACACACACACACACATGATTTTAGCGTGGTATAAATTTAAGAAGGTCAATGAACACTTGCTTATAAAGCAAATATGTGACAACAATTATGCTATTTTAAATAAAGCAAAAATCTGAAATTGCAGGTAAAGGATGACAGTTAAAGACTCAGAATGCAATTTATAATCCCATTTTTTTTTTTTTTTATTGTACAGCATGGGGATAATTCTGACACATTAAATAGCTAAGTTACCACATTAAATAGTAAGTGGTAAAGTAGCAAAAGAGATTTTTTTGGTTTGGTTTTGATTTTTGTTTTTTAAATTTCTCTTACACTCTGAGGATGGTCTTTATTTTGAAGTTTGTACAAAAACTTGACAACCCAGTTCATTCACTGGTGGTCTCCAATTTGTTAGAGTTTGGCACTTAGCATATCTGAGAGAGAGTGTGTGTGTGTGTGTGTGTGTGTGTGTGTGTGTGTGTGTAGCTTTTCTTGATTGAATACTAGTGTCGGGCACAATGTGGTGCCTTTTACAAACCTTGTTTTATACAGGGATTAGAGCAAATTTGCCATCATTTCCATATTTAATTTTAATTTTAATATTTTAATACATTTAATTTAATTTTAATATTTGGAAAGACAGAAGTAGGGTAGGAGAGAATAAGGAGCTAGGTATTCTGCCCTCTATATGTGGGTAAGTTTTTTAATTACTATTTTATAATAATTTAAAATATAATTTTAAATGTTGACTATTTTGATTTTTGCTGTTATTGGGAAAAGAGAAACAAAAATCTTACCAATTGTTTGGTCTGATCTAGCAAAACTATCAATGCAAGTTCTTATGTGACAAAGCACAATGGAATTAAACATATCTGTTAATACACATAGGTTGTTTTAGACATTTAATTGGAAAATTAGAGTTTGATGAAAAAAAATTTTTTTTCTGAATCTACTGTGTAGTTCTCAACTCCGCTTTCATTTTCAACATTAAAAAATGTTGTCCAGTAAGGGTGCAGAAAAACAGTTTACTTTTCCCACAATGAAAGTAAGTTTCTTTTTGTCAGCATGTATCTCCCAGGCAGTTTCGGTGGCCATGCTCCAAAGCCTTCCGTGCTCCCGGTTTTGTAAGCTGCACTACAAAACTGTAGCAGTTGAACTCAATGAATAAACTAGATACCTCTTTTATTTTATTATCATTATTTTTTAAATCTGATTTGATACAAAGATCAATTTATTTATTTATTTTTAAAGATTTTATTTATTTATTTGACAGAGAGAGAGATCACAAGTAGGCAGAGAGGCAGGCAGAGAGAGAGGGGGAAGCAGGCTCCCTGCTGAGCAGAGTCCCATGCAGGGCTGATCCCAGGACCCTGAGATCATGACCTAAGCTGAAGGCAGAGGCTGTAACCCACTGAGCCACCCAGGCGCCCCAAGATACCTCTTTTAAATAGCACTAATTAATTGTAAGTGTGGGAAGCAATAGATTTTAATTTGGTGTTTTGCTTATATCAAAGATTAATTACTAATTACATATATCGAAGATATAAGTAATTCTCAAAAGAATCAGGGAATAGGATCTTTAAAATATCTTAATCCACAGCTTTCTCATTTTACAATTTATTTTAAGGTGAAAAGAAAAACTGGGACGGTTGGCTGGTTTAGTTGATGGAGCTTGTGGCTCTTGATCTCAGAGTTGTGAGTTCAAGCCCCATACTAGGTGTAGAGATGACCTAAAAATAAAAAATCTTTAAAAAAGAAAATGAAAAGAAAAATTGCTGTTTTTCTCGTGTAAAATACCCTAACTTGTCAGCATCCCAAACCATGCATGTTTAATGTTAAAAAATTAAAATGTTGAATAAGATTTAAAAATGAAATTAGAGGGACTCTTGGGTGGCTCAGTCAGTTAAAGGTCTGCCTTTTTTTTTTTTTTATTAATTAATTTATTTGACAGAGAGAAAGAGATGACAAGTAGGCAGAGAGGCAGGCAGAGGGAGAGGGGGGAAGCAGGCTCCCGGCTCGGTCCCAGGACCCTGAGATCATGACCTGAGCCGAAGGCAGAGGCTTAACCCACGTGATCCTGGGGTTCTGGGCGGCAAGGGGCCCTGCTCATTGGGGAGCCTGCTTCTCCCTCTTCTTCTGCCCCTCCCCTTGCTCTTGCTCTTTCTCTCTCTCTTTTTTTTTTTTGTCAAATGAATAAAGAATCTTAAAAAAAAAAAGAAACTAGATTTATACATTTATGCAATCCTAAATTTCCTTAAAACACAGTTTGAAAGCTACTGGACTGGCTGATGTTTTCTATTTCTGAGTAATTATCTTTTAGCTTAATAATCTTACCTTTTAGGAAATGACAGCAATATTATGCTATAGGGATAGACCAAGGTTTAAATGTCTTCGGGTCATCTCTTGGGATCTAAGAAAGAAAGCAAATAAAATACTTAATATCATAATTCCATTGCAATACCTCACCATAAAAACTATCTCAAATCTGTAGGTTTTGAATATTTTTCTGATAGGAGGAGGCAGGATTTTTCTGAGGAATGAGACGGTACCATTCCTTTCATGACAACTCTGAATAGACAGTGATGTGGTGTTGTGATCTCTGCTACACTTAAATGTTGCTTAAGAGAGCACTTTGATTAGGTACCTATCTTCTTTGCTTCCCAGATGTGAATTCCAAATATGGAAATTCCATATATCTTATTTGGGAGAGAGTGTGCACAGCGTGAGTGGGTGGGGTGGAAGGGCGGAGGAAGAAGAAGCAGGCTTCCGCTGATCAGGGAACACAAAGTGGGGCTTCATCCTAGGACCCTGAGATCATGACCTGAGCCAAAGACAGATGCTTAATGACTGAATGACGCAGGCACCCCTGAGAATGATGTATCTTAGGAAAATGTTTGGGGGAGGATTGTGGGAAGGGGATAGTGGTTAGGCGAGAGTTGTTTGCATTGGAGCCTACAGACTTGGTCTCTTCTGCAGTGATCTGAGAACAGTCTCATCTACACCTTTAGCCACATGCATGATTTGGGTGGAACAGTGCCCTTGCTAATTAACACCCAAGCTCATTTTATTATCCTGGGCTACAAGCCCCAAGAATTTGACTTGTTTATCCTTCTTCCTTGTGCTCCTCAATTCCTACGTCCTCTGCTGGGAATTCTCTCTCTTAGGTCTGGCAGAAAGCCAATGTTTCTCCCCTCTGCTGTTGTCCTGTTTTTGTTTTTTTAAAGATTTTATTTATTTATTTGACAGAGAGAGAGAGAGATCACAAGTAGGCAGAGAGGCAGGCAGAGAGATGGGGGGAAGCAGGTTCCCTGCTGAGCAGAGAGCCCGATGTGGGTGGGCTTGATTCCAGGACCCTGAGATCAAGACCTGAGCCGAGGCAGAGGCTTTAACCCACTGAGCCACCCAGGTGCCCCTGTTGTCCAGTTTTTGTTTGAAGAGTTGATTTTTAGTTACAAGTGTTAAAAAGAAAACAAAAACAAACTTCCCATAAGTAATGGAAAGTTATGAAGATTCCAAAAAGCTTTTCTCCTGATATTTCTTTCACAGAAATACAAAAAGACAAAGAACAAAAACAAACAAAAAAAACCCCAACTTCTAACCTGTTATCTTTATAAATTCTGTTCTGTTTGCTTTTAGTCTGTATTGAAATGTAAATGGAGGGCTAGGTTTGCCTTTCTCAAAGGGCCTTCCGGTATTCTCTACTTAACT
The DNA here is from genome assembly GCA_028646535.1 of Procyon lotor. NCBI lineage: Eukaryota > Metazoa > Chordata > Mammalia > Carnivora > Procyonidae > Procyon > Procyon lotor. The sequence goes on from CM053605.1 coordinate 28,438,703, forward strand.
GGGGCTCTGGAAGTTGCTTGGCTATCTCATTTAGAATCATCCTGTTGCACCTGGGCTGGACAAGACTCAGACAAAGCTCCTCAGTCTAGTGTGAGGTGGATTCAGGTCAGCTCTTCTACTAAAGGGAATGGAATTTTTAGTCTTTTCCAAAACTTGCTTCCAATTCTTTTCGCCAAAACTTGGCCACCCAGGGTGTCCCTCTGCTTTGGAACACAGATCAATACTCATTCCTGGCCTTCTTGAGTCTCACCAACTCTCTAGCTCTTGGAGTGAGAACCTGACATTTTTTTTGGGGGGAGGGGGGTCCTCCAAGGCCCTACCTCTAGGAGTTAACCTGCTCTTCATTGGATTTTGGTGATCTTCCCTTTATCTTCTTTCCCTGGTGCCATCATCCCCTTCCTAATTAAGGCAATATTTTCTATGACTGTCAAGATCAATTCTGCTTTTCATTAACTCTCAGCTTCTGAGCTATATCTGGCCCAATCTCATTGGTCTCAAGGTCTAGTGACAATGGGGAGTTGCCATCAATGCAAGATTCTTTATCATCATCATCGTGCAGTCAAGGATGAAGTCAGCAGGGCTGGGTTGTCCAAATCCTGCACATTTCAAAAAAAAAAAAGTTTTAGCCCCAGACCAGCTCCTGGAAGGTAACACCAAAGTCCTGAAATGCCACCTGATAAGATGTCTTCGTTTACCTGGGGCCTTGAGCCATGTGTTATCATTGGACCTCTGGAAGGTCTGTACACTGAATAACTAAGGTCAGATGCAGACAAGTGGTGTCTATTGGACTGATCTCTAATAAAAACTCAGGCCACCAAGGCTCAGGTAAGCTTCTCTGGTTGGCAATACCTTGTATATCTTCTCATCCACCATTGCTGAGAGAATTAGGTGTTGTCTGTGTGACTTCCCTGGGAGAGGACAACTGGAAGCTGGTGCCTGGTCTGTCCAGGACCCTGTCCTATGTTTCTCTTTCCTTTGCTGATGTTAACCTGTATCTTTTTACTGCAATAAACCATAACCATGAGTATACCAGCTTTTCTGAGTTCTGTGAGTCCATCTAGTGAACCATTAAATCTGAAGGTGGTCTTGTGTACTTTTGACTAAGTCATCTTCATTATCACCATCATTGTCCTCCTCATCAGTGTGTATTGACCACTTACTATGTGACAACTGTGAAATGCTTTTCATGCATTACCTTAATCCCTCCTTACTACAACGCTAGAAATTAGAATTATTCTCTCCACATACCTCCCCCTCATTTTATAGATAAGGAAACCGAACAATCAGAGAAGTTCTATAAATCACTAAAGGTAGAGCTAGGATTCTAATGCACATCCTTCTGACTCCAGAGCCTGTGTCTTAACCACTAAGTACAATAGAACTCCTGTCCATTGCCAGTTAAGTGGCTTCCTCTTTCCTGTTTCACGTTTGCATTGCTTGTTTCCCTCTCTTCATCCAGCTTTGCCCTGTTCCTTTTTAGGTTGTCCCTACTTCTCTTCTTCCTCTGCTTTTCTAAACTGAAGGAACCAGGTAGCAGAGCTTTTAGATACAAAAATGCACATTCATTTATAGCAGCAATGTCCACAATAGCCAAACTATGGAAAGAACCTAGATGTCCATCAACAGATGAATGGATAAAGAAGATGTGGTATATATACACAATGGAATACTATGCAGCCATCAAGAGAAATGAAATCTTGCCATTTGCCATGACGTGGATGGAACTAGAGGGTATTATGCTAAGTGAAATAAGTCAATCAGAGAAAGACAATTATCATATGATCTCTCTGATACGAAGAATCTGAGAGGCAGGACAGGGGGTTGTGGGGGGGTGGGGGAGGGAAATGAAACAAGATGGGATCAGGAAGGAGACAAACCAGAAGAGACTCCTAAACTCACAAAACATACTGAGGGTGGCTGGGGGTTGGGGGGTAGGGATAGGGTGGCTGGGTTGTGGACATTGGGCAGGGTATGTGCTATGGTAAGTGCTGTGAAATGTGTAAACCTGATGATTCACATACATGTACCCTGGGGCAAATAATACCTTATATGTTAATAAAAAATTTAAAAAATTAAAAAATACAAAAAATGCACATTCAGTAATGGTGTCAGATAATCCCCCTTCAGTAGTAAGAAAAGCCACTGTGTCAAGTGTCACCAAACATCACAGGGGACAGATTTAGTGCCTGCACCCTGGGACGAGCATGTTCGACATGGAACCACTTTCGCAGCCTGTTTGAGTGCCAGTGAAAGGCTGGGAGGAAGAGAGGCAGGGAGGAGTAGAGGCAGGGAGGAAGAGAACCTGATGAAGAACACGAGGGCATGGGCCTGTTTGAGTGTGTGTGCACACGAGTACATTTGTGTGTTTGTGTGTGTGTTCATCTCATAGGAATAGAACGGTACACGGCCCTCTGAGCAAGGCCCCCTGGGAGCCTCCACCAGGAGTCCGCTCCTGAGCCGTGTGTTTGGGTCTGTACTCCAGCTCCCAGAGCCCACGGGGCTGAGGTGGGTCTGGGCTGCTTTAAGGCCTTGCCAAGTGTCTGGCTGAGCTTTCTGCAGAACAGGATGCAGAAGGCATGTTTCTACTTGTGATAGGGGGAGGTTCCAACACTACAAAGAAATGGAATGCAATCTTGTAGGACTGGCAGGACCTCTCCCTCTGCTCAGAGAAATGCAAGCCAGCACACAGGGTATGGGGTTGAGGACTAGTTTGGGGGCAAACCAGCAGGCAAACCGGGCCGCTCACAGGGCAGGAAATGTTCACGTGTCTCTCCTTCGTCTGGCAGGAGGGGCTCCCTTTGATCAACTAAGCAGGTGGTCGGTGCTTTTAATGCTGCCAGCTCTGGCATCTGGGCATCTCGGAATGCAAAAGAAACAGGAAGGGAAAATGAAGCACAGGGGCGGCAAGGTGCTAGTGCTGCAGAGGGGAGGGAGTAGGTGTAAGGAGGCTGGGTTAGGCTTTGCAGAGTGGGGGTGGTGAAGTCCACTATGCGGAATAACAGGGCAGCACAGCCATTGGAACTGGGTACCAGTCTAGAATGAGAGGACTGGTTCCCGTGAAGTTGCTCTAAAGTCCGGCTTCACCCCAACATATGACATAACCACTTGTTGTGGTTGCAAGCTTTCCTTATGAGTCAGCAGGATAAAGCTGCCCCTTCAAAATGTGGGGGGAACTGAAACCTGTTTACATACTTGTTTCTAAGCTGAGAGTCTGATTTCAGGTTCCAGGAGACAGAAAGTGAATCTTTTCCTTGGCTTTACGTGGCTTCCCACAGTGGCAGCCCCCACACTCCACCGTGTTGTAGCAACTTTAACAAATACTTTTGCTGTTAGTGATAACAAGGTTTTTGTATTTGTCCTACTGCCAAATTCTTCAAGGCAGGATTTTTCTAATTTTTAAGGCTGTGGAGCTCTTCATGTCTCTGAATTCTAAAGGTTTTTTTGTTTTGTTTTGTTTTGTTTTTTGGATGAAATCACTGTTTCCAAGGAAAAGTTCTAACTTGAAAGTATTAATTAGGTATTTTCTGTATATCTTTAAGAGAAATTTCCTTTTTTTCCCCTTTGTGGAATTTTAAATGACTATACAAAACACATTTTCCAAGAAATACATTTTTCTTTCTCCCAACACCAAAAAGGGAATATATAGAGATGATGTTTCTGGCTGTGTTTGGCCCAGTCAGGATGCTCTGCTGGGTTCAGAGCAGACCCTACCACTAGCAATACCGTTCTGACCATGAGTTAACCACCTAGGAAAGGGCCCATGGATAAAAACAACAATCAACAACTCTGATCAAGAGAACTAAAGCCACAGATGTAAACAATCTTTGATATAGTAAATGATTGTTCAAATAGAAGATTTTTTTTTTTTTTTAAAGATTTTATTTATTTGACAGCGAGAAACACAGCGAGAGAGGAGACACAGGCAGAGGGAATGGTAGCGGGAGAAGCAGGCTTCCTGTAGAGCAGAGAGCCCGATGCGGGGCTTGATCCCAGACCCCTGGGATCTGACCCGGGCCGAAGGCAGCCGCTTAACGACTGAGCCACCCAGGCGCCCCAAGATTTTTTTTTTTTTGCCTGCTTTTTTATTAAAGCTTAAAACTAATAATCTGTGAAAATGAAGCTGCTAGTCTTAAGGGTAGTTTTTTTCAGCTTAGCAGGTCAATTTGATTTAACATGGAAATTCTTAAGCCCTTTGGGAGGGGCATATTTTGAAGAAAGTCATTAATAGTTATGGGTATTTGGTAGAGACTTCACTTTAATATTTACAGAGTGACTTATATTTACACAGTCTTTTTACATGCGTTATTTTATTTAATTCCAAAGGAAAAGTACTGAGGGTTTGACCATCATTTCTGTTTAAGAAATAGATATAGACAGGCTGTTATTTACTTTATGGTTACAAGGAGGTTATTAAAAGAGGAGATTTTAGATTTTCCAATGTTCATGTTCTGGTACACGGGCCTTCTGAACCTCTTGCCTTCTTATGTGTCAGAACAAATTGTGTTTTGACAACGGAATTCAAAGGCCAAATATACTAGGAGTGAATATCTGTTTCTCAAAAAAAAGTTTATTTTGGTTTTTGTTTTTTTGCATAGTACAGTGTTATATGCCAGGGTGAATCATTATATACAGTTGGCCCTTGAACAACGTGGGGGCTGGGTGCTGACCCCTCATGAAGGTGAAAATCCACTTATAATTTTGACTGGCCCCAAACTTAAGTACTAATAGCCTACTGTTGACTGAAATGAACTGTTACTGATAACAGAGTTGATTACACATATGTATTATATACTGTGTTCTTATTATAAAGTAAGAGATGAGAAGAGGTTATAAAGAAAATCTGAAGGAAGAGAAAATGCATTTACAGCACTGTACTGTAATAAATCTGGGTATAAGTGGACTTGCACAGTTCAAACCGTGTTGTTCAAGGGTCGGCTGTATTTCAATTAAAATACCATGTTGTAGTTTGATTAAATGTAAATCTGATATAGGCTCAGATTTGTTCTCAGATGCTTTAAAGAGATGGGTCTGTGTGAGGAGCCAGGCTATGAGAACTTTAGGAGGCCTGCTGTGTGAACAAATTGTAATTTCTAAAGAACTGAAGATACAGCCCTGGACTGTGATAGAGGCTAGTTGCAAGGGAAGCTGGAATAAGGATTATTCAGGTTTCACCCTCCTGATGTGGAGATAAGTAAGCCATAAATTTCAGCTTAATTAATTAATTATTTGAGAGAGAGAGAGAGCAAGCACAGGAGGGGGAGAGGGAGAGGGAGAGGGAGAATCTTAAGTAGGCTCCACACTCTGCACAGAGCCTGATGTAGGGCTTGAACTCACTAACCTGAAATTGTGAGCTGAGCAGAAATCGAGAGTCAGATGCTTAATTGACTGAGCCAGCCAGGCATCCCACACATTTATATTTCTGCTATCTTTATGCCAGGAAGAGCAACAACTACAGCCTTTTAGTTACAAGTTTTTTTTCTACCAATATCAGGGACTTACAAGGTAAGGGCATTTTTGAGGGCTACTTGGTCCCATGCTACTTGGAATCCAATGACACTGCCACAGGGCCTTTGCATTAACTATTCTCTAACATACCATTACCAGCTTTATGCTTGCTCCCTCACTTCATTTAGGCCTCAGCTCAAATGTCAATGCCCTAGAGAAAATTTCTCTAGTAAACCATCAAAAAATAATCAAAAATCATCTCTCCACCACATTCTAACCCCTGATTTTTCAGTTTTCCTTCACAATATTTATCATCACCTGAAATTATATTGTATGTCTGTTTACTTGTTTACTGTCTGGTTTCCCCAGTAGAATGCAAGCTCCATGTGGGCAGGGATTGCCTGGCTCACTATTTCTTTAGTTCCTCAGCAGTGTCTAGTGCATGGAAAAATGAATAAATGATTGCATGATGAATGATCAAAGCTGGGGCCAAATCTATGACCTCTTTGACTTTAAGAAAAGGTTAAGGCTAAGTTAGAAAAGTTTTGTTCTGTTGATGCACAGGCATAAGCCAGAGTCAGCTTAGCACTTATAATTCATGGTAGTTATTTGTCTTTCTCCCCTGCTATGCTGTAAACAACTTGAGAGCAGGTACCTGTGAGTCTCATTCACCAGTATACTCCCAGTACCTCAAAATATGCAAAAAGGAAAGTATTGAATTGATTTCTTGAATTTGATTAAAAATATGAAAGGTGAGTAGAGATTAGCCAAGCCGAAGGCGGAGCTTGGTGGAGGCCTGTGTCCTTGACAGGAGGAACAGACAGAAGACGGCAAGCGTGAAGAGAGAAGGCAGGGGAGGGTGCCATGCATAGCTGGAGAAGAGGGTGAGGCTGCCCATACTGGACTTTGCAGGCTTATAGGTTTGGCAGGGCAAGTTATAAAGTTATATCTTTATCCAAAGAGCAATGGGAACTTTTTCACCTCGTGCACATGCTAGAGTGACATGCTCACATTTGTCACACCATGACTTCTGGCTACATTAGGTATGGAAAGGCCAGCGAAGAGGCTGCTTCGACCCAGGCGAGAGAGATGGAAGGTGGACTTAGGGTTTCTAGAAAGGAAGCTCCATAAAGGGAGAGCCTGCTCTCTGTTTCATTCACTTCTGAATTCCCAGCCCCCTGAACAAGGTCTAGCACCTGCTTTGTGGTACGATACAGATGGAGGAGTATGGCCATGTCCTGTGACAGGAAGTAGAAGAATCTATATTTTGTGTATTTCTGGTCCTCTTTTAAACCAAGAGTCAGGACTTCCTCCTCTCTGCTTCCCTTGGGAGGCCCCGCTCAAGGCTGGCTTCTGGTTATCCCTTTGCTGTTGGTGTCTGGAGGTCAGAACAGAGAAACTCTTGAATCCCTGAAGTGTTGTCAAGAATTTGAGGAAGGCCTGCCCTCATCATGAAGTCACTCCCAATTATACTGTTCAAATCTTTTTAAACATTTACGGCAGGGATATCTCAATTTTGGAAAATGAGTATGTGAATAAGGTAAATGGTACATATAAATAATTATGACTTAAGAGATGATTACAAGTGTGTGTGAATATATATATAAATACCAATTTTTAAAAAAGATTATATTTATTTTTTGTCAGAGAGACAGAGAGAGCACAAGCAGGGGGAATGGCAAGCAGAGGCAGGGGGAGAAGCAGTCTCCCAGCTGAGCAGAGAGCCCAATGCGAGGCTCATGACCTGAGCAGAAGGCAGATGCTTAACTGACTGAGACGTTCCAGAATACCAAAATTTTTATGATTATTTCCGGTTATTGGGATTATGGCTGATTTTGACTTTCATCTTATTCTTTGCAACATTTTTCTTACTTTTCCATAATGGATGTGTGCTATTTTTATGAAGATTAAAGTAATATATGTTACTAAAATGAGGTTTATAATATCAAACCTAGATTACAACATGAGGTGCTATTTAGGTGTGTTTTAGAAAATGTGAAGGGGCGCCTGGGTGGCTCAGTCAGTTAGGTGTCTCCCTCCAGCTCAGGTCATGATCCCAGAGTCCTGGGATCGAGCCCAGGATCAGTCTCCTTGCTCAGTGGGGAATCTGCTTCCCCCTCTCCCTCTGCCCCTCCCCCTGGCTCATGCTCTCTTGCTTGTGCTCTCTCACGAGAGTCGCTTGTGCTCTCTCACGAGAGTCGCTCGCACTCTCTTGCTCCCAAATAAATAAAATCTTTAAAAAATAATGAGCATACAAATTAGTAGATGGGTATACAAATTAGATGATTTATATCCACAAAGACATATTAAATTAGTCTTATAAAAAAAAAATCAGGGGCGCCTGGGTGGCTCAGTCGTTAAGCGTCTGCCTTCGGCTCAGGTCATGATCCCAGGGTCCTGGGATCGAGCCCCGCATC